>CM051031.1:32858210-33213210 GCA_027627225.1 Congeria kusceri | reverse complement strand
TATTAGAAACAGTACTGGTGTATGTGACAACGTGATATATACTAATGCGCATTTTCTACACTTTCGGAGCTAGCCAGGGGCATCATACTACAACCATTCTCAGCATTTCCATTCTGCATTCTTCAAGCCACAAGACGTACAGTACCGGATCCATAATGCAGTTGGACGTATTCGCAAGATCGACATACCGTTTCTTGTCCAACAAAGGCATGACATTGGCCATGACGAGAGTGTAAACGACAGCCGTGATAAATATATTTATGAAATACACAAAGACAACAGTTGTAGATTTGTAGTTCCTTAGGTATCGGACCGTTTTCTTAAGATGTTTGCGAAGACCTTTTACGTTGTTTTTATTGAAGACTATGCATAATATTTTCATGTAGCATACAACTGATATTAAAACTGTGAAAACGACTACCATGATGTAAAATGGCCCAGATACTTCAAAACAGTCTGTTTGGGATATAAAGATATTCTTATCTTTATGGACGAAATAACAGGGCACAAAAAGTACAAACATAAAAGCAAGGTAAAACATACCCCACGCGGTACAGACATACAAATTTAGCTTATTAAGTGTCATTCCTTTCAGGTAAAACATTGGCGAAGAAAAGATAACAAGTCTTTCCAATGACATAATTCCCACTGTGAAGTATGCGAGGAGAAACGAAACGACCCCGTGAAGTTCTATAATATGGTGGACGTATACGTTCGATGCAAACTTGGCCCCCGTCAAAAGCCCAACGGCGCATGTGTCGAAAGCTAGAAGACCGGTTGAAAGGAACCTGAAATATAACACATGGCCTTAGTTAGTTTGTGCTTGCGACCAATCGCTGTACAATTGGAATTAAATGGCCATGGTATAAAATATTATCTTAGTAGTATACAACTCGTATTTTTAGTCAATACCTCTCCGTGTTATGGTTCTTGTATTGTAAATGTGTACGCACTCACGTTTCTACCAACTGACTTAAGCTATGTTTACACGTTTTTTTGGCAATGTACCTTTTTGCAATAAAGGTAATGCGTAATAGTTCTACGATTGTGGCATATAAATTTGTGATAAAACAATTAAAGTGTTTTTGAGAATAATAAAATCAATATGTTTAGTTATGTTTTGATCTCGTTGCGGTTGGTTTAAGCTTTTTTTCAGGACTTGATGTAAATATGATTACATACATGCGTTCATGAAAGTCACAATGTTTTGAATGCTTAAGGAAAACATGCCGTTTAAAAACATTTTAAATATAAGATTAATGAATGTCCAGAGACATCACCAGTAGAGAAACCCAATATTAACATCCGCTGGTCGTTTATGTAAGGCAAGTAACCAATTGCATAGATACAACACAGGACAATACGCACAATACAACAACAACATCGGGGGTTTAAACCGGTTTGAAGGCATGCCGAACCTCACTCTTAGCCCAGAATTAATCCAAAACACACACACTTGAAAATATAATTTAACCATACTCACAATATTGCAAATAAATATAAAATTTAAGCCTTACGCCTTATATTGTACATGAAAAACATATGTTGTTGGTTAATTATATATGACAGGACCAGGCAGTAATTTCAAACTGTTCAGTCTTGTTCTCGGTGGCCCCAACATTTTATCAGTTTTTTTTATATGTACTGCGTTTCAGGTTCGCGTTGTCAGTGCTGTTTTATACGCAGTTGGTCTCTTGCCTTAAATAAGGAACTTAAAAGGACTTTGTCAACGAAAAGGGCCTCAAGGGGTTAATTTCTTAAAAATATATAGAGAGATATATAAGACAATAAAACTATCATATAATAACGGTAAAAATGTAATATTTTATAATGGGAAAAGAGTAATCGCATTCTGAGATAAAATTACATTTTTAATAAGGGCGTGTTTGTTTGGCTCTTTTCATGTTTACATTTTGACCTGAGAATTGTAAGTATTTTGTGTAACTACAGTTTACATATATTTCCTTATCGAGGAGAATAGCGCAGTTGGTTCAAGCGCTGTCTACTGTCATTTCTTCGTTTGGCTCCTACGTCGTGTGTTCGATTCCCGCTTGGGGTTTAATTGTTTTTATTAGTTTTTATCAAATATCTCATCATGCATTATATATTATTTAGTTGTTTAATGTACACGTATAAGCATAGCGCATTTCTATCATCTAATATCATTTACAGTACAATAGAAAACCATTGTTCATTGACATAGTCCCTTTCTTTACTCTTGCAGCTGGAGTTTTATGATATTATATATTGCTGTGTTTCAGAATGAGCTGTTGTACTTTATCTTGATGGACAAGCCGTTTAAAATGAGCGTTGGCAACGATGCTTTGAAGACTGTTATGTTTATAAATCACCTTCGATAAACCTTATCCACTGACAAAAGATAAACTGATTAGATCATTTCTTGTAAAGATCAAAATGACAAATCAAGTGGACAAACAATTGCGCAATCAGATGACGATCAATTCAAGGTTTTCTTGAACTACCAGATGTTCTAAACATTGAATCGCATGCAACAACTTCTGATGCTTTCGGCTTACATTTAGAGCCTAAACATTGTGTCGTTCATAAAGGACCTGTTCACGGATTGGCAAGTTGACACGATCTAAACATTTTTGTCACATATTCTAAATAGAAATATACTTCAAAAATATAGAGCCAAAGAAGAACTACTGACACAAATATATCTGATATAATGTGTCATTTATGAAAACAACATACAATTAGTCTACGTATTAAATGTTTCGTGACCACTCGCTTACTTATTCATTAAGAAATATAATTGGACATCATAAGTTTAGCCATAATATAATAAGTAATATGTAATTATTCATTAATATTCATTCAGCCTAGTATTCGAATTAATCATTTTGAAATCTTTAACACCAATAAATTGTAGATGTATATGATAGTTGATTTTGCGCTAGATTTGTTCATCTAACAATACGCAACAATGTTTAACACTACCGTTACCGAACCTGGAAATTAAGATATAGTGGAATTCTCCTACGCAGCCAGTTATTTAAGTTAAATGTACTTTAATTTTTTTTAAATGTAGCATATAAATGGTCTATAACTTTCTTCGTGTGGCTTGTGTACACGTTTTCCATTAGACATAGTATTATAATAATAATTGAATAGTTGAATCTGGCACTATTGAACTATCAATAATTAAATTCAAGGACGTACATTGTAAGATTTTCTCTACTAATCTTCATTTCAAATATAAACATGACAATCTTTTTTCGAATGTCAAATATTGGAAATGAAATGCCGCTCTAAGGCAGTTTACAACAGACCGGCAGGATTTGATCAGAACGTGTACGTTCTGTTGATTAGGAAGTATTACCTTTGGGCTAACCGATTTCGGAATATATTCCTCTTGAATTCTGCTTAAATTGCAATTGCTATAATAATATTAATGATATGAAATAAATAACGTACGAATATATACATTTACGGTCCAAAGTTTCCTTAGAATTGTCTTAGTTAATTCCCATTCACATAGACCAGTGTCAGTTACACGTTTTTGAATGTTACAAAATGTATTATATTGCCAATAAAACAAATAGTTTAAATTTTATTCTTTACATAATGCAATAATAATCGTAATAGTGCAACATAAAAACGCATTTGACATTTGTAATCAATGTTACAGTGATGATTTCTATAAATTAACAACTTGCATTCAATAAATGAGGTATTTAATAATGCTGATGCTGCGGATAAAGCTTGAGTTTTAGTTTATTTAACACTCTATAAAATGTATCTACAATACCTGTACACAAATCGATATATCGCTAACATGAGAAATCCATTTGCTATATTTGAATGCAATATTGTCTTGACCAGGAAATGCATAGAATTCATTGCTACTCTGCACGAATAGGGGCGGATAATTGGCAGCAGGGGCTGCAGTTGCAGCTCACACCTTTTCGGGATTTTCGCACTATTTGTTTGCATATCGATACGAGCTAGATAGGCTTTTTGCGTTGTATTTTTTAAACATATCAATTGGATCGCCGTTTTGTGGTAAATATGTTTTGACATATGAAGTCTAAAATCGACTTTACGAAGTTACATGAAGATCACACATTTTGATGTACAATAGATGCTTTCATATATAAAAATGGCACAGTCATAGTTTGAATGCTACTGAATGACACATTGACACATATTTCCTTATTATTGATTTCCAAAAAATTTATAATATTATATATCATTTTAACCGTGTTTTTCATTGAGTTATTATTCGCTTAGAATGATATTTTAAAATTAGTATCCATATATGATCATGATATTGAAGTATTACTTATTTAGACATTTTGTATATTTCATAACAAGGCCATTATGAATAGTACTATATGAAAGTGACGTTTAAGATGGACAATCAAATGACTCTGATATTTTCAAATCAGCTCTGTGATAAGACATCAATGAAGCTCTTTATTGAACTTAAAACTAAATCTAAAATGTTAATTTTATAGATATCATATGTTTTAAACATATCATAAATTCAAAATAGAATTGAACGATATTGCTTACATATGAAAAATAACAGGTGGTATTTCCAAATTTCAAACAAAACAAAAATGAGTTCTTCGAATAATCTGAAAATAACGTTTGGTAAAACTATTATTACCAATGCTCATATTTACCAGTAAAGTTCATCGAATTAGCTGAAAATAACGTTTGTTAAAACGATTATTACCAATGCTCATATTTATCAGTTAAGTACAATAAATGAAGTACAAATATACAAAATAATAAAATAAATTAAAACTGCGTACTTGGCCGTTTGGGGGGGGGGGGTTTCCTTGTCCGCTTGAGAGCTAAAAGTGCCCATATTCCAAATACCACAAACGTTGTGTTAATTGCAGTAAGGATTCGTGGGTCAACGTCATTAAAAGCATACTCCGACGGGTTGGTTAAGTTCCAAGACCTAAACGTATGATTTTTTCGGAATTGATTATCCGAAAAGTATCCATCCGAAATATTTTGTCTAGTCTGCATTAATAAATGACTTGTAAGTTAAATGTTATTGGTATACGCTGTATTCGTACAAGTGCCGGCTCATTAAGCCACGTTTATCCGATAGAATATTCCTTGGCGTTGGTGTCTACAGTGGTTGTGAGATGAGATTGCGTTGGTTGTTTTATACTAGTATCCGCGCCATTGGCTCAGATGTCACTGTCAATGTTTAAATTGACCGTTAAAGTGGTGTTCATTACAGAAAAATTAATAATGTGTCTTATAATTAGATAATGAATTAATGAGTTCTTTCACTTTGCAAATATCATGTTCTCAGATAGGCGAGATCGTCGCTGCTTCGTTATTAGCATGATTGAAGTTCGAAACGTCTGCGTAATTTCTACCCTACATTATTTATCAATTACAGTTTTATAATTAAATTGGACTAATTAATTAATTCACGCGTTTTCTCAAATCATATCTTTAATTTGAAATCACCCCACAGCCTACGGAATCAAGGACATATTTTTCAAACTTTAGAGTGTAATATCGACGTTATGCAAAATTGCAAAAATAAAATAATTTACAATGATTTACAGATCAAAAATACTCAAATTCAAGCAATCGATATAAATACAAACTTTTTATAATTTCAATACAAAGTAGAAACTTTTGTTGGTAGTTTAATGTAAAGGTAAACACATATGCATAATTTGTCTTTTTCACATATTTCCGTAAGATACCATTTGTATGCCACTTTAACAAACGCTTAGTTCGTAATACTTTGAAAATTCTTACTAATTATTACGGACCATATAGCATATATATTTTAATGAACTTTTGGAACATATGAACTTTGTAATGATTAGCTAATGAATTAAACCTTTCTGAGGTCAAAAGTGGATTCGTCGACAAGAAACCTAGCCAATCAAACATATAGAAAAATGTCAATCATATGAAAATTAATTTACTATTTAATCCAATCGTTGTACACGAATTACACGAGTTTAACGGTTAGCCTATTTACACAAAAGTGCTTATGATGTGTTTGCGATTATCGGTGAATGGAATTTAATTCTTTAAAAAAAAAAGCTGTAGAGGAGTTTAAATGTTTGAGGTAAAACTTGGAAAGAGGGCCGTCGAGTGTAGGTGTACATGGACAATACAGAATCGGATACACAGAATATCGAAATTCACGCGCAACTGTCGTGTTTATATTGGTGAGGTAAAAGAAGAATGAATCTGTGGGAAAAGAATCACTTCTAAAAATAATTTTTCTATATGTCGGTTTATTATTTTATGTGTTTACATGAGAAACAACTTAGCTGATATAGTGTTCGATGCCCGCAATGACCTGCTGGAAAGAGGTATATTGCATTGATAAACTCAAATATAAAAATATACTTTTTTTATAAATCTTCATAAAATCAAATATGGGTCGTTTAGAAAATAGAATCACGTATATTCTTTATTTTGTTTAATATGACATTGTGTTGTCAAACTCAGTAATTGTGTGTTTTATAAAAATATGTGAAACGTGTGCACATGTATATGCCTTAGTGACAGTGGCGTTTGTAGACACAACACGTAATTAGGGACTGCTTTTCAAACTAGGAGATACATTGAATGGTACCGAATGGATCGACAACTATGGATAGAAATTGGAGTGCAGTGCTATTGGTTTGAGAGTATGATCCCTTGTTCTTGTAACAGTTTAATTACGTAACGTCAAAAGGTTGCATGCAAAAGCGGAACATACTGCACGTCACTTTCATAGACAATTATTAATTTACGTCTACTTGTTAACATAATATGCACTGCTCTGTGTTTCAAAATAGATGAAAAATTTGAAAAAAAGTATATCAATTATATGTATTGTATGCATTTTAATTAGGATTATACATACATTGTTATAGGATTTGAATAAAAAATATTGAAGCACGGAGGGATGCATTTTTAAAGAGGGGACATACGAGGTGTATATCATTTTTGTGATATACTAACGAATATTTTTAGATAATTTTAATCATGAACAAATTGTGTGTTTTATAAAAATATGTTAAACGTGTGCACATGTATATGCCTTAGTGACAGTGGCGTTTGTAGACACAACACATAATTAGGGACTGCTTTTCAAACTAGGAGATACATTGAATGGTACCGAATGGATCGACAACTATGGATAGAAATTGGAGTGCAGTGCTATTGGTTTGAGAGTATGATCCCTTGTTCTTGTAACAGTTTAATTACGTAACGTCAAGGGTTGCATGCAAAAGCGGAACATACTGCACGTCACTTTCATAGACAATTATTAATTTACGTCTACTTGTTAACATAATATGCACTGCTCTGTGTTTCAAAATAGATGAAAAATTTGAAAAAAAGTATATCAATTATATGTATTGTATGCATTTTAATTAGCATTATACATACATTGTTATAGGATTTGAATAAAAAATATTGAAGCACGGAGAGATGCATTTTTAAAGAGGGGACATACGACGTGTATATCATTTTTGTGATATACTAACGAATATTTTTAGATAATTTTAATCATGAACAAATTGTGTACTAAATTATCAGGTTCTAACAAATTGTTTATATTTTGTTTTCCTTAACAACTAACAATATGTTACACCCATTAAAACAGCTATCCGTGGTTATATCATTCTCTGTACGTATAAATAACAATAAGGTATGCGACTTGCTATTTCTTTATTTTCATCACTTTCATACGTCTAGTAAATTAAACAGATTTAACATAAAGTGTGTTTTAATTATTTTAAGCAAACATGCAATATTTCTATAAACAAGCAGGAATAAAGTCGCTCTTAACGTATTTCCATAATATTAGAGGAAAAATAGGGAACAAGAGTAATAACGAGAAAGCTACTGCTTGGGTTAAGTTTGCGTTTAAATGACACATCAAAATCTTTCATTAAAAGGAAAAATTTGGATAAACTAGACATTATATAGGTTACTATTAACAACATAGTTTAGGTGTGGGGTACCCTAAAAACCAATTTAGTTCGTATTTCTTATCAACATATATAACTTAATGTAAATATATTTAGAAAATATAATTTAGATGCATTTCTAAAATCGAAAAATGATCTGAAATGTTCAACGATCGTCAGAAATATCACCAATGAAAAATCAAACTTGTGAAAACGTTCCGAAATTTTCGTATAATGGGACATTTTGGGATACCCTAATAACTCTATTCAAAGTAATATTTATATTTGTAATATCATTAACAAAATTTAATCAGCCAAACTATATTCAAGATATTTTCCATAAAATCATGTTTGTCCTAATTATACCAATATACAAAGTTTAATCGACCAAAAAAAAATTAGAAATACAGAAAAAATCATTTAAAAACTGAAATCATTTAAGATTCAGCACTGCATTCAAAAGCGTCATCTCAAAAACCGTTTATCCAACTGACGTCAGATGCAAATGCTTTATTGTTGTTTGTAATATACCTAATTTTACCAAATGTCCTGCAAATTGAAGTATATTTGAATGAGTAACAACATTTAAGGTATTCCGAGAAGTACCGTTTTGTTCCGTTTTACACATTTATTTGGACGTAATATCTGTGTTATTCCTGCCATTCTTTTGTCTTTAGTTCAATAAATTAATACGAGTTTGATATAAAACTATAGATATTCTTAAGACCTTAATTTGATATAACACTTGACGTATGTCGCAGATTAAAATTATAGTGCGTTTAAGACGCAACGAATGCAGATTTTCCAAATTGTACGCCACCTTTTGACGTTACGTCACTTCATGCGAATCTTTATTTGAATAACCGTGATTGAGTATGAAAAGAGATCCTTTTTAGTTATTTTCACAACTAGTATTGTTATTTAAACAAATATTACGTTATTTTTTTCAAAGAAATTGCATTATTTTCTAAAAGACAAGTCAATATTGCATTATTTTCTAAAAGACAAGTCAATATAGATGTATACTAAATAAACCAACATTGACAGTAATAGTAATACATTTTATTTTATTGCTTGTCAAATACAAAAAGTATATGAAAACATCTTCAACCAAACGAATTTAACATTAACCTATTGTCAGTTTATTAAATCATTCAAACCTAATATAATATGATGTACATTTACATTAGGATTATAATACTTCCATCTAATGCTTAATGCAATATTAGAATTTTTATTTCCCCATTTTTTTCAGGTTTAGTGAGAGGCAATTATGGTTCTTGTGTATAGGATTTTGATTATGACTTTCATTTGCTAGTTTTGACTGAATGGAAAAGCTGTTAGTGCAATTGGTTCAAAGATAAATTGACATAAGTACGAGCATATGAAAAGGTAATAATGACCATATAATAATGTGCCCTGATATGCTAATAAGAAAAAAAGGCCCGCCCTCTGGCGGCCATGTTTTTTAACATATCAAAATAATTTAAAGTATTTTGGTAGAGAACCATATAAGGAACATTTCAGTAAATTATTTTTAAACGGATCGGAACCATTTCAGCAAGTTTGGTAGAGTACCACCCAAGCAATAAGTCTGTAAAATTATTTCGAAATCCAACCAGTTGTTTCTGACAAGAAGATTTCAAAGTTTTCAATATTACCATATAAGGAAAAATGGCCCCAACCCTTATAGGCCATGTTTTTCAACGGACCGGAGCCATTTGAGCAACTTTGTTATAAAATCACACAAAGAAACATTTATGTTCATTATTTCGAAATCCAACGTGTGGTTTCTGACAAGAAGATTTATAAGTTTTCACCATAGCAATATATAAGGAACAATGAACCTGCCGGCCATGGTTTTCAACCATTTTAGCAACTTTGGTAGAGGACTACACAAGGAACATTTCTGTAAAATTATTTGAAAATATACTCACGGGTTTAAAGATTTTTATATTTATAGCTCTAGCGGCCATGTTGTTGCAGGGGACCGAAACCATCTGAGCAACTTTGACAGAGGACTACCCAAGGACAATTTCTGTGAACTTTCATCAAAGTCTGCCTAACAGTTTCAGAGATGTCGTTTCAAAGAAAACGTTTTCCGCACGCACGCACGGACGCACGCACGACGGACGAACCGCCATGGCATAAGCTCACTGACCTTCGACCAGTGCAGCTAGAACCGTATGCTTTTTTGCAATGTTTCTGTGTTAATGTTTGGTCATATTGTGCAAACGAACCAATATATATGATAAGATTTATTTAAACAAAAATGCACACACATGTGCTGTACTTTACTTTATTAATTAATTAATTATAATTCATATTAGCTATGCATTGATTTGTGCCGATAAATGTTTTTATCATACCACTATGCTGATATCGGCTTGATACAAAGGTGCCCGATATTTTTTACATAAGGTCACTAGCGTTTAAATCAGTCAATGTTTGGAGGTACGTCATATTATTCGGCATCAACTATAAAGTCAACAGTTTCAGTAAACATGAATCAGATTCAACAAAACAAACAATCCGATACCAAGAACGTATATAGTTTATAATTTTAAATCGTCATAAATCACAAAAAAAAACGTTATTTTTTAAATATTCACATAAACCCGCACTTTGGTAGTGAGTTGACGAACACAATAAATCATCCATACAAACTTATTTCAATACATTCATAATAAATGCACTCAAAGTCACTACAAAGCATCAGTTTATGTTGAACCAAAAACATTATTACCAAAAATTGAACACAATATAGTAAAATACAGTCAATATTGACACAATCTTGGAAATGTCAATTTCAATACACAACTCCGAAATGGCGTCTCCAAACAATTCGGCGTTATGTGTTCTTCGATGACATTGATCGTTGCAATCCATTTCAGTTCGCATTTTCAGTATTTTATGAATGAGCATGAGTGTAATCTATGTATTCGTAGTGAAAACAGTTCACTTATCATTACGAAATGTTAATAATGAGGTATTATCCAGTCAACTTTTAGAAATCCATAACTATATGTACGCGAACTTGTAAACGTCGGCTCAGCAAAATCAGCGCCGCCCTTAGTTTTTAAATATATAAAAATCAGCTCGTTTGGTGATATTTTACGGAAAATGTGGTATGATAAATAGAAAAACAGGTTACTGCCTGGTCTTGTGTAATATATCAGGTTCGGCACGAATAAAATGACGGCTCGTCAAGCCTCGCCGTTATATTGTTCTAAGCCTCACCTGATATATTACACAAGACCGGGCAGTAACCTGTTATTCTCTATATCTATCTGTAAACCTTAACATTCCACCATGTACTGTTTTATTATAACAAAATTGAGTGTATATTTTGATACAGAGACATTTTAAGTCCCAGCATGTTATAAAAATGGGTTTATGTCTTCTTTAAAATGGACTCAAACACACACCCTAACATTTTAACATTTTAAAACTGTATAAATTAGCTAATTTAGGCATTTAGAACTACCAATGAAGTGAAAGTAAAACTCTTAAAAATAGATCTCGCTGACGCATGTCCATGTGACCATTATCTACGATCACGTGTCAAGACAATTCACAACAAACACTGACAGACGGTGTTACAAAATTATCATTTCATATTCGCTCTATTTTAGCAATCACATCATGGTTGATTTGGTCTTATTTCACGTGATAATCCGAGGTTATGTCAGAATTGGAATCACTGTTTATTATCCTCTTGTCTTTTTATATTGCTACCAAAATGCAAACCAAAAGTGAAAGTCATTGGCTACAGTGTGTTTATGTATTAGTTACAACATGCTTCAGTCACGTGATAGATCACGCGGTGATACAAATAAGCATATTAAGTCGCCAGCCTGGCGAGTTAGTGCTTCCGATGGGGTTTCTCCAAGATTTCTATGATTTGAAGTAATAGCTCGCGGAAAACGGACCGAAGTATGTAGTCTGGATAGATTATGGATTCATTTAAGGGTTTTTGTGTGTTTAGCCTATATAACTTGACCGTTAAACGTCCGGGATCTTTTAAGAGTCACAAATGAATATCCTTCAAAACGGTACTTTGCGTTGTGGATTTGGGAATGATTGCTTATTTTTATTAATAAATGTATGTTTGATTTCAATTACAATTGTCAATGACGTCTTCTAGGTATATCGTATATGATTCGGTCTATTTGGTTCCTTAAACAAATAAAATTAAACTCAATTTTATACATATCAATGACATTAATTTGTGCTGTTTTACTATTTAGTTATTTATATTATATTTTACCATTATCATGAACGATAATTTCTGGAAAGGAAGTACATCATTGTTTGCTGATGGTCGCCCTTAGAACAAGAAGCAAATGTAAATGTTCTTAAAATATACGCCTGTTTTAAATGCAGTATCAATTATATAGGACCGAATTTATAGTGTAAAAAGTTCTAATACGTATACGAATGTTTAATTCAGTTCATATTTTGATGAACCGTTGAGCATATGTGTACCAGCGGATACTTACTAAATATCATATGGCAGCGTGTATGACATTGGTATTGTCAACCTGAGGGCAGAATTTCACCAGACCCGAAAGCCGAGGGGTGACATTCTGTTTCGAGGGTTGACAATATGAATGTCACACAGTCTGCCATTTGATATTTATTTTATTGTACGGAACAAAATTAAGTTAATAGAAAGGTAAAAACATGTTAAAATTCATTTAATTTTACCAATCAAGAATTAAGAGTGTTTCAATATTATTCCTTCTTCAGGAACACTTGTTCATCTTGAAAAAATCGGACAGTTACTTGTCAAGAGAATCGGTTGTTTACGCATTTAAAAGTGACGTCACGACTATATGACGTCACAACAAGGGAAGCAAACAAAACATAATTTGGTTTAAACAAATGAAGTAGTTACTTGCCCTTATAAAACATTCAAAATATCAGGGCGGCCACGTGACCTGACAGTCACTTTCGCTTGGTCACGTGTCAAAAAGGTTGACCATGTTTTTGATAGTAAAATATAGATCTCTTTTTCGGGTAATGGGATTGTATGATTGTAGACAAAGGTGAGGTATAAAACAGTAAAATGTTGATGTTATGATCCAAGAATGGAACACACTTAAAAGGTATCAAATTTATTATTTCAGTCATTGTCATTGACCTATATGTGGAAAACAACTGCAGCGTATCAGGAACATCAAAATGGACAGCAATGAATTATTCATATTGATATCCTTTATTTTGAGAATTTCCTTCTATGGTGTTAAAATGTAGAACTTATTTATGAGTTCTACTATTTTGGAATATGAAGATATTTATTTACATGAATTCAATACGACACAAAGAAACAAAAATTTTCTGCACATGCACGCTTTAATAATGTATTGAAATATACAAGATAAGTAACAAATATGTAACATTCCAGTTTTTAGTAATTCATATAAAAATGTTAAGTAATAAAATGACAAGGCCTTTGTGTTTATTTAGAATGTTTTCTCTGCAAATATATACGCGCTTTACTAAATGGAATTGCAGTAACATTAACTTGTGTATGCGAAAAGTCTTGCTATAAACTCCTTGAAAAAAAAACTTCCAAAACACACACGGTTTTGATCTAATGTTACAGCACCATTGTTAGTAATTAGTCTTCTAGGTGCACAAACAGTCCTTGTGCAGACTTTATGGGCTTTAATCAATTTCTATCGCCATGGAAATGCTCTTCGAGATTAGCAATAACAGCCGGGACTGTCGGTGTAAATCAACCCAGTCAAAATATTTACGATATCTGGCCCTGTCCTGTAGAGGGCCTAGCATTTAGATGTTCAACCAGCCGGTAGAAAAATGCGATGAGCAATGAATAATTCAGAAAGCAAGTAGATTAAAACGAAGTGTTTTCATTTTTTACTTTAATACTGCAGTACCTTTATAAAACGGAACCAAGATATTCCATTACACGTAATTAACATGCACATTTATTGGTGATATTTATCGATATTACCAATATTTATACGCTTTCAAACTATTTATTGTACATTTAAATTACGACTTTAAAGAGTTGAGAAATGATAACTTAGAAACCGCGGTCATTAAATGACCATGGCACATGTTTTGTGTCTAATATGATCTTTATTTTAACTGCATATTGATTGTAAATTTTTGGTTGGTGTCACTAGTTATTGTCTTCGAAGAAACACGTTTTTGGGGAATAGTGCAACATAAATAGTGTAAATAAATCCCGTTTATATTCTTTTACATAAAATAGTATTTAAACGACATTGACATAATTATAAGCAACCACCATATACCAAAATGGTTCTTGAATATTATTAATGGGCAAATTAGGTCTATATATCATGGACTGATTTGTTTCAGGCGTAGATGAAGTGTCAAAATCTAATTACACATGTCTTTTAGTGTCAATTTGCAGACGGGGTGATTGCTTTATTATGCGCATTGTGTACTATTTAATTAACACTTATATGGTGTACATAGGTCAAGTTCCTACGTAGAACAAACTATACAAGATGGAATGTGGGCGGTTTTCAAGTCATGTTTTATGCGTTTAATTAATTTTCTGTCGCCTTGAAGATGGTAACACAGACACGACTATCGACGTTAATAAAAACATTTTCAAATTTGCTATTTCCCCCAATCGAGAATGAAATCTTTGCCACAGTTGGCCTTAGTAAAAAATCAGTTGCTCAAAACCAGTGGTGTTTGGTTTTGTTCCAATACAAAAATACTGGTATCTTTGATTCGCGTATGTTAAATAAATCAATAGTTAATTCAGGGTTTGTCATTTCAATTTAGCTTATAATTCATATCGTTTCCCGAGAACATTATTGAGATATATAAAAAAAATAAAACCAAAGTTGGTAGACAGGGTGAGTTCGGTGCGCAGTAATACAATATGCATGTAGACGATATTTGTATATTCGTTCTCTAGACATACCATTTATATGCACATATACAAATATATGACTGACATACTGTTAAAAACGGCGAAAACCCCAAACAAAACAAACAAACACATATTAGACTGTGATGGTTCAGTCAAGAAGGCACCAGTGTTTCATCTCCCTGACCCACTGTGCGGTAGGTAGTTTTCGTTCAATATACCATGATTAATCCACTAGCTATACATATACGGAATTTGAGATGCTCCTGCAAGACTATCCAAAAGCAGAAAATATACTGGGAGATATTGCATGACCTCATGCTTCCTACCGACGCTGACAAAGCGATATGATGAAGTTTCCGGTTGGACGAGCAAGATCCCATGTCATTAACCTAAACTCAAGCTGCAGTATGCAGCCTGAGCTTATGAGCCTCGCAAAGGGTTGTACAAAATATAACGAAATACACAACTGGAACAGGCCAACGCCTACAATAGATTTTGATTTCCAAGATCTATTTACAACCACATAGTACGCAGCCACCTACTAGTATCTATCTACCAGCAAGTAGTACCTAGCCACCTACTAGTATATATCGACCAGCACATAGTACGTAGCCACTTACTAGTATATATCGACCAGCACAAAGTACGTAGCCACCTACTCGTATCTATCTACCAGCACATAGTACCTAGCCACCTACTAGTATCTATCTACCAGCAGGTAGTACCTAGCCACCTACTAGTATCTATCTACCAGCACATAGTACGTAGCCACCTACTAGTATTTATCTACCAGCACATAGTACGTAGCCACCTACTAGTATGTATCTACCAGCACATAGTACGTAGCCACCTACTAGTATCAATCTACTAGCACATAGTACCTAGCCACCTACTAGTATTTGTAGACCAGCACATAGTACGTAGCCACCAACTAGTATCAATCTACCAGCACATAGTACGTAGCCACCTACTAGTATGAATCTACCAGCACATAGTATGTACCCACCTACTAGTATCTATATACCAGCAGATAGTACGTAGCCACCGACTAGCATCTATCTACCAGCACATAGTGCCTAGCATCCTACTAGTATCTATATACCAGCACATAGTACTTAGCCACCTACTAGCATCTATCTACCAGCACATAGTACCTAGCCATCTACTAGTATCTATCAACCAGCACATAGTACCAACCCACCTACTAGTATCTATCTACCAGCACATAGTACCTTGCCACCTACTAGTATATATCTACCAGCACATAGTACGTAACCACATAAGAGTATTTATCTACCAGCACATAGTACGTAGCCACCCACTAGTATATATCTACTAGCACATAGTACGTAGCCACATACTGGTATCTATCTACCAGCACATAGTACGTAGCCAACTATTAGTATCTATCTACCAGCACATAGTACGTAGCCAATTACTAGTATCTATCTACCAGCACATAGTACGTAGCCACCTACTGGTATCTATATACCAGCACATAGTACCTAGCCACCTACTAGTATCTATCTACCAGCACATAGTACGTAGCCAGCTGCTAGTATCTATCTACCAGCACATAATACGTAGCCACCTACTAGTATCTATCTACCAGCACGTAGCACGTAGCCACCTACTGGTATCTATCTACCAGCACGTAGTACGATGCCACCTACTAGTATCTATCTACCAGCACGTAGTACCTAGACACCTGCTAGTATCTATCTACCAGCACGTAGTACGTAGCCACCTACTAGTATCTATCTACCAGCACATAGTACGTAGCCAACTACTAGTATCTATCTACCAGCACATAGTACGTAGCTACCTACTAGTATCTATCTACCAGCACATAATACGTAGCCACCTACTAGAATCTATCTACCAGCACGTAGTACGTAGCCACCTACTAGTATCTATCTACCAGCACATAGTACGCAGCCACCTACTAGTAACTATCTACCAGCACGTAGTACCTAGCCACCTGCTAATATCTATCTACCAGCACGTTGTATGTAGCCACCTACTAGTATCTATCTACCAGCAAGTAGTACCTAACCATCTACTAGTATCTATCTACCAGCACGTAGTACCTAGCCACTTACTAGTATTTATAGACCAGCACATAGTACGTAGCCACCTACTATTATCTATCTACCAGCACGTAGTACGATGCCACCTACTAGTATCTATCTACCAGCACGTAGTACCTAGACACCTGCTAGTATCTATCTACCAGCACGTAGTACGTAGCCACCTACTAGTATCTATCTACCAGCACATAGTACGTAGCCAACTACTAGTATCTATCTACCAGCACATAGTACGTAGCCACCTACTAGTATCTATCTACCAGCACATAGTACGTAGCCACCTACTAGTATCTAACTACCAGCACGTAGTACGTAGCCACCTACTAGTATCTATCTACCAACAAATAGTACGTAGCCACCTACTAGTATCTATCTACCAGCACGTAGTACCTAGCCACCTGCTAATATCTATCTACCAGCACGTAGTACGAAGCCACCTTCTAGTATCTATCTACCAGCACATAGTACCTAACCACCTGCTAGTATCTATATACCAGCACGTAGTACCTAGCCAACTACTAGTATCTATCTACCAGCACATAGTACGTAGCCACCTACTAGTATCTATCTACCAGCACATAGTACGTAGCCACCTACTAGTATCTATATACCAGCACATAGTACCTAGCCACGTACTAGTATCTATCTACCAGAACATAGTACCTAGCCACCTACTAGTACCTATCTACCAGCACATAGTACCTACCCACCTACTAGTATCTATCTACCAGCAGTTAATACCTAGCCACCTACTAGTATCAATCTACCAGCACATAGTACGTAGCCACCTACTAGTATCAATCTACCAGCACATAGTACGTAGCCACCTACTAGTATCTATCTACCAGCAAATAGTACGTAGCCACCTACTAGTATCTATCTACCAGCACATAGTACCTAGCCACCTACTAGTATCTATAGACCAGCACATAGTACCTAGCCACCTACTAGTATCTATCTACCAGCACATAGTACGTAGCCACCTACTAGTATCTATCTACCAGCACATAGTACGTTGCCATCTTCTAGCATCTATATACCAGCACACAGTACCTACCCACCTACTAGTATCTATATACCAGCACATAGTACCGACCCATCTACTGGTATCTATATACCAGCACATAGTTCGTAGCCACCTACTAGTATTTATAGACCAGCACATAGTACGTAGCCACCTACTAGTATCTATCTACCAGCACATAGTACGTAGCCACCTACTAGTATCTATATACCAGCACATAGTACGTAGCCACCTACTAGTATTTATAGACCAGCACATAGTACGTAGCCACCTACTAGTATATATCTACCAGCACATAGTACGTAGCCACCTACTAGTATCAATCTACCAGCACATACTACCTAGCCACCTACTAGTATTTATAGACCAGCACATAGTACGTAGCCACCTACTAGTATCAATCTACCAGCACATAGTACGTAGCCACCTACTAGTATGTATCTACCAGCACATAGTATGTAGCCACCTACTAGTATCTATCTACCAGCACATAATACGTAGCCACCGACTAGCATCTATCTACCAGCACATAGTGCCTAGCATCCTACTAGTATCTATATACCAGCACATAGTACTTAGCCACCTACTAGCATCTATCTACCAGCACATAGTACCTAGCCATCTACTAGTATCTATCAACCAGCACATAGTACCTACCCACCTACTAGTATCTATCTACCAGCACATAGTACCTTGCCACCTACTAGTATATATCTACCAGCACATAGTACGTAACCACATACTAGTATCAATCTACCAGCACATAGTACGTAGCCACCTACTAGTATATATCTACTAGCACATAGTACGTAGCCACATACTGGTATCTATCTACCAGCACATAGTACGTAGCCAACGACTAGTATCTATCTACCAGCACATAGTACGTAGCCAACTACTAGTATGTATCTACCAGCACATAGTACGTAGCCACCTACTGGTATCTATATACCAGCAAATAGTACCTAGCCACCTACTAGTATCTATCTACCAGCACATAGTACGTAGCCAGCTGCTAGTATCTATCTACCAGCACATAATACGTAGCCACCTACTAGTATCCATCTACCAGCACGTAGTACGTAGCCACCTACTAGTATCTATCTACCAGCACGTAGTACGTTGCCACCTACTAGTATCTATCTACCAGCACGTAGTACCAAGGCACCTGCTAGTATCTATCTACCAGCACGTAGTACGTAGCCACCTACTAGTATCTATCTACCAGCACATAGTACGTAGCCACCTACTAGTATCTATCTACCAGCACGTAGTACCTAGCCACCTGCTAATATCTTTCTACCAGCACGTAGTACGTAGCCACCTACTAGTATCTATCTACCAGTACGTAATACCTATCCACCTGCTAGTATCTATATACCAGCACGTTGTACCTAGCCAACTACTAGTATCTATCTACCAGCACATAGTACGTAGCCACCTACTAGTATCTATCTACCAGCACATAGTACGTAGCCACCTACTAGTATCTATATACCAGCACATAGTACCTAGCCACGTACTAGTATCTATCTACCAGAACATAGTACCTAGCCACCTACTAGTATCTATCTACCAGCACATAGTACCTACCCACCTACTAGTATCTATCTACCAGCAGTTAATACCTAGCCACCTACTAGTATCTATCTACCAGCACATAGTTCGTAGCCACCTACTAGTATCAATCTACCAGCACATAGTACGTAGCCACCTACTAGTATCAATCTACCAGCACATAGTACGTAGCCACCTACTAGTATCTATCTACCAGCACATAGTACGTAGCCACCTACTAGTATCTATATACCAGCACATAGTACGTAGCAACGTACTAGTATCTATCTACCAGCACATAGTACGTAGCCACCTAGTAGTATCTATCTACCAGCAGGTAGTACCTAGCCACCTACTAGTATCTATCCACCAGCAGCTAGTACGTAGCCAGCTACTAGTGTCCATCTATCAGCATGTAGTACCTAGCCACCTACTAAACACACACATACAATGTAATTTGTACTTTCCAGATTTTGGCTAATTAAAAATTAGTTTTTATTTTGATTTTGATTTTAGAATATAAATACATGTGTCTGTGTCCGTAGGCGAATATATAATTTATTACATTTTGAATATAAACACGTGTTATTTGTTGTTGTCTGCATGCAGAATCAAGCTAAGTAATTGAATAGTATAATTATGACAATTTGAGCATAATTGACCGGTGGTATTTTTACGAAATAAAGCTTGGTTGCGCATTCCGATTCACAATTATAAACATCATTGTAGGTTTGCCAAGAAAATAAATCACTCTCATCCTGGTAACAAAGTGTATCTGAGAAAGTTGAATGTATATGCGAATGTGTATTTACCAAATGATTGAGTCTGTTTGGTTCCTAGAAAATACAGTTGACTGACATTAAACGTCTGTGCTGAACTAATTAGTTAATACACGAGTGGCTTACCAGTCAGGCCCTTGTCAATATTTCGTTTAGGAATCGCTTTATTTATTGCCAGCTGGGGCACCGCATTGTTTGATCCAGTCAAGGCCGAAAGTGTAGTCAAATAAATACACGTCAACATAGGCACTTATTAAAGTCATTTCATCTTAATATATTTGATACAACTACATGTACTACTGTGTTTTATGATGATTTTATACATTGTATAATAACATGTGTAACTATATTATTGACTATTTCTAGATATGCAATAGTATCAGCGTTTCACAATTTATACACATCGTTTATTTAAGTATTTTCGTTAGTTTTATTATTAAAAGTTTCCAATTTTTCAAAAAGTGTTTCGCAATGCATCAACATATTTGTATATTGCATTCATGTTAATGTCCTCTATAATTATAATTTTATTACATTTTGTCATGTTTTACAGCAGACACTCAATGCTTTTATTTAATTTAGGTTTGTTATTAATAACCTCCATTTTTTTCTTTTTTCAAGGCAATTGATACCATACATGAGTGTATGATTATTTGCGTTACAATGATTATATATACATAATTTATTTCGTTTGATATTGTTAAACTAGTGTTATAAAAAAATTCATACATTTACTATTGATTAATACTTCTCATATTACAATAAGTAAGTACTCTTTTACTTTATTATTTATTAACTGTATTAGCTATGAATATGCAATGTGCTGTTTTATGCCAAATAAATATTAGGATGTGTTGTGTTGTGTTGTGTTGTGTTGTTTTGTTTTGTTTTGTTTTGTTTTATTGTGTTGTGTTGTGTTGTGTTGTGTTGTGTTGTGTAGGGTTGTGCTGTGCTGTGCTGTGCTGTGCTGTGCTGTGCTTTGTTATGTCGTGTGATGTCATGTCATGTTATGTAATGTCATGTCATGTCATGTCATGTTATGTTATGTTATGCTTTGTTATTCCGACCTCAAGCATATGTCATTAAATTTTGCACTACATTATAAACTCTATTATGTATAGTTGTTACATAAATATATTTTGTATCAGCTTAAGAGCTATTGTCACACACCATTGATTGAAATTGTATCATTAAAGTGTAACACTATTGATATTTGTTTAATTATTAACGTATTTGCCTGTCGTTTCAAGCATTAACATATGTGTTTGATGCATGAGTATAAACCATTATAACTCGAAATATGTTATTCAATGATTGCTTCGTCCCTTCATTGTTACATGAACGTATCATATGAGATTTTAGGGAGGTTACATTATATTATATGGTGTTATCTGTGTTGTTGTTTTTTTTTGTAAAATACTAAGCTAGCCGCATTAATGAATTTGCTATATTTAATATTTGGCATTAAGCCTTCAATGCAATTCAAACTTAAATATTGCAGTAAATTACCAGTAGATAAAGTTCAAAATAGTTCACACTACACCAACATAACTTTTCTTAATTTGAAATGTTCAGCAACGTACGTTTTACATAGCACACCTATGAATACATGTTGAATAATTTTATCGATGTATGTTGTATTCTACTAAAACGGTTACCACATGTTGTTTACATTCCATTGCCATGTCACATGGTGGATATATGTTGAAAGCTAATCACCATTATGTTTGTTCTATCAACATCGATGTTAATGTAATTACACCGTGGCTATGATGAAACTGTTGCGGAGTTTATGTGGACGTCGGGAACGAAATTATAAAATATATTGCGGTTGGTTACTTATACGTAAATGGCTATTGAACTAATAGAGAATATTAGGTTAGCGTATTGCTTTGGTGAATGGTTCAAGTTTTCGGTGCTTGCAGATAAACGTATCGTTATTTATATCAACACTGACCTAATACTCTATGTATCATATCAGTTTCTGAACTATTTTGAATATCACCAAAAGACAACATTTCGAAAACTCGATCAAATAGTCAAATGACATCATGAAAATCAATCAGAATGTTGAGTATCTTATATAGCCATGATCTGCATTCACATTCTAACGAAGCAGTATAGCGCACATAGTTAGAGCGATGACGTATGTTCCTATGGGTGGTATGTTGTGAGCTCTACATTAACTTAGAAATTGTCTTTTTCAAGCATTTTCTTTGATTGAAAATATGGAATATCACATTATGAAGTATATTACTCATGCTTACCTTAATTTACATCTATTGGTTTTGTGCATTTTAATCATTTAATTATATATCAGAATTGACAACCAGAAGGTATTAACTGCAATTGAAATCAATAGCAATTAGTGTTTTCTGGTTTTCAACCCTCGTTATGTATGGCCATCCATTTTCCGTAGGCATTGTCGATTTAAGATTGGCTTGCTAAAGTCGTCACATCTTGTATGTAGTATGCCATATAATTTACAAGATGCCGTTTCTATTTGATTAAATCCAATGTACGGCTGTATTTATGTATTTCTGTTAATTCTCTCAGTGTATGTAGTCTTCGAAGAGAATGGCTAGGTATTATACATTGTGATAACCCTAGTTGTAGGTGTTTTTTCACCTTAATTGACAGGCAAGTTGGGTTTTAAACAACTAAACTGTACTTAACGTCAATCGCTTGTCCTGATTTGCATCTCAAGACTTATTCTTAACCTTTGTGGGGGAGCAACTTGCCCAAATTAATGACCCACCAGCAGTACCATAAAATCAACACAACGGATATTCTCACCGTACGATAACACGTTTAAGCACCGTATAGGTGCGTTCTATTCTTAAGCAATGAAGTTAATTTATTAGAATACCTTAATTAACACACAATCGCACGTTGAATCACTAGTCATCGGCTGTCTTGCTGGCAATTATTCTTCTGTTGTGGTCGATCCCGCGTCAGGAGGAATTTCCTGCTGTAAAATATTAATGTGTATTTCACTCCGACCGAACGCGATAGAACACTGTATTTTAACTTAATGATGTAAACCGTGTATAGCATTTCAAGTCATCCGGTGAAATGCGCTTTAAGCCTTCAAAATGAAAATCCCTGGAGACTTTGGTCGCACGCCATTCTGTGCGGGTATTTAAACGGATGGACCTTTATTGTCTGTAACGGTTTCAAAATGTTCGCTTCCGGTACTGGGTATGTGGCGAAGTTTGCATCGCCGGCCGGTGTTGAGGAACGCAATTGATTTGGCAAAGGCAGAAGGGTTATTGATATCGGGCGAGCGTGTCTTATTTTACGGAGAGGGAACGTTAAGGATAAAATCAAACAATTCGCTTAGCGAAAAGGGAATATTGGTATACAAATAGACGAACAAACCACTTTATTAGGAGAGAAACTCCTGATTGTATGTACTTGATCTAAAACAAATCGGGGAGGTGTTAAGTCTTTATGCATCTGTTGTTCGTCTTTTATTTGATATACAGGACCAATTTCAATGTGTTTGAATTCTGGAAATTCCCTAACTATAGACACAGTGGATATTTAAATATTTTCAAACTATGGTAAGTAATGTGATTCATGTATAATTTATAATATATAAACTAACTTATTTTCGAAATATATACATGAAATGTATAAACAAAATAATTTATCTTTTTATTTTTATTTTTATTTTATTAGTTTATTTTAGTGAAGTACTAAATATGATTTTTTTTCTTCGCATATTATTAGAATGTTCCGAGGGTTCATATACACAGGTCGTTTCGTGTTTTTACAATGGATAAACCACAACATGTAAATATTATTAACACTGTAGTCGATGTTGATGTGGGATCATAAATCAAAGATCGGATTTTAAAGAAATAATGTAATTGATGTATATTTAAATTAAATTATTTGAAATATTATTTAATGAACAACCATTCGCATTAGTGTAAGGGAAATGCTGCACGCCTTGCGAGCGGGAAGACCGTGAGTTGGACCCCTACTCGGGGAGTGTTTAAACGATAGTTTCCAATAGTTATAGCCAGAAAACGGACACAAAATGCTTCAATAAGCCTTAGGCTGTTGACACAGTCGAGCTTAAACAAAAAGATTTACGCTTAAAAGTCATGCACATTCAATAATGTTTGCTTTTTCTTCATTTTTAAGTATTTCTTATTACAAAAATGTATGTTTGAAATATCACGAAGCTTATCGTAGCCATACAGATATTATCACAAACTTGAATCCACAACGCTCGCATACATATTGATTTAGATAATGTAGTGAGACAATTATTACATTTCCAGAAGAGAAGATGTGTACTTAGGTGTGGTATTATCTTAATGATAACGATAAACACAAAGTATCAGGTGCCTTGTGTTGAGTACCCCCTGTACTCGAGTAAAGCTACAGCGGTTTAATAAGGTCTACAGCGGTGCATACATTATGGGAAGAAAAGACACCAAGCTTATATATTAGATAGTTAAACATATATTAAGGGCCAAAATATACCAAACTTTCAACCAGTTTTATGGCGAGAACATGTGATCTCACTTTGCCGTTTTGTTTGGTTAGCTATCACCATGTCTGACGAAGTTATGTGAATTTCTGTATCTGTATTATGAGAAATATTTATTAATCGTCCAAATAATTATTGTTTGAGGACATTTCTGATGTTCTGTTCGCGAAAGAAGGCCATTTGAGTATTGATTATTCATTCCACTACCCAATTCTGCTTAGTTTGTCTACAATTAATGATTTATAAACACTATATCGTATACTTTATGAAGTTGGGATATGGTGAAATTAATAAGGTCTACAAGGGTCACACAAATATGATGGTAAGGTTAACAGCAAGGGAAGGTAAGGTAAACAGCGGTTTATTTTTCTGTGTTTAGTGCATTTAAAGTAATTCCTCACTTATTCTTCATATAAATTGATGAAACTTCTGTAATTCCTAGCGTTTTAAGTTGCTGAAGTTTATTCTAGGAACATATTCATATAAGCAGTAGCCTACACATGTAGTATAGATTAGTTAGCATGCACTTGGTACTGGTAAACCGCTTCGATCGGCTAAACTTGCCCAGGAAAAGTGAGGGTAGGTTAACTGACCGCCGTCATATGACTGAAATACTGTTGGTCCAAACAAACAAAACAAATAACCATGCCGCAGACAAGATTCCAAAGAAACTGTACTGAAATATACATATGCATCAGGAGCGGATCCAGGATTTCGGATTCGGGGGGGGGGGGGGAGCGTAACTTTTGCAGTTATAACCCTTTTTGTTGTTTGTGGGCCTGCAGTGATCGTCATTATCACCATCATCATCATCCTCATCATCATCATCATCATCAAAATTAATGCACTTGGTTTCACTGAATAAATTCATACTTCACCTATTTTTGTTCGAAAGACATGTTGGTTCATATGTACGTCAGACGAACGTGTTTTTCTACACGAAATGTTGTGAAAGATACAGGTATGATTGCGTTGTGAAATAATACGGCATGTGATACCGACGTAGTTTCGATTTCGCTGACATATGGTGCCGGAAAAAAATGTGAAATCGTTAGGAATTGGATCCAACGTTGAACAAAACACGTCACAGCTCAGCAGTCGCATGCCTGTATTATGCTGGTGTTATTTTTCGCGAGAGAATGAATAATTGAGATTTGCCAACTTGATACTGTTCATCTAGGACAAGATACTTACAGTTGTATAAATAATACAAAATATATATTCCCATGATCAACGGGTTGTTGGTACGTTAATTGATCTAGCACTGTGTGTACACAAGTTATCAGTTGGAACAGTTCCGCTGTCTGTAGGTATGTGGATGTGAAAGATGTTGTTTTATATTTAAAGTGTGTGTTAACGCTTTTCATTTCAAATATTTTCTACCTTTCCATTCTAAAACAACCGGATGACATGAGTGTAGCATAAAACAGATGCTGTCTTATGATTTAAGGTGTTCGACTGTATTGAAAACTGCATTGGATTAAAATAATTCACTTCATCTAAGTTTGTAATCAAAGATTTTCATTAAATCTTTATCCATTTTACACCCATATATATTAGTATTATTATCTGTAAAGAGATTTCAGCATTGAATGCCTATCGTGTATCATATATACTACCTTTAACGTGTTCAAAGTGCACCGAATTATACATCATACAGTGATTTGGGTTTTAAAAACTTCATGTTTGTCGTGGTAGATACTGCAATACGTGATGTATTCCAAAAACAACAGCGAACACGAGTGTGTATTTGTGTTGTGAGATCATAGTAAGTTGATGCAACATACATGATAAAATTATGTATATAAGGACCTTGTTAATTTAAGAAATCGGCCAGACAGTATTCGCTTATATGTTCTATTTTTATGTTAAAGCCTTATAATGATGGTAGTTGTTATTTAATTGACGTTCACCTCAACTTTAAACACCACACACAATAGACTGTACACAAAAACACGTTGTTCGTGTGACCAGACATTATGCAATATATATTTTACAAGACATAATTTAATTCATACACTCAAGTAACGCTTTGTTGGGGGCTAACTTGCTCAGATTACTTTCGTGAAATAACATGACTTGTAATTCAAATGAGTTATCCGTGCAAACAGACATCAAGTAATATATAGCAAAAGTGAAATATAGCTGAGTAATTGAAACACCGCATTGCGGCTACAAAGAAGGTTACTAATATGTTTCGAAGTGTGGCAAACGCATTATTTTTGTAAGCCAAATAGAATTTAGCATATTAGAAAAACAACAGTTTCGGTTTGAATGGATGGTTGTCGTCATGGTTTGCTTAGTTTCATTTCCTTAAATGTCAAGGGTATCATTATTGTGTCTCAAATTACATCACAAATAAGGAAAATATATAATCAATAATAATTAAAATTAAAGTAGGAATACATTAAAGAAGTATATAAAACGAGTGAAATCTACTTAAATATATGCTTCTCAAATATCACGAATAGACGTTTCATTTACTATTTCTGTGTGCTACAAATACTTTCAAATAAATCGTTGTTTCAATTATAAAAAGAAGCAGACATTAAGATGAACTGACAAATTAATTTGGTTGCTAATTGGGTGAAGGGTGTGTATATAAATTTATATTCGCTGGTAATTTCATGCACCATTTACTAAAACCAGTGCATATTCTCGTAAATACAAAAGCTGTACTTTGAGCGATATTGCAGTGTACAACTTTATCGCATTAGACAACGGAAATGTTCGATGGATTCCGATGGTTCAGAGATTTGGCACAGGTATGGTTAGCAAACGGTCATGAAACTTAAATAGACATAAACTTTCAAAATCATTAGACAATTATGCAATATATGATAACTATGTATAAAATGTAAAGATAATACATACAATGATTATCCATTATATATATAGTTTATATTGTTTATAAAGTTAAAACAACGTTAAGTAAATTTCTACAAAATAACAAAATCATTAACAAGGCTATGCTACATTTTAGATTGTGCTTTTGAGTTAGTTCAAATTGTGGTTATTATATCGTTGTTTATTTGTGTTACTATGTATTTTTAAGCAAAATAGTTTCAACTATATTTGCTAAATATTATAGTAATTGTATGAAGATGTTGAAGTAAATATCATTTAAGTATACTTACCTCACTTCTTTTTCAATATGAACAACATTCTATAAGACACGATCAATTCACGTAGAACGCTAATATATTATTTAAATATGTTTAAATACATTTAAGCATTAACATTATTCATTTAACAACGATGTCCATCATGACAAATTACAAAATGAATGTTTGTCGTGTTGCGATATATGTATGCTATATACAGGTATGATAAAATAGATGATGAATTCGTGTACTTTCTTATAAAAGTGATACAATATTGTAATACATCAATATAAGGTTCTAAACGGATTTACGGTTCACGTGTGCCTGTAACATCTATTGAATCCCCAGACTGACGCCAGACGTGGGATGTTATGTGGTCATATATTATTCTCAAGAAATGTCTTAGATAGCAAAAATTTCAATATTGTAAAGTATGGGGAACTTTTTTTATCAATATTTTTCGGTTACAAAATCTGACAATTTATGGACACTATTTTTTCATTTGCATGTTTATGTCGGGCTGTTGTATGTAAAGGAATTTGAAAACATTAAATGCTCACATTTTACTTAAAATAATAATGATATTATAAACATTCCAGACATGTTTGACATCTGAAATGAGGTAGACCCGGTTTTACAAATGCTTAATTTGTGCTCTGTGGATAATAAATTTATACAAAACACGGTTAATTAAAAATACTCATTAGTACGATGTGTGTGTCATCTTTTTTTTCAAATGAATATTTATTAAAATGTCACATAAATAGATTCCATTTCATTCACACAAGAATACAAGCTATTATAATTTCTCAGCATATCAACGTTTGCGTTAATAATACATGTGAAATCGTATATCGTGAAGAGATATTTGGCGTGACGATTGTTGAAACATAATTGATTTACTTCAATTGTGTATGGACTATCAATAGCTGTTTTGAGTAAAGTAGTAAAACAAGTTAGTAATATAAAGCGCATTAATACTCTTATGTTATCTTTTCATAAGCTAAACATACCATTTATTTCAATGAACTTTAAGATAAATAATGAACGTGAAAATATAACCTCATCGTTATTCATTGTGTTATTTTATCTTGCCGACGATATCCAAATGCAAACATCTGCTTTGGTTGGTTCGTTAGTAAAACAAGCGCATTAATACTCTTATGTTATCTTTTCATAGGCTAAACATACCATTCATTTCAATGAACTTGATGTCCTTTGAGATAAATAATGCGGGTGAAAATGTAAGTTCTAAACTGCAATAAATAAGTTCTTTTTTTCGCATTTTAGCGCTTCTGCTTTATATAAATAAAAGAGCAAACGGAACAATTTATGAAAACGTTTCCAATTGCCTTTTGATCGCAAACTTTGCGGTATCTATTGTTATTGGACAATGAAATGTTACTCAAAACCTGTTTAGTCATTTAAAACAACGAGTATGTGCATGTGCACCAAATGGCCTTCATTGTGAAAAGTTTAACATGTCTCTGTTGTTACATCTAATCAGGATATAAACCATCGGCAAATGACACCGTTAACCACGTGATTGGGTGATGCACCGTGCTCAACTCCTGTATTAGAACGTGGTAATTAAGTGGCCGTAAACAGCGTGGTCGGGTTAGGGCTGCTGTGGTGCTGAAATATTCCATACACATCTAATTACGTATTGGAGAAGGAATATATTTCTACGTATGTACATGTTTAAAAATAAAATAAAACTTAAGTTATTTAAATGTAAATGTTAGTTCACGGCAGTGTACCTAATGCCATTGCTAATACATTACACGTGATTATTATCAGTTGTTACTAATAACGTATTAGTTATTGCAATAACGACACTTAAAATACACATTTTATGTTAGGGATGCTCATATTTTGATTTGATTGTTAAACAACCTTAGTTGTTGTTAAACTCAATTGGTTTGCAAACGATATTTTGTAAATAATTGATAACGAGTTCATTACTTTTCATTATTTTGATGAACATAAATGCCGCAGTTTCAGCAGCATGTAGCGAATGGTTTCAGCGGCATTGTGTAGAATCTTCACCGTTACAGAACTACTAAATTATATTTCTTACCGAAAATACATTCGCAGCAGGTTTTCGGTTTTTATATTGAACAAAATGTTTCCACACACACCTGCAAAAACAATGTATGAATCATTTTGAAATTATACAGAATTCTGATATAAGCTCTTTTTATCATCGAAGTTTATTTGCAGCTTACGACGTCGGTTAATGTAGACAACAAATCCCATGTTTACACTCTGTTGGAACTCTCCTGGCATTTAGAAGTCATTAAAGTTATTCCAATAGAATATGTTTATGAACAGTAAATCACATTTTTACACCTAGTATACGTTCAACACTATCAAATTGTATTTGTGATGCATTCACAAGGTGCGCGTGTGCATTCCTATAAATACATGTTCAATGTGATTCCACCTGATTTTTGCTGTTGGTATTAAAACGTCATTATAATAACTGTATTATAAAGAACCAATCAAACTGTCCATTTAAACACTGTAATCAGTAAACGAAATTTTTAGTTTGGTACAAGATTTGTACTTCATTATCAAAAAAATTGTGATAGACTATATTGCAGATGCAACACATTTACCACCAGTTTGCTTGCCCATTGCCACGTACTCACCAAGTAAAACACATTTCATATTATAGATATAGCATACGTTGTTGCACATTTGCCATTTATAATCGGGCACCGCCACATGACTACGGCTCATTAACAACAACATTTTGAATAATAAATCTTGTTTGTTTCTGGGTTATTCGCCTAAGAAATATATTGTCTGTAGCGTAAACTCCTATTTTCATTGTAACGCTATCCGAACCATTATTTTTTCAAAGGGGGATTGCAGGGACTTGCCCACAGATTTCTGTTTTTAAAAAATGTCTTCATTTACCGTTTTAATCGCATAAACTGATGCATCTGCACTTATCAACTCTATAGCATAAAAACGGAACTCCGCCGGGGTTCGAACAAGGACCTCTTGATCAAAATAATCACGCTAACCATTAAAACAGACTTACATAACCATAAATTAACGTGTATGTTAACAAAAGTGATATGCGTGGTTGTAAACTATCAACGAAAGGATCAGAAGTGCTCATTTTCGTTAATCGTTAAGCGTTATCAACGCATTTGCAAACTGATATGTATTCATTAACGACACTGTCTGTTTAATAAGTTATTGGGTAAGTAGAGCTATTTCGATTCTATTTATCATGTTACTTTCTTTTTAAAATAAGTGGCAAAAATGTAAGCAATTAATAATTTCCTAATTAGTGAATAGGTTACTTTACTGTATTACATATACTTAATGTCAATTTACTTCGTCATATGTTCGTTTTAGAATGGTTAGGTAGGACATAGTTGATATATAGCTGATATATGCCATGTATGCACATTTTAGATAATTATGTTATATTTAAGTATCAAACGTTCTTATTCATAGTAATTCAAAATATTATATATAACCCATTATCGTTTATGCATGTATGTGCATATGTTGTTTCGAAATGGAACGGTAATTCAAATAAGATTGTTTTTATTCAATTATACATCTTAAACAAGATTAGAAAAAAACTATGTTTCAGAAAAAAGGTTTTACACAATTAACGAATATACATGGTCGGAATCGATATGTTTTGTTGTTATTTATTTTTTTATTTTTACAAAAACGTGTTCGAGCTGATTTCATGTGTAAAATATTAAATATTTTACATCGTACATATAATTATGTAATGTTATGTAATTAAATTATCTGTAATATCAATAATAATAATAATAATATAATAATATACAATAATAATAAATCATGTGATAGTCTGGACTATGACATCATAACAATACAGGCATTATAAATTAATAAACATTTGGTCAGTATATTTCGTATACATCTTTGTTAAAAGTATTTTGTTGGTTTCCTGTATGCAAACTGACATTGGTTTGGTATAGATATAAACCCAAGTAAATATATGTGTTACAATAGATCATGTTTCACGGCGATGACATTGTTTGCGAGAATGATTAAAAGGTGTACAACACATAAAACACATTAATATTAAAGTTGAAATCCAAAAACGTACATAAATTCGATGTATATATCCACTTAAATAAATAGTAGTGTTACAACAGATCATATTTTAAGGCAATGGCATTGTATTGTTGTATGTTTTAAACGTGTTAATCTCATAATACAAGTTGACATGCAAAAACGTTTCACTGTATTGCTGTGTTATTGCCAGTTTCTGTATGAAAAACAAGTTATAACCACACTTATAAGTAGTATATACATGACGACGTGTATGTACGTGCATGTGTAGAGTATGATTGTAAAAATATCGATATAATTATTATGTTGCTATATACGGAAGACCATTTTATTTGCAGTAATTGCTAATCAATCTGTTAATGTCAGTTATACAGATTCTTAATTATGCAAACGAACACTGGATTAAATACCAATGACTGTGCGGAGAATCGTTTCAGGGAGTGCTTAAAATAACCGCATAACACGTCTCAGCTGACTGTATATCGCCACCTTAGGATTCAGGGCCCTATCTGCTTCATTAACACATGTTAGATTGGCCCTTGTTATCCTAAGGTTGCGAAATATTGATTAGACATATATCTCAGACGAGGTTCTTCTTCGTATGACGTTCCCTAGGGGTAGATACATATGTGAAACTGTCTCTGCATTGTTTTGTACAAAGGTTACTGCTACTGTAAATTATGACCGTGACGATTCATATGTAGGAATTACTTTCAGACCTAAAACATATTTTGAACGTATATGACCAACACACAACTATACCCTGTGTAGTATGAGTAATTTACATAAACTACTAAAATTAGGCAGTTAGTTGGATACATTTTTGGCATAAATATACCCATATAGATCAAAACCAGTATTTTTATATTTGATTTCATGTATAGGTTAATTTAATGTTTTATTTAGTTTCTGTATTATCTGCTTTAGAATAACTTATGTATTGTTATATTAAATGTTGCACCTTTCTGTTAAACATTATTTTCATGAAATCGGGTCGTTAGTTTTATTTCCAAATGGAAATGAAGTATAAGTACCTATCGGTACAATTACGTACTTTCAATATGCGCAACCATGATAGTAGTGTGTTATCGAAAGGAAATTGTTCATTTCTTGGAGACGAAAACGCATTTACGGAATGTCAGCACAATGTTCAAGTTGGTTAGTGTGACTATGGATGCATCACACATTACTGTAAAAAACCATGAGATTTTGTCGCCGTCTAAGTGTTTACGATTTATAAGAATTGCTCTCTCGGGAATAGAATGTCCACAGATTTGATAAATTATTCGGGAGACCATTGATAACAGTCTGTTAATTGTGGAAAATGCCGTTTCTTGGATTACATTCGCGTCATCATTTCACCAACAATGGAAGAGGCAATAAGAATATGTCTTTGTTTACTTCACTTTGATTGAGCGACTTTCTAGGAACTGCTACACTGATAACATAACTACGTAAGCATAACTCCATTTGCTCAAGCCCTATATATATATAGCCTTGGTGTCATATCCCAGAAATATTTTAAGTTAAATATTATCTTTAACCTTTAAAATCATAATTTCTTTAACTGTTGCATTCCACATGTATATGACATCGTGCTTAGTGTTTACTAATAAACAACTAAATTATTGCCTTATATTTACTTAACAATACATGAATTAAAAATATGATGGTAGCGTTAGAAATAAAGCGTTACATGAATTGGAACTTAAAGTCAAATAATTAATGATAAACTTTAGATGTTTCTGGAATACGGTCCCTGGATAAGAATAACTTAAGATTTTCCTTAGGAGCTGTATGATACAGAACCGTATACATACAACTCATCAATGATTTAAATACAATGTAAGGATAATACGTCGAATAACTAGTTTTATACTTCACATATGTTCTCTGGTGTGTCATACTGCTTGAAATGCCTTGAACATGGCCATTCCACCGCAGACGCGGCCCTGTTCGCTGTTACTGGAACCCCCAAGGGAAGAAATGGTGTTGATATTTACTAGTTAACTGCATTGTTAATGCCTTAATGCGGGGGATGGGAAGGTGGTTTGATAATGACCAACATCTATATTCATGAAAGTGTTCATTTATTATTTGTGTTTATCGTATGAGTCTATAATAAATTATCCATTAGCTACTGTAGTAGGTATATTGACGTAACCCATAACCGGCTTCTGGTTTTGTAGTACATGGTGTATAATAGATACTAATATGGATATTTTAAAACTTTTGCAATTTTTTTGTTAGCAGCTGTACAACATACATTGTGTCACTCAAACCTATTCATTTTCAGGTCTAAGAAAAGTATTCTCTTACATTACAACTCATTGAACATTGCCTTTATCACTTATTTTTGCTTTTGTCCTTGAATAATAATTATACACGTTAACTCTTATATAGATTTGTATAACCTCACTGAAGCAGTGCTGTTCAGTTATCATTATTCTATTAAATAAGCATCAAATTTGATCTCATTATTTAATTTTGTGAAAGATAATAGAGCTGAACGCATACCCACCGGTAACGCATGTATCCGGTTAGATTAAATTATGATAATGATAATAAAAATAAAAATAAAGACCAGGATTCATTATCGGCGTTTTCAATGGCTTATGATGTACTGAACATTCCACGAAAGAAGTCTTCTACTTATATGCGTCACAACGTAGACCAAATCAAACGTGAAATAATTAAGAATACCAAATGAAACGTGCAGAAAACGCGATATAAAACGTGGAATTTGTGCATGTAATAACACTATGTTGCAAAGGTGATAATAATTTATTAATAGATCCGTACCAAGACATAAGCTATAGCTAGAGCGGCTTATATTGTGGTTCAAAGGGCTTCGTGTTAAACGTCTGTTAATATCACTAAATCATAAATTATTGAAACATATTTCCATGAGTTTAATTGATACTCCATTGGTTCTGCGAATGCAGTTGGACGACACGTTTTCCAGTGGCAACCCTTTCTATTCAAAGCTGTTGTACATGATAAAAGTTATGTATATAAGGGCCTTGTTAATTTAAGAAATCGGCCAGACAGTATTCGCTTATTTGTTCTATTTTTATGTTCAAGCCTTATAATGATGGTAGTTGTTATTTAATTGACGTTCACCTCAACTTTAAACACCACCCACAATAGACTGTTCACAAAAACACGTTATTCGTGTGGCCAGACATTATGCAATATATATTTTACAAGACATAATTTAATTCATACACTCAAGTAACGCTTTGTTGGGGGCTAACTTGCTCAGATTACTTTCGTGAAATAACATGACTTGTAATTCAAATGAGTTATCCGTGCAAACAGACATCAAGTAATATACAGCAAAAGTGAAATATAGCTGAGTAATTGAAACACCGCATTGCGGCTACAAAGAAGGTTACTAATATGTTTCGAAGTGTGGCAAACGCATTATTTTTGTAAGCCAAATAGAATTTAGCATGTTAGAAAAACAACAGTTTCGGTTTGAATGGATGGTTGTCGTCATGGTTTGCTTAGTTTCATTTCCTTAAATGTCAAGGGTATCATTATTGTGTCTCAAATTACATCACAAATAAGGAAAATATATAATCAATAATAATTAAAATTAAAGTAGGAATACATTAAAGGAGTATATAAAACGAGTGAAATCTACTTAAATATATGCTTCTCAAATATCACGAATAGACGTTTCATTTACTATTTCTGTGTGCTAAAAATACTTCCAAATAAATCGTTGTTTCAATTATAAAAAGAACCAGACATTAAGATGAACTGACAAATTAATTTGGTTGCTAATTCGGTGAAAAGTGTGTATATAAATTTATATTCGCTGGTAATTTCATGCACCATTTACTAAACCAGTGCATATTCTCGTAAATACAAAAGCTGTAGTTTGAGCGATATTGCAGTGTACAACTTTATCGCATTAGACAACGGAAATGTTCGATGGATTCCGATGGTTCAGAGATTTGGCACAGGTATGGTTAGCAAACGGTCATGAAACTTAAATAGACATAAACTTTCAAAATCATGAGACAATTATGCAATATATCATAACTATGTATAAAATGTAAAGATAATACAACATACAATGATTATCCACTATATATTATATAGTTTATATTGTTTATAAAGTTAAAACAACGTTACGTAAATGTCTACAAAATATACAAAATCGTTAACAAGGCTATGCTACATTTTAGATTGTGCTTTTGAGTTAGTTCAAATTGTGGTTATTATATCGTTGTTTATTTGTGTTACTATGTATTTTTAAGCAAAATAGTTTCAACTATATTTGCTAAATATTATAGTAATTGTATGAAGATGTTGAAGTAAATATCATTTAAGTATACTTACCTCACTTCTTTTTCAATATGAACAAAATTCTATAAGACACGATCAATTCACGTAGAACGCTAATATATTATTTAAATATGTTTAAATACATTTAAGCATTAACATTATTCATTTAACAACGATGTCCATCATGACAAATTACAAAATGAATGATTGTCGTGTTGCGATATATGTATGCTATATACAGGTATGATAAAATAGATGATGAATACGTGTACTTTCGTATAAAAGTGATACAATATTGTAATACTTCAATATAAGGTTCTAAACGGATTTACGGTTCACGTGTGCCTGTAACATTTATTGAATCCCCAGACTGACGCCAGACGTGGGATGTTATGTGGTCATATATTATTTACGAGAAATGTCTTAGATAGCAAAAATTTCAATATTGTAAAGTATGGGGAACTTTTTTTATCAATATTTTTCGGTTACAAAATCTGACAATTTATGGACACTATTTTTTCATTTGCATGTTTATGTCGGGCTCTTGTATGTTAAGGAATTTGAAAACATTAAATGCTCACATTTTACTTAATAATAATGATATTATAAACATTCCAGACATGTTTGACATCTGAAATGAGGTAGACCCGGTTTTACAATTGCTTCATTTGTGCTGTGTGGATAATAAATTTATACAAAACACGGTTAATTAATAATACTCATTAGTACGATGTGTGTGTCATCTTTTTTTTCAAATGAATATTTATTAAAATGTCACATAAATAGATTCCATTTCATTCACAAAAGAATACAAGCAATTATAATTTCTCAGCATATCAACGTTTGCGTTAATAATACATGTGAAATCGTATATCGTGAAGAAATATTTGGCATGACGATTGTTGAAACATAATTGATTTACTTCAATTGTGTATGGACTATCAATAGCTGTTTTGAGTAAAGTAGTAAAACAAGTTAGTAATATAAAGCGCATTAATACTCTTATGTTATCTTTTCATAGGCTAAACATACCATTTATTTCAATGAACTTTAAGATAAATAATGAACGTGAAAATATAACCTTATCGTTATTCATTGTGTTATTTTATCTTGCCGACGATATCCAAATGTAAACATCTGCTTTGGTTGGTTCGTTAGTAAAACAAGCGCATTAATACTCTTATGTTATCTTTTCATAGGCTAAACATACCATTCATTTTCAATGAACTTGATGTCCTTTGAGATAAATAATGAGGGTGAAAATGTAAGTTCTAAACTGCAATAAATAAGTTCTTTTTTTCGCATTTTAGCGCTTCTGCTTTATATAAATAAAAGAACAAACGGAAAATTTATGAAAACGTTTCCAATTGCCTTTTGATCGCAAACTTTGCGGTATCTATTGTTATTGGACAATGAAATGTTACTAAAAACTTGTTTAGTCATTTAAAACAACGAGTCTGTGCATGTGCACCAAATGGCCTTCATTATGAAAAGTTTAACATGTCTCTGTTGTTACATCTAATCAGGATATAAACCATCGGCAAATGACACCGTTAACCACGTGATTGGGTGATGCACCGTGCGCAACTCCTGTATTAGAACGTGGTAATTAAGTGGCCGTAAACATCGTGGTCGGGTTAGGGCTGCTGTGGTGCTGAAATATTCCATACACATCTAATTACGTATTGGAGGAGGAATATATTTCTACGTATGTACATGTTTAAAAATAAAATAAGTCTTAAGTTTTTAAATGTAAATGTTAGTTCACGGCAGTGTACCTAATGCCATTGCTAATACATTACACGTGATTATTATCAGTTGTTACTAATAACGTATTAGTTATTGCAATAACGACACTTAAAATACACATTTTATGTTAGGGATGCTCATATTTTGATTTGATTGTTAAACAACCTTAGTTGTTGTTAAACTCAATTGGTTTGCAAACGATATTGTGTAAATAATTGATAACGAGTTCATTACTTTTCATTATTTTGATGAATATAAATGCCGCAGTTTCCGCAGCATGTAGCGAATGGTTTCAGCGGCATTGTGTAGAATCTTCACCGTTACAGAACTACTAAATTATATTTCTTACCGAAAATACATTCGCAGCAGGTTTTCGGTTTTTATATTGAACAAAATGTTTCCACACACACCTGCAAAAACAATGTATGAATCATTTTGAAATTATGCAGAATTCTGATATAAGCTCTTTTTATCATCGAGGTTTATTTGCAGCTTACGACGTCGTTTAATGTAGACAACAAATCCCATGTTTACACTCTGTTGGAACTCTCCTGGCATTTAGAAGTCATTAAATTGATTCCAATAGAATATGTTTATGAACAGTAAATCACATTTTTACACCTAGTACACGATTAACACTATCAAATTGTATTTGTGATGCAAGGTGCGCGTGTGCATTCCTATAAATACATGTTCAATGTGATTCCACCTGATTGTTTCTGTTGGTATTAAAGCGTCATTATAATAACTGTATTAAATAGAACCAATCAAACTGTCCATTTAAACACTGTAGTCATTAAACGAAATATTTTGTTTGTTACCAGATTTGTACTTCATTACCAAAAAAATTGTGATAGACTATATTGCAGATGCAACACATTTACCACCAGTTTGCTTGCCCATTGCCACGTACTCACCAAGTAAAACACATTTCATATTATAGGTATAGCATACGTTGTTGCACATTTACCATTTATACTCGGGCACCGCCACATGACTACGGCTCATTAACAACAACATTTTGAATAATAACTCTTGTTTGTTTCTGGGTTATTCGCCTAAGAAATAGATTGGCTGTAGCGTAAACTCCTATTTTCATTGTAACGCTGTCCGAACCATTATTTTTTTGAAGCCAATTTAGAGCTTGAACTATTAAAAGGGGGATTGCAGGGACTTGCTAAAAGATTTCTGTTTTTAAAAAATGTCTTCATTTACCGTTTCAATCGCACAAACTGATGCATCTGGACTTATCAACTCTATAGCATAAAACGGGACTCCGCCGGGGTTCGAACAAGGACCTCTTGATCAAAATAATCACGCTAACCATTGAAACAGACTTACATAACCATAAATTAACGTGTATGTTAACAAAAGTGATATGCGTGGTTGTAAACTATCAACGAAAGGATCAGAAGTGCTCATTTTCGTTAATCGTTAAGCGTTATCAACGCATTTGCAAACTGATATGTATTCACTGTCTGTTCAATATGTTATTGGGTAAGTAGAGCTGTTTCGATTCTATTTATCATGTTACTTTCTTTTTAAAATAAGTGGCAAAACTGTAAGCAATTAATAATTTTCTAATTAGTGAATAGGTTACTTTACTGTATTACATATACTTAATGTCAATTTACTTCGTCATATGTTCGTTTTAGAATGGTTAGGCAGAACATAGTTGATATATAGTTGATATATGCCATGTATGCACATTTTAGATAATTATGTTATATAAGTATCAAACGTTCTTATTCATAGTAATTCAAAATATTATATATAACCCATTCTCATTTATGCATGTATGTGCATATGTTGTTTCGAAATGGAACGGTAATTCAAATAAGATTGTTTTTATTCAATAATACATCTTAAACTAGATTAGAAAAAACTATGTTTCAGAAAAAAGGTTTTACACAATTAACGAATATACATGGTCGGAATCGATATGTTTTGTTGTTATTGATTCATTTTTTATTTTTATAAACACGTGTTCGAGCTGATTTCATGTGGCTGAATGCGATATTACATATTTTACATAGTACATATAATTATGTAATGTTATGTAATTAAATTATCTGCAATAATAATAATAATAATATAATAATATACAATAATAATAAATCATGTGATAGTCTGGACTATGACATCATAACAATACAGGCATTATAAATTAATAAACATTTTGTCAGTATATTTCGTACACATCTTTGTTAAAAGTATTTTGTTGGTTTTTTGTATGCAAACTGACATTGGTTTGGTATAGATATAAACACAAGTAAATATATGTGTTACAATAGATCATGTTTCACGGCGATGACATTGTTTGCGAGAATGATTAAAAGGTGTACAACACATAAAACACATTAATATTAAAGTTGAAATCCAAAAACGTACATAAATTCGATGTATATATCCACTTAAATAAATAGTAGTGTTACAACAGATCATATTTTAAGGCAATGGCATTGTATTGTTGTATGTTTTAAACGTGTTAATCTCATAATACAAGTTGACATGCAAAAACGTTTCACTGTATTGCTGTGTTATTGCCAGTTTCTGTATGAAAAACAAGTTATAACCACACTTATAAGTAGTATATACATGACGACGTGTATGTACGTGCATGTGTAGAGTATGATTGTAAAAATATCGATATAATTATTATGTTGCTATATACGGAAGACCATTTTATTTGCAGTAATTGCTAATCAATCTGTTAATGTCAGTTATACAGATTCTTAATTATGCAAACGAACACTGGATTAAATACCAATGACTGTGCGGAGAATCGTTTCAGGGAGTGCTTAAAATAACCGCATAACACGTCTCAGCTGACTGTATATCGCCACCTTAGGATTCAGGGCCCTATCTGCTTCATTAACACATGTTAGATTGGCCCTTGTTATCCTAAGGTTGCGAAATATTGATTAGACATATATCTCAGACGAGGTTCTTCTTCGTATGACGTTCCCTAGGGGTAGATACATATGTGAAACTGTCTCTGCATTGTTTTGTACAAAGGTTACTGCTACTGTAAATTATGACCGTGACGATTCATATGTAGGAATTACTTTCAGACCTAAAACATATTTTGAACGTATATGACCAACACACAACTATACCCTGTGTAGTATGAGTAATTTACATAAACTACTAAAATTAGGCAGTTAGTTGGATACATTTTTGGCATAAATATACCCATATAGATCAAAACCAGTATTTTTATATTTGATTTCATGTATAGGTTAATTTAATGTTTTATTTAGTTTCTGTATTATCTGCTTTAGAATAACTTATGTATTGTTATATTAAATGTTGCACCTTTCTGTTAAACATTATTTTCATGAAATCGGGTCGTTAGTTTTATTTCCAAATGGAAATGAAGTATAAGTACCTATCGGTACAATTACGTACTTTCAATATGCGCAACCATGATAGTAGTGTGTTATCGAAAGGAAATTGTTCATTTCTTGGAGACGAAAACGCATTTACGGAATGTCAGCACAATGTTCAAGTTGGTTAGTGTGACTATGGATGCATCACACATTACTGTAAAAAACCATGAGATTTTGTCGCCGTCTAAGTGTTTACGATTTATAAGAATTGCTCTCTCGGGAATAGAATGTCCACAGATTTGATAAATTATTCGGGAGACCATTGATAACAGTCTGTTAATTGTGGAAAATGCCGTTTCTTGGATTACATTCGCGTCATCATTTCACCAACAATGGAAGAGGCAATAAGAATATGTCTTTGTTTACTTCACTTTGATTGAGCGACTTTCTAGGAACTGCTACACTGATAACATAACTACGTAAGCATAACTCCATTTGCTCAAGCCCTATATATATATAGCCTTGGTGTCATATCCCAGAAATATTTTAAGTTAAATATTATCTTTAACCTTTAAAATCATAATTTCTTTAACTGTTGCATTCCACATGTATATGACATCGTGCTTAGTGTTTACTAATAAACAACTAAATTATTGCCTTATATTTACTTAACAATACATGAATTAAAAATATGATGGTAGCGTTAGAAATAAAGCGTTACATGAATTGGAACTTAAAGTCAAATAATTAATGATAAACTTTAGATGTTTCTGGAATACGGTCCCTGGATAAGAATAACTTAAGATTTTCCTTAGGAGCTGTATGATACAGAACCGTATACATACAACTCATCAATGATTTAAATACAATGTAAGGATAATACGTCGAATAACTAGTTTTATACTTCACATATGTTCTCTGGTGTGTCATACTGCTTGAAATGCCTTGAACATGGCCATTCCACCGCAGACGCGGCCCTGTTCGCTGTTACTGGAACCCCCAAGGGAAGAAATGGTGTTGATATTTACTAGTTAACTGCATTGTTAATGCCTTAATGCGGGGGATGGGAAGGTGGTTTGATAATGACCAACATCTATATTCATGAAAGTGTTCATTTATTATTTGTGTTTATCGTATGAGTCTATAATAAATTATCCATTAGCTACTGTAGTAGGTATATTGACGTAACCCATAACCGGCTTCTGGTTTTGTAGTACATGGTGTATAATAGATACTAATATGGATATTTTAAAACTTTTGCAATTTTTTTGTTAGCAGCTGTACAACATACATTGTGTCACTCAAACCTATTCATTTTCAGGTCTAAGAAAAGTATTCTCTTACATTACAACTCATTGAACATTGCCTTTATCACTTATTTTTGCTTTTGTCCTTGAATAATAATTATACACGTTAACTCTTATATAGATTTGTATAACCTCACTGAAGCAGTGCTGTTCAGTTATCATTATTCTATTAAATAAGCATCAAATTTGATCTCATTATTTAATTTTGTGAAAGATAATAGAGCTGAACGCATACCCACCGGTAACGCATGTATCCGGTTAGATTAAATTATGATAATGATAATAAAAATAAAAATAAAGACCAGGATTCATTATCGGCGTTTTCAATGGCTTATGATGTACTGAACATTCCACGAAAGAAGTCTTCTACTTATATGCGTCACAACGTAGACCAAATCAAACGTGAAATAATTAAGAATACCAAATGAAACGTGCAGAAAACGCGATATAAAACGTGGAATTTGTGCATGTAATAACACTATGTTGCAAAGGTGATAATAATTTATTAATAGATCCGTACCAAGACATAAGCTATAGCTAGAGCGGCTTATATTGTGGTTCAAAGGGCTTCGTGTTAAACGTCTGTTAATATCACTAAATCATAAATTATTGAAACATATTTCCATGAGTTTAATTGATACTCCATTGGTTCTGCGAATGCAGTTGGACGACACGTTTTCCAGTGGCAACCCTTTCTATTCAAAGCTGTTGTACATGATAAAAGTTATGTATATAAGGGCCTTGTTAATTTAAGAAATCGGCCAGACAGTATTCGCTTATTTGTTCTATTTTTATGTTCAAGCCTTATAATGATGGTAGTTGTTATTTAATTGACGTTCACCTCAACTTTAAACACCACCCACAATAGACTGTTCACAAAAACACGTTATTCGTGTGGCCAGACATTATGCAATATATATTTTACAAGACATAATTTAATTCATACACTCAAGTAACGCTTTGTTGGGGGCTAACTTGCTCAGATTACTTTCGTGAAATAACATGACTTGTAATTCAAATGAGTTATCCGTGCAAACAGACATCAAGTAATATACAGCAAAAGTGAAATATAGCTGAGTAATTGAAACACCGCATTGCGGCTACAAAGAAGGTTACTAATATGTTTCGAAGTGTGGCAAACGCATTATTTTTGTAAGCCAAATAGAATTTAGCATGTTAGAAAAACAACAGTTTCGGTTTGAATGGATGGTTGTCGTCATGGTTTGCTTAGTTTCATTTCCTTAAATGTCAAGGGTATCATTATTGTGTCTCAAATTACATCACAAATAAGGAAAATATATAATCAATAATAATTAAAATTAAAGTAGGAATACATTAAAGGAGTATATAAAACGAGTGAAATCTACTTAAATATATGCTTCTCAAATATCACGAATAGACGTTTCATTTACTATTTCTGTGTGCTAAAAATACTTCCAAATAAATCGTTGTTTCAATTATAAAAAGAACCAGACATTAAGATGAACTGACAAATTAATTTGGTTGCTAATTCGGTGAAAAGTGTGTATATAAATTTATATTCGCTGGTAATTTCATGCACCATTTACTAAACCAGTGCATATTCTCGTAAATACAAAAGCTGTAGTTTGAGCGATATTGCAGTGTACAACTTTATCGCATTAGACAACGGAAATGTTCGATGGATTCCGATGGTTCAGAGATTTGGCACAGGTATGGTTAGCAAACGGTCATGAAACTTAAATAGACATAAACTTTCAAAATCATGAGACAATTATGCAATATATCATAACTATGTATAAAATGTAAAGATAATACAACATACAATGATTATCCACTATATATTATATAGTTTATATTGTTTATAAAGTTAAAACAACGTTACGTAAATGTCTACAAAATATACAAAATCGTTAACAAGGCTATGCTACATTTTAGATTGTGCTTTTGAGTTAGTTCAAATTGTGGTTATTATATCGTTGTTTATTTGTGTTACTATGTATTTTTAAGCAAAATAGTTTCAACTATATTTGCTAAATATTATAGTAATTGTATGAAGATGTTGAAGTAAATATCATTTAAGGATACTTACCTCACTTCTTTTTCAATATGAACAAAATTCTATAAGACACGATCAATTCACGTAGAACGCTAATATATTATTTAAATATGTTTAAATACATTTAAGCATTAACATTATTCATTTAACAACGATGTCCATCATGACAAATTACAAAATGAATGATTGTCGTGTTGCGATATATGTATGCTATATACAGGTATGATAAAATAGATGATGAATACGTGTACTTTCGTATAAAAGTGATACAATATTGTAATACATCAATATAAGGTTCTAAACGGATTTACGGTTCACGTGTGCCTGTAACATTTATTGAATCCCCAGACTGACGCCAGACGTGGGATGTTATGTGGTCATATATTATTTACAATAAATGTCTTAGATAGCAAAAATGTCAATATTGTAAAGTATGGGGAACTTTTTTTATCAATATTTTTCGGTTACAAAATCTGACAATTTATGGACACTATTTTTTCATTTGCATGTTTATGTCGGGCTCTTGTATGTTAAGGAATTTGAAAACATTAAATGCTCACATTTTACTTAATAATAATGATATTATAAACATTCCAGACATGTTTGACATCTGAAATGAGGTAGACCCGGTTTTACAATTGCTTCATTTGTGCTGTGTGGATAATAAATTTATACAAAACACGGTTAATTAATAATACTCATTAGTACGATGTGTGTGTCATCTTTTTTTTCAAATGAATATTTATTAAAATGTCACATAAATAGATTCCATTTCATTCACAAAAGAATACAAGCAATTATAATTTCTCAGCATATCAACGTTTGCGTTAATAATACATGTGAAATCGTATATCGTGAAGAAATATTTGGCATGACGATTGTTGAAACATAATTGATTTACTTCAATTGTGTATGGACTATCAATAGCTGTTTTGAGTAAAGTAGTAAAACAAGTTAGTAATATAAAGCGCATTAATACTCTTATGTTATCTTTTCATAGGCTAAACATACCATTTATTTCAATGAACTTTAAGATAAATAATGAACGTGAAAATATAACCTTATCGTTATTCATTGTGTTATTTTATCTTGCCGACGATATCCAAATGTAAACATCTGCTTTGGTTGGTTCGTTAGTAAAACAAGCGCATTAATACTCTTATGTTATCTTTTCATAGGCTAAACATACCATTCATTTTCAATGAACTTGATGTCCTTTGAGATAAATAATGAGGGTGAAAATGTAAGTTCTAAACTGCAATAAATAAGTTCTTTTTTTCGCATTTTAGCGCTTCTGCTTTATATAAATAAAAGAGCAAACGGAAAATTTATGAAAACGTTTCCAATTGCCTTTTGATCGCAAACTTTGCGGTATCTATTGTTATTGGACAATGAAATGTTACTAAAAACTTGTTTAGTCATTTAAAACAACGCGTCTGTGCATGTGCACCAAATGGCCTTCATTGTGAAAAGTTTAACATGTCTCTGTTGTTACATCTAATCAGGATATAAACCATCGGCAAATGACACCGTTGACCACGTGATTGGGTGATGCACCGTGCTCAACTCCTGTATTAGAACGTGATAATTAAGTGGCCGTAAACAGCGTGGTCGGGTTAGGGCTGCTGTGGTGCTGAAATATTCCATACACATTTAATTACGTATTGGAGGAGGAATATATTTCTACGTATGTACATGTTTAAAAATAAAATAAGACTTAAGTTTTTAAATGTAAATGTTAGTTCACGGCAGTGTACCTAATGCCATTGCTAATACATTACACGTGATTATTATCAATTGTTACTAATAACGTATTAGTTATTGCAATAACGACACTTAAAATACACATTTTATGTTAGGGATGCTCATATTTTGATTTGATTGTTAAACAACCTTAGTTGTTGTTAAACTCAATTGGTTTGCAAACGATATTTTGTAAATAATTGATAACGAGTTCATTACTTTTCATTATTTTGATGAATATAAATGCCGCAGTTTCCGCAGCATGTAGCGAATGGTTTCAGCGGCATTGTGTAGAATCTTCACCGTTACAGAACTACTAAATTATATTTCTTACCGAAAATACATTCGCAGCAGGTTTTCGGTTTTTATATTGAACAAAATGTTTCCACACACACCTGCAAAAACAATGTATGAATCATTTTGAAATTATACAGAATTCTGATATAAGCTCTTTTTATCATCGAGGTTTATTTGCAGCTTACGACGTCGTTTAATGTAGACAACAAATCCCATGTTTACACTCTGTTGGAACTCTCCTGGCATTTAGAAGTCATTAAATTGATTCCAATAGAATATGTTTATGAACAGTAAATCACATTTTTACACCTAGTACACGATTAACACTATCAAATTGTATTTGTGATGCAAGGTGCGCGTGTGCATTCCTATAAATACATGTTCAATGTGATTCCACCTGATTGTTTCTGTTGGTATTAAAGCGTCATTATAATAACTGTATTATAAAGAACCAATCAAACTGTCCATTTAAACACTGTAATCATTAAACGAAATATTTTGTTTGTTACCAGATTTGTACTTCATTATCAAAAAAATTGTGATAGACTATATTGCAGATGCAACACATTTACCACCAGTTTGCTTGCCCATTGCCACGTACTCACCAAGTAAAACACATTTCATATTATAGGTATAGCATACGTTGTTGCACATTAGCCATTTATAATCGGGCACCGCCACATGACTACGGCTCATTAACAACAACATTTTGAATAATAAATCTTGTTTGTTTCTGGGTTATTCGCCTAAGAAATAGATTGGCTGTAGCGTAAACTCCTATTTTCATTGTAACGCTATCCGAACCATTATTTTTTTGAAGCCAATTTAGAGCTTGAACTATTAAAAGGGGGATTGCAGGGACTTGCTAAAAGATTTCTGTTTTTAAAAAATGTCTTCATTTACCGTTTCAATCGCACAAACTGATGCATCTGCACTTATCAACTCTATAGCATAAAAACGGGACTCCGCCGGGGTTCGAACAAGGACCTCTTGATCAAAATAATCACGCTAACCATTGAAACTTAAGACTTACATAACCATAAATTAACGTGAATGTTAACAAAAGTGATATGCGTGGTTGTAAACTATCAACGAAAGGATCAGAAGTGCTCATTTTCGTTAATCGTTAAGCGTTATCAACGCATTTGCAAACTGATATGTATTCACTGTCTGTTCAATATGTTATTGGGTAAGTAGAGCTGTTTCGATTCTATTTATCATGTTACTTTCTTTTTAAAATAAGTGGCAAAACTGTAAGCAATTAATAATTTTCTAATTAGTGAATAGGTTACTTTACTTTATTACATATACTTAATGTCAATTTACTTCGTCATAATTATGTTCGTTTTAGAATGGTTAGGCAGAACATAGTTGATATATAGTTGATATATGCCATGTATGCACATTTTAGATAATTATGTTATATAAGTATCAAACGTTCTTATTCATAGTAATTCAAAATATTATATACAACCCATTATCGTTTATGCATGTATGTGCATATGTTGTTTCGAAATGGAAAGGTAATTCAAATAAGATTGTTTTTATTCAATTATACATCTTAAACAAGATTAGACAAAACTATGTTTCAGAAAAAAGGTTTTACACAATTAACCAATATACATGGTCGGAATCGATATGTTTTGTTGTTATTGATTCATTTTTTATTTTTATAAACACGTGTTCGAGCTGATTTCATGTGGCTGAATGCGATATTACATATTTTACATAGTACATATAATTATGTAATGTTATGTAATTAAATTATCTGCAATAATAATAATAATAATATAATAATATACAATAATAATAAATCATGTGATAGTCTGGACTATGACATCATAACAATACAGGCATTATAAATTAATAAACATTTTGTCAGTATATTTCGTACACATCTTTGTTAAAAGTATTTTGTTGGTTTTTTGTATGCAAACTGACATTGGTTTGGTATAGATATAAACACAAGTAAATATATGTGTTACAATAGATCATGTTTCACGGCGATGACATTGTTTGCGAGAATGATTAAAAGGTGTACAACACATAAAACACATTAATATTAAAGTTGAAATCCAAAAACGTACATAAATTCGATGTATATATCCACTTAAATAAATAGTAGTGTTACAACAGATCATATTTTAAGGCAATGGCATTGTATTGTTGTATGTTTTAAACGTGTTAATCTCATAATACAAGTTGACATGCAAAAACGTTTCACTGTATTGCTGTGTTATTGCCAGTTTCTGTATGAAAAACAAGTTATAACCACACTTATAAGTAGTATATACATGACGACGTGTATGTACGTGCATGTGTAGAGTATGATTGTAAAAATATCGATATAATTATTATGTTGCTATATACGGAAGACCATTTTATTTGCAGCAATTGCTAATCAATCTGTTAATGTCAGTTATACAGATTCTTAATTATGCAAACGAACACTGGATTAAATACCAATGACTGTGCGGAGAATCGTTTCAGGGAGTGCTTAAAATAACCGCATAACACGTCTCAGCTGACTGTATATCGCCACCTTAGGATTCAGGGCCCTATCTGCTTCATTAACACATGTTAGATTGGCCCTTGTTATCCTAAGGTTGCGATATATTGATTAGACATATATCTCAGACGAGGTTCTTCTTCGTATGACGTTCCCTAGGGGTAGATACATATGTGAAACTGTCTCTGCATTGTTTTGTACAAAGGTTACTGCTACTGTAAATTATGACCGTGACGATTCATATGTAGGAATTACTTTCAGACCTAAAACATATTTTGAACGTATATGACCAACACACAACTATTCCCTGTGTAGTATGAGTAATTTACATAAACTACTAAAATTAGGCAGTTAGTTGGATACATTTTAGGCGTAAATATACCCATATAGATCAAAACCAGTATTTTTATATTTGATTTCATGTATAGGTTAATTTAATGTTTTATTTAGTTTCTGTATTATCTGCTTTAGAATAACTTATGTATTGTTATATTAAATGTTGCACCTTTCTGTTAAACATTATTTTCATGAAATCGAGTCGTTAGTTTTATTTCCAAATGGAAATGAAGTATCGGTACAATTTTACTTTCAATATGCGCAAATATGATAGTAGTGTGTTATCGAAAGGAAATTGTTCATTTCTTGCGGACGAAAACACATTTACGGCATGTCAGCACAATGTTCAAGTTGATTAGTGTGACTATGGATGCATCACACAGTACTGTAAAAAACCATGAGATTTTGTCGCCGTCTAAGTGTTTACAATTTATAAGAATTGCTCCCTCGGGAATAGAATGTCCACAGATTTGATAAATTATTCGGGAGAACATTGATAACAGTCTGTTAATTGTGGAAAATACCGTTTCTTGGATTACATTCGCGTCATCATTTCATAGCAATTTAAACAATCGTCTCTGATAAATATCCATATCTAATTAACTTTTCAAACATGTGTATACATTGTTTCAACACCAACCATGGAAGAGGCAATAAGAATATGTCTTTGTTTAGTTCACTTTGATTGAGCGCCTTTCTAGGAACTGCTACACTGATAACATAACTATGTAAGCATAACTCCATTTGCTCAAGCCCTATATATATATATATAAGCCTTGGTGTCATATCCCAGAAATATTTTAAGTTAAATATTATCTTGAACCTTTAAAATCATAATTTCTTTAACTGTTGCATTCCACATGTATATGACATCGTGCTTAGTGTTTACTAATAAACAACTAAATTATTGCCTTATATTTACTTAACAATACATGAATTACAAATATGATGGTAGCTTTAGAAATAAAGCGTTACATGAATTGGAACTTAAGTCAAATAATTAATGATAAACTTTAGATGTTTCTGGAATACGGTCCCTAGATAAGTATAACTTAAGATTTTCCTTAGGAGCTGTATAATACAGAACCGTATACATACAATTAATCAATGATTTAAATACAATGTAAGGATAATACGTCGAATGACTAGTTTTATACTTCACATATGTTCTCGTCGACCAGTACTGTCCATACAAGAGCTGGTGTGTCATACTGCTTGAAATGCCTTGAACATGGCCATTCCACCGCAGACGCGGCCCTGTTCGCTGTTACTGGAACCCCCAAGGGAAGAAATGGTGTTGATATTTACTAGTTAACTGCATTGTTAATGCCTTAATGCGGGGGATGGGAAGGTGGTTTGATAATGACCAACATCTATATTCATGAAAGTGTTCATTTATTATTTGTGTTTATCGTATGAGTCTATAATAAATTATCCATTAGCTACTGTAGTAGGTATATTGACGTAACCCATAACCGGCATCTGGTTTTGTAGTACATTGTGTATAATAGATACTGATATAAATATTTTAACACTTTTCTATTTTGTTAGTTAGCAACTGTACAACATACATTGTGTCACTCAAACCTATTCATTTTCATGTCTAAGAAAATTATTCTCTTACATTACAACTCATTGAACATTGCCTTTATCACTTATTTTTGCTTTTGTTCTTGAATAATTATTATACACGTTAACTCTTTTATAGATTTGTATAACCTCACTGAAGCAGTGCTGTTCAGTTATCATTATTCTATTAAATAAGCATCAACTTTGATCTCATTATTTAATTTTGTGAAAGATAATAGAGCTGAACGCATACCCACCGGTAACGATTTTGTATCGGGTTAGATTTAATTATGATAATGATAATAAAAATAAAAATAAAGACCAGGATTCATTATCGTGGCTTATGATGTACTGAACATTCCACGAAAGAAGTCTTCTTCTTATATGCGTAACAACGTAGACCAAATCAAACGTGAAATAATTAAGAATACCAAATGAAACGTGCAGAAAACGCGATATAAAACGTGGAATTTGTGCATTTAATAACACTATGTTGCAAAGGTGATAATAATTTATTAATAGATCCGTACCAAGACATAAGCTAGAGCTAGAGCGGCTTATATTGTGGTTCAAAAGGCTTCGTGTTAAACGTCTGTTAATATCACTAAATCATAAATTATTGAAACATATTTCTATGATTTGAATTGATAATCCATTGGTTCTGCGAATGCAGTTTGACGACACGTTTTCCAGTGGTAACCCTTTCTATTCAAAGCTGTTGTACATGTCAATTGCTTCCGTGTAAGAATTGTAAGCGCTACAGGTAATAAAGTCTAAAAATATTCCAATGTAGTGTGTATAATTAATCTCTTTAACATATTATTTATTATTTAGTTCCTCGTCTTCATTGTTCCATGACTGATGAAGCATCCATTAAATATACGCTACATTTACTATAGTGTGTGGTGCAGTTCTGACATTTATAAACAGGCACCGCCATATGTCTACGAATAGTTGCCAACAATCTTTTGCATCATAAATCTTATGCTTGGTTCTGGATTAATCCCTTTAAAAATAGAATTTCTGTATCACAGAATCGCAGTTTGATTTACAAGCTTTCTGAACCGTGATTTCTTGAAACCCAATTTTATAACTTTCTACTGCTCAAAAATGAGAATTTATTGCATGTGTTCGACAAACATCAGTGGAAAGATATCAATAATAGCTAACATCCTTATATCTGATCACTGTCATTTTGTATTAGATCACTTCAAGATTCGCTACAATAATAACTTTTCCTTAATACAAGACTTCAAGATTAACTTAATTAATGGCTTGCCCTATTAGGTCTTCAAATATTTAGAAACACATTCTTGTTAACGTGTTCAATAGTTTCATTTTGTGTTGTTACAGTCACTAATACCAGATTTTGAAACTTCGCAAACAAAAATGGTTTTATCATCCTAAGGGTATGTCTTTGAGATATCAAAACCTTTTCACATCAAAAAGGACTAGACAGATCTAAATCTCCAAAAAGTGACACATATGTGTTTAAGTAGAATGTTACTGGTGTTTATACTGTTCACATTCTTTAAAACCAAAAAGGTATCATGATGTTTTACCCATCTCTGATAGTCTTCTTTAATAAGTGTTCAGTAGACCGGGGTCTTTTACACTTTTTAATAGACTTCGACATTTAAGACATGCAAAACCAATCAATTCAATAGCAGCACCATTTTACAGGCTCACTATTGAGGCAAGTAAATTAATGAGTTTACGGTTAACGTCAGAAAGGGTACATTTGAAGCCTGTATTCTAGGTAACGGTTATAAAAATATCACTTAATCACGTTGTGACTGAGCAGCATTACACGCATTACACATGTCAACTGATTATTCATATTGTTAATTGCACTCAATGTCAAGTTATGTAGTGGGATTCAATACTGTTTACACTGTTTTCTGTGCTTCCCTGTAGCAACTTAAAGGGATGCAGTTTGTAAATCATAGATTTTATTGCTACCCAAGCGAACATAGAAGCTCACAGAATGCAATTCTGAATCGTGAAATTTACTGTTTGTACCAGTCTACTACAAGTACTTTGTATCGGATCATTGGACTAGTGGCAACGCATTGGCTTCACAATCCAGGGTTCTCAGGTTCGTGACTTTAATACACTCTAACCTACTACCAAGTCTTGTGCACGAGACTTCAAAATAATGTTAAGGGTACTTGGTGCTTTACACCCGTGTACAATAAGACTCATGGTCGCCTCTGTCTTGCACCATTAGCTGTTACCCAACTATATCAAGTATTCGGGGGCGATGGCCATGTGGGGAAGAAACCAGATGCCTTCTTGAAAACTTCAATATATCATTCTACGTATGTTACTCTTTGTAATGTGCTTGACAGTGTCATGTTTGAAACCGTTGACTGTTCTATTTAAGTACTTTTTGTGTGCATTTTTAATACTGTAGCACACATGTAAATAACATCTTTGTATATTGAAGAACTAGAATGATTTTAGCTATGTTTAAGTTATGAATTTAGAAACACGCTGTGGCATAAACTATGAAATATCCAGCTGTCAAATGTGTGCTTTGATATTACGTAAAATAATGAAAAATAACGAATTATCCTAAAAGTATTTTACAAGTGAGCTTCTTACTTTTTATAAGCGACTGTCTGCGTAAGATTCCACATATAATTTGATACTATATTCCCCTATTGTACAGTATGCAAGTAATATACCAGAGCTATTTGATTATAGTGTGTCTTCTTACGCGTATACCGAATCATTGTTCGCAAAATCATCTATGGGATGGGAAAATAAGTCTAAGTTGAACATGTATATTGATTAAACATACATCAAAGACAATAATCTGAAAACGGCTTTCCCTAGGGGTAGTTACATATGTGAAACCGCGTCTGATCAGTGCAATAAAAACGGTTACTCTAAATGAGTTATAGTTGTGAAAAGTTCATGTACTTGTGCAAAACGTGCTTAAAATTATGGACAAATCCGAAGTTATTTCCATGCGAACATTGTATAATAGTATATTGACGAAAATCTGTTATCACCATCAAATGCCTCCAATTTCACGTAAATTGTAGAATAATGCCAACATATACCTATCAACATTTATTCGTTTGCATCAAATGTGTTATGATACTTTGGCAATATGTTTATTTCCTTTCTTTCATCATCATGTATATGTACGGATTCGCAAGCATGTTTGTCTTGATGGCCACATATTCAATTTACATTTAAGTGCAACACTAAGTGCTTACACCATCATTTGAGCTATATATGAAGTGGCCATCACTACTTTTAATTAAAAAGGGTTCCTCTCGTGAATCCAAACGTCTACATATTAAATATACTTCAAACGTACAGCTTTTTGTACGCAATGCCATACTGAATGTACGTAGTCTGTAAGTATGTGCTGTACACGATGCACTTTGTGCATGTCTTGAACAAATTCTCTGGTCTGCCCTATGGTGGTCTTGTCGTTATTGTGGCCATCGGTGCATAGCGCATTACCGTGGACTGTCTCCGTCTAATACACAACTTTTAGAAATTTACAGAACGTTCTCTATGGGTTGGTTTGCCCGTACATTTGACGATTTATAAGATAAGCAAGGAAGTGTTATCTGTTTGACGCAACTACTTCAATGCTTGAAAATGTTTTTGAGTTCATCAACAATGAAGAATCAACGGTTTTGTAGAGTCACATGGATTAATTATATATATGTTGGTCAAATTAAAATATATATGACATAGTTTAAAACGTTCGAAACTAAAGTTTAAAGTTAAAGCGAAATATTTTAAGATAAATATCCTTGTAATAATGCGGTATAGCATGAATTGTATTACATGGAAACAAGGTTTCTTTGGCAAGGGTAGTTGTTATCATGACAGTATGTCCTGCATTTGCAATCAGACGTACAATAAATACACTTGTCAGATTATAAGACGCATAAAATGCCAAAGTGTCACACATGCAACAAAACACTTAGCAATATACAGCAATGTTACATTACGTACTATGTGTGAAAGTGTGTAGATGTGGTTTAGCGGGCGTCCATACCATATTCTTGCCGAAGGCCATCGTTGCCCATGGGTTCAAATGCTTTAGAAATCGGCTGGTTTACTGCATCGGTGAAACTGGGATTAGAATTTAGCAAACCAATGGCCATGACCATCATCTATATTCATGTTATGGTTCATTATTTATGTAAATCGTCTGGCTGTGCCTTAAATACCCATTAGATAATGCACATCTGCACTTAACATATATAATATTTTCAGTGTTTTAGTGCTTTAGGCATAAATGCGATCTATACGTATAAATGTATGAGTTATACTTATCTTACAAAGTAAAGTAAGTTTTGTAAGTTTATTATTTCTATACTTGCAAAATGGCAGTCTTTATCCGTGCTTATATATTTTTATTCATACATTACAAGTTGGTACAATACGTATGATTTAATGCAAACTCAGTATTTACTGTAAAATTAATATTTTGACTTACGCATGTCTCATGTTTAATAAATTTGAATGAAAACAATTTTTTATGTTTTTGTGATTCAAATACAACTCGATTTTGAAAAAAGACATGCAGATTTTTATCGAAACAGTTTGCGTTTTTTATGAATGCACATAAAGCTGAAGTAGATTTAATTACGATAAAAGACAAAAAAAATTGTGAGTTATTTTGTACAATAAATTTTATTACGAGTTTAGTTCTTATCATTTAATTGTTTATTTATTTGTACTCGAAATCACGTAGAATCAGGTAGCAGTGCGTAATGCCAGTGAAAATCTAGTCTGATATCTAATTCAGCAATTGAAATACAGAAACGCAACATCCGCGTTATTGCAGTCTCTTAATCGTCTGTGTTGTCGTACAAACAACTTCGTGATTCAAACTATACTTAAACTGTGCATGTAGGACTTTTCATTGGAGCGTGCCATTCAGATGTATTGGCTACGAAAATAATCTGATTATAACATCCAGTCAAGCTAAGTATTATGAAAATTCATATTTGGTCGAACAAATCAAGAGCATTAATTCAAGGAATACCCAACGGTTCACGTGTAATTTATGTTTTTATTTAATATTATAGGATATTTGCACGAAGTTCGAAGTTCTTTGACAGTAGGACAAATGCAAAGTCTGCATTTTTATTGAATGACTCATACTTTCCCCACACAAATAACAAACCCAATTTAGTTTATCTCAATCAAAATTATAACTAACTCGGAACACGAAACAAACTTACAAATAACAACTTACAAATGACATTAATAATAATTCGGACTTTGTGTATTTTATAACATAATGTAATATGTATATATAGAGTGTCTTGCTGTCTATAGAAGTACAACTGAGAAATATCAATCAGTCTGTAATCAAATTTCAGGTTTTAAGAACAAAACGATATGTTTTATAGTAGTTAGATTTGATATCGCTTCAATGAAACCATAGTTTTTAACAACACATTTTACGAAATCAATTACCGTATGACGTCTCGGAGATAATTTCTCGAACAGATTATCGGAAGAGGAAATTTCCTGTATTTATTAATAAATCGTCCTTAGCCAAAATTGAGAGGCATTTTTCCTTGGTAAAACGCCGTACAGTTTCGGAAATCAATGATTGTTATCAACATGTTTGCACTGAAGTTTATTAACGCTGATTTCGTCAAAGCAGAATCATATTATATAAATATCACAGCTATTGAACAAACACAGCAGTCGTTGATTGACGTACGAAGGGCTAAGGTTTATTGACAATTTGCTTGTAGTTTATTATATAACATTGATTATGTGTTGGCTATTTTGTTGGTAAGAAACATAACAATCACAGAAGACAGTGCGTTGTGTATATACAAATTACACGAGGATGTTCAAGATTAGGATTACTAAATGCTGTTTAAAATAAAGCACATGGTTTACCTTTGAATATGGTATTATATTGCAATTTGTGTTGTTCTTCAAACCATTAGTAACCAGTTATATAAAAGTAAATATGGAGCATTGGTAAAAAATTGGTAAAAAATACTTAGGGGACCAGATGCGATTAAATGGCAAAACATTTCAAATGTGGAGAATTAAATTTATTTGATTTCAATTTAAACATACATAGTTATTCGCATCAAAAGTTCTAACCGAAATATACTTATTACGACGTTATGTTTTAATTAATTAATTTAAAATATTGTGATTTAAAACATGTTTTAATGATTCTACCCCTTTGGAGGTTTCAAACTCTTTTCATTTAGAGGGTCGGATGTCCACCTCTACTACTTTAAAGGTTTGAATTTCGATCTATACTTCTTTAGGGGTGTCAATGTCAACCTTTTCTCATTTAGAGGGTCGAATGTCCACCTCTACTACTTTAAAGGTTTGAATTTCATTCTATACTCCTTTAGGGGTTTGAATGTCAACCTCTTCTCATCTAGAGGGTCGAATGTCAACCTCCACTACTTTAAAGGTTTTAATTTCAATCTATACTCCTTGAGGGGTTTCATTCTCCTTCAGGGGTTTCAATGTCAACATTGAGGTTTAAATGTTCCATTTATTCCCATTTACAGGGTTTAAATGTCAACATCTACAACTTAAGAGGTTTTGATGTCATCCACTATTCCTGTAAAGGCTTGAATAGAATAGCAGTCTTTCCAAGCGATATGTGCAAACGACTTCATATTACTGCCTATCAGACTGATTACATATTGGTCCCGAGGACATTGTCTCCCTGGGACGATACTTCTGTTTAAGATGAACAAATGGCCATGACAATGAACGACGTTCTCTCCGTATCTCCCCAAATTTGTTATTTTGATCAAGAGTACTTCTCATACATGGAACCTTTCTCCAGGAACATAAAATGTCTGCAAAGATATGTCTCTCTCAGAAACATGAAGTAATGAACTTTAGAGCGTTCGTATGTGAGCACTAAGTGAGTCCCAAAACTTCGCATTGGGAGTATAAATTTAATTTATCGGATGAATACGTAGGAAACAGATTTGTCAAACTTATACATTGTGCGAGTTATGCGATTTAAAGAGAGAAAGTGTAGCGGGCTTTTAACAGTTGTGCAGTTTAACCGCATTTTCACATCTAGATAGATTGTTTGTCAAAGCAAAATATCAGACCAGCAAATACACACATACTCGACAAACATGCAAGATGTAAAATGAACATCGCTGTAGACCTCAAATTTGAATGATTTATTGGGGGAAATGTGTTCTAATAAAATTAATGCGGAGAATATAACCCAGGTCTCACCGTTTCCATCATTCACAATTTTCAATTATGGAAGACAAACAAACAATACGTTTTCTAACGTTTATTACCAATAGCTCGCCAATCTTTTCTAGTACAAACGCCTAATATCTCAGTTTTGACAGATATCATTTACAGTGGTAGTTTTCGTGGCGCATGTTTGATTTGAAATGTGTTTGATGTTGTCATTAATTAAACGTGACTTTCGCGCCAATAATGCTCAGTCTATATATTTCATTGATGATTTTAATTTATAGTCGGTATATTAGTGCACTGAAAATGTTTTATATATCAGAATAAAACCAAGACATTTTAGAAGTCACATAATTTAAGCGTTATGCAAGTGATAGCTCTTAAAATACGTTGCGAATGAGTGGAAATAAAGTATTCTGAAACAGGTTTACATGAGGTGAACAATGGTCTATTGTCCGGAACAATCTATCATATATAGCAATCAATTAATTTTGCGTGTTTTGTTCTTTAAACCAATAAAACATGTCATGTCACAATCGTCAACATTTAATAATATAGGTGTTAACTACATCTGTACGATGATACTGGTTGTTTATGAAGGAAGACGTTCGATAGAAATGTTTGAAGTTGTCTTAAATGGGCTGTTTATACTTACTACAAAATATACAATTTCTCTGGAAAGTGTTCCCACCAACAGACATTACACATTGCTGCCAAATATACATCTCATCATACCGGTGTACTATGCGGAATTTATCTTTCAATACATCCCGCATGACTCTGCGGTTTAAACGTCGTCAATCGTTCGATACAAATATCCCACCACAGCAAGCCATCTGTGTTCCATAATCAATAACTTTTTGGCGTCTCTGTGTTGCCAAATCTCGTTTTATAGCAGACATGTAAATCGCACATGTCATTGAGTTCTCCAATTTCTAGCAACTAAATACATTATTCATGCTTCCAATCGCTAGAAATGTTCACTTCTTGCATCAAAATATTGTATAGTGCAAATGTGGTGTAAAACATTGTGATTAATAAGCGAATAGGGACGTCGATTATATATGAATATAATAATAATTTATTAGAAATTGTATTGGGTTTAGATTTTTTGTACGGACAGTCAGTGTATACTGACACTAGAAAATGTTACAAAATGTTACTTCGTGCAAAGGCAACGTTATCCACATGCATATCTAAAATATTGGGGGGTTTCAACTCACAGATATGTAACATTGCTTATAATAGAGGTCGCACATATCTCTTTTGTTAATAAGTACCATTAAGATGTTCCTCCGGACAGAGAGTGTAACGAGTTGGCCATGCATACAGATATGATGATTTGATGACATGACTTACCCTTAAGCACTGGACAATCATGTATATATAATGAAAGTAATTACGTTATCAAAGTACCATTAATATTTAAACATTTTAACAGAACGAGACTTTTATTAAGACGCATACATATAAAATACAAAGACAGCGCGACGAAGCATGATGAAAATGATTTACTTTTTGATTATAATTGGTATAAAGGTATAAAATCATGAAAATATACGAGTTTTATATTAACGGAGGGCAAACATTTCACCAACTCTCTACCTTAATAGCTAAAGAAATAACCATGATTAAACCATGTTTGTTGTGAGCCACCGTTATTCGACTGTCATGCGGCAACAACACCAGCTACGTGTTTGGCTTCCAAATGTTTCACACATACAATTTGCTGACAATCTTTTGTCCATTCCTCTGCTATTCAGTATATAAAGAAACAAACCACCACAGTTATACAAATTCTAGCATGGGTCAGAGCATAACAGTATTACAAACAGCATGTATGATTCTAACATATCATGTTATTTTTTTTAAGAATTTAATCAACACTTTTAATTAGTTTCTTCATCACATGTTTCAAAAGCAGATTGACTGTTACAACTGGTTTCAAATGGTTTCTACTGCTATCAAACTGATATTAAATTTGGTACAATGATAAAGGGTTAAGCAACATTAGAAAACGATAATTAAGCCACAAGAGATTGAAAAACAAGACCAGAAGATTATATTATTATATAAAGTATTACAAAAACAAAAGTCCTTGTAGCGGCCTATGATATAAAATATATGGAAATTATGGAAATAATGAGAAAATAACTAGAAATGTTGGTAACAGGAGATTTTGATACTGGAAGCAATTATAGGCAACTTGCAGTTGGGATCATGTTGTGCAAATGCCATTATTAAATGATCATAAATTTCATTCAATCCAGCAAAAAATGCAACGAAAAAACAGTCATAGATAGAATTTAAATTTCATTAAGATACGGTTTTCGTCAGTGATTGATGGATAGTATATTAATGATAGTAGTAGGGTGGTGGTATGAATATCTTCACATGTGAAATCCAGATGAGATGCAGTAAATGATTCATAATCGTAGTAAATTTCTTTATGTTAAAACGTGCAATGAATGGCATGTTGGTTTTCTTCAAAAAGAGTTTACATTACGGTGAAAAATATTAGCCAATTGTACTTTGTGCGTATGGTAGAAATATATGGGTGCCTATTTGTGCTCATTATGTTTTTGTTGTAAATGATTATGAAATTCGATTTGTGGAATATCGTTCGTTCTTCTACAAAATATAAAAATAATGAACGACAGAAAACTAGCATGTATAAAATACGTACATTTTATTTTCGTATAAAGTTATTTTAACATTACACCTTTTAACTTAAACAATATACATGTAGTTTATATGCCTATGCGCAAGACTCTATACATTTTTTTAACCAAACAACACTATTCGCTACCCTATGACATACAAATAACACCGTAAAATAAGCAGCGTTCTTCATCCAAAGACGAAAACAAAAACAATATGAGTCAAAGCCAACGATTTGGCAAGTCTTCAAAATTGTCATTTATTTATCAATGTATGGCACATTCCGATCTAAATCGTTTGCATGATTCAGTATTAATAAGAGGCGATGCATTTAATGGATATTGTAAGACCTAGCAGACTTTATACGTTTAGCCTATACACATGTATTTGCAGCACGGCATTGTGTTACATTAAAATGCAATAGGAATATTACATGTATCCACATTAAATGTATTTTTCAGATGTATACAATACTATAATATACATTCAAAATAAATTATAGTTTCTGCAATAATATTCACTAGGAGCAAACATAACATATTTAGAATTCAGGAATATTACGAATCGTACAAAAGCCACGTCGTATTAATTGACCATGACTTGACCGTACCGCGGACGTGCCAGCAACTGCTTTCGATATCAAACGTGCCTTCACTGGCAGTTTGTTTTTTACAGATATGTGTTTATGGGCGATTCTGGCTATTATATCAGGTTAACGTTGGCACGTCCAAATGGCACGCAATTATGCCCTCGGTGGAACCACAATATGTTAGATGTCAAAGAATAACTGACCCATTCTTGACAGTTTGGCATATATTAGAATATCTCCCCATTTCCTACACGTGGTAGTTTTCACCATACACCAATAACATATAAAATATGAACTACTTTTATCTCGTATCGTTATATATCTTTATCCACTAAATTTATATAAATTTATTGCAAAATCTTCTTAGTGTATGCTTTATAAAATGAGACAATCTGAGTGTTTGCTTAGGAGTACATTTTTTGTGTGTTTAACTATTAGAAATAATGCAGTACTAACATGATATTTTATATTATACAAAACGAACGATGACATCAGTATAAAGTGTTATCCAAAGTGAGGTTATACATGCACGTCTTTACAAATAAAACCGCTGTCTTCAGGTTTTGTAACAGCAGTAGCAGTTGTATTGGTGTCTTTGTGTTGCTATTTGTGTGGTGCCGATTCTGGTTGTGGTTGTGGTTTATGTTGCTGTTGTGACGGTGGTTGTTTTGTTTGTGTTGCTGCTTATGGAGTATGGATTATTGCACTAAGAATCGACCGTTCAATCAGGTTGCTTTGGCGAAAAAGCAATTACACCTTTATGAAATGCACACTGTATTTATTACTAAGACCCTGCTGGTTTCGTATTTTAATAACAATTATAATTACACAGCACATGAAAAGTACAAAATATCTCAACAAATGTTATCCTATTGGCAGCCATGTTCTCAGCCAGACAACATGGAAACCTTGGCAAAGCTTCAAATGTTTTAACAGCATTCACACAGGTCGTTAGTTGGTGGGAGAAATTATGGTTGTATGTGTATTAAAATTAACGTCCGATAGAAATTTGAAAGAACGTATAGAATAAATGTGGGAATTAAAATGCAATATTTATAACTCTACAGGGTTTATGTGAAAATTTGAACTCCACAGTACTCAATTTAATATGGGTTTTATAAATGTGCATGTCAGGATAATTATCAATATAAAATAATGCCAAATAATACGAAAAACTAAGTAATTGTAATGCAGAAAAAAGTTACCACTGAGTCTTCGGTATAAATTGGTTGAGTAATGACAGAAAAACATATTGCTGTCTGATATGCTGCACTATATAAAATTTAAACATCAATGTCAAAATATGTTTTGATTCCTTGAAACTTTGTTTCGCAATATGACGTCACTCGCCGGTGGTATTAGCGTCCAAAGTTTCACGAATAATGTCACAGACAGTGTGTTTTGGGGAACAAATTATATTACATCAGGCCCGAAGTCGGATTGACGCACACACTGTGTATAAAGCAATTCCAGAATCGACAACGTATCTGCCAAATGTTTTCCTTCTTTATCTGCATCCTTTTGTATATCTATATCAGACATAAAACTCACACTCAATCCAAGGTTTTATGGAGAATTGAACCATCTTCTTTATTCTTACGCAAAACCAAGATAAGTCATTTGCAAACAGAACAATTATTAACAAGCCATGTAGGGCGTATCCCGAGCATATGCGACATACATCGAAGTGTGCACTGGAAGGCTAGATGTATATAGCGTCCCTTCAAAGCCAGAAGGTGTAATCAGCATATGTGCAAAGAAGGTTGATAGCCCATTTTGGCTTTCAAGGGATGTTTTATTAATAATCATATTAGCTCGGTGTCCGAGTAAAATAATTAACAGTATTTAACACACAAAGGACCCGGAATATTATTTGGAAATTCTCATAAAACTTCGAACGTATTATTTGATCAATTATTGAAACTTCTTAAAAAGAACTCTTACGTGAACAAAGGCTTGTGAAACTGGCACAAACAATGCTAGCATTCTTATCGTTTAAGTGTTTCCTTTGGCGTTAATTATGTGTGCCATTTCCAAAACCTGCTGTGAGTCTTTCAAGTAATTAGTCCACTTATCAATTCGCAAATTGCGTAACAGAGAGATGTGTCTCTTTCTTTTGATGTTTTAAGATCACATAATTCTTTCTCCGTGAAAACTGAAATGGTAAATAGAATGTTATGAATATTGTATTTCTTTTTATTTTGATATATCGATATGAGATTGCTAGGTTTCGTGTATAGAGGTTTATGCCTGTGTTGAGTACAAATTACGAATGATAGTTCAGGACTCGCGAAGCATCTTCCGTTCTCATCTATTTTCTGGACTTAAGAATATATGCAATTGTACATGGATTGTATATAGATCTATTATATATGTGTTCATGAAAACAAAAATGTTTGAACTGATTTGTACTACTGTGCACACATTTCCAGAATCACAACTAGTAAATACGCATACTTAAGTCATCTCAATGAAAATATTTAGACGGATACGGAGCAGTGCCAACTTGATAATATTTCTTACTTTAATTGTGTTGTAAAGCAGTAAGATCATATAGGCTCATGTTACGAAATGTCCCGTAGCGCATGCCTCATGCACATATAACAACCAAACAATTGCTTAACCAACGCCAAATAATAACCACAAATCATCCAGCGAACTAATTCGGTCATTACACCACTGCATATATATGGGTGCTTTCATACTATAACTCATTCGAGGTTTACGATTTTTCTTAGTAATAATGATTGCAGACACATATCCAGCTGGTGACTACAGTCTGAGACGCATATAGTTAATAAGGCAACAGCAAATATATGTGCACACGTGATTGATTGCTAACTTTGCTAACTGGTTCAGTCTTCCAGGATTAAAATGGTTCAGATGTTTAGTAGAGAAGAAGTAAAACAAAAAACGTTTCTGTTGGGTGTAGCTGCAATTAAATTAGCTGTATATATGTTTCAACATTTGTTATGTTTGTTGCACTAAAAGTAATCTATATCAAACGATATCAATGTTTGCAAATAAAACCCCTGTAATGTGTTTTGTAACGAATTTTTCTTCGACAAAACAAGGTTTACTTAAGGCCTATATCTGAGTAAAATGCATTTTTTTAAAATTTGACATTCATTGAGAGGACTGATATGTTGATATCAAATTTTAAGAAGTGACTGGCGTAATATGTATACATGTGGATGTCTTATGTGTGTTTGCATTGTTGCCTTTTGGTATAAAATACATATGATTTGTATCACTTTAAATGTTATCATTAATATACTTCCAACTGAACAGTTCATCTGTATCATAACATTTTGGGTAGTCAGACGTCTATTTCTTGATGAATTGTTTTGCTTATGCGAACACTATATAGTATTATATGAAAGATATTGCGTCGTGTTTGACATTCGTGTGGATTATCAAGAATGCGGTAATCAACTTGGAGTGGATGATAAGGTTTTCTAGTTTCCAAACTTACAACAAGAAGCTTTCTATGGTGATCGATAGCAGTGATTTGCTGAATACCGTTCTTGCTTTGTGGCTGCACAGGAATCATCAATACGAGGTTTTCTATTCATGGTCCGGGATAGTAGCTTCGATTCTGCAATAACAACGAAGGTCAGGGGTCGTATTTGAAAATGGTTTGATTACTTGAGAGGCAATGTTTATAAACCATTGTCTATTCTTTTAATAGTCGTCATGCAATGCCTTTATTCGACACTACTAATTTGTGTGTCTATTCAATCAGTTGGAGTGTTCACCACGTTCTGAACTTTATTCAATTCAATAATTTAATCGTTATTTTCTTAGACCCAGTCCAAATGTTGTTAAAGCGTTTCTAAACCTGGAATAATCCCATTTAAATGTCACATTCTCTTTTCGACAACGTAGTTGAAATACTATTAGAAGAAGACTCCTAAACTGTGATCTAATTATTTCCCGGGCCCTTTAATATTAGCACATTACCATAAACCTTTCCCAAGGCAAATAAAGCTATCAGCCATACACATTATCTCGCCAAACGCTGCTTTAAGAGCAATTGTGCACGCATATTAGGCAACAACACATTTCGGTTGAGATCAATTTACAGTAATCAATATGGAACCACGTCCCATTGGACTAGCTTGAATATTACACGAAACAAACAATAAATAACGTATGGCGTTTAGAATCTGATAATCGCCTTAACGTCCAATGGATGTGCGAGTGATAAGGAAAGGCTTATGCATAATTAAAAGCTCACTGTATTAGCCAACAATTAAGGGTAATCAAAACCAAACTTGTCCGGATTTGGAATCCCTGAATGGCAAAGCAAAGAGATGGTTCACGCAAATGTTTTCTCGCATTAGTTTTTTTTTCAAACTCATGACGATTTTATGACAAATTGTCTAATATTAATTGTCTTTTTGGTCGTGGTTTAGCTTCATGTCAAAGCATATTGCTATATTATGTGTGATTTAAATGGCACAGTGTCTGAAATGGTCATGTTTGATTAACATTGTTTTATTTTACTGAAATATTTATGTACTATGATTATACACAATCACTATACAAATTTTTAATATGTAGAGACTAATAAAAAACTGTATTTGTACTTTATACTAAGCTAACATTTTATTTATGAGAAGCAATCTTGTTTTAACTCTATACAATACACCTCTTTTCCACAATCTACGAATTGTAATATGTTACATCTGACAGATCTCTTTGAATCAGTATATGTGAATGTACAGACCAATATTCAAACATCACACGCATAGTTTGTCTCATTCAAACGCATTGACACCGACAAATTTCTTCTTTTAACCCGAATGGGATGCTTAGCACGTTTCCATGTCAAATGATATTAATATTTCGCATGCATATAAAAGGACTGAATTTCGTAGTGTTATTCTATAAAAACACATGATATATCAGAGTCGGAAACAATGGGGTGAGTTGTTAAAAAAGATTGGTCTATTTGTAAAGATATGCTTGTATGCTTGTTGTATACTGACAAACTGTGACTTTTTAGTCCATAAAATTGAGGTATTTAAACCTGTGTAAGTTGTAGCTTAAGTCGTTATATCGATTGCCCTTTGCCCTCTGTGAAATCGTTGTTGAAGCTTCAGCATTAAACAACCATACGCATTTTATTGCGGTTGATAGGTACTTAATTTATTTAGTGCACAATGGGACCCATCTTTTATCAATCAACAAACACTATTTTCCGATTCTATCCGGTAGGACCCAGGCTATAGTCATTAAGGCATGCGTTGAACGGTCTCTGGAGGCTTAATGGAAGTAGAACACGAACCAGCTTCTGCCTTAAAAGATGAATTATTCACGACTAGTGACGGATGTTGCTCTATTAAATACATGTTTAAGGTCCACTTGGCTATCAGTATTGTGACTCTGGAAAGACTTTTTATAACGTAATTTTCTCATTGTGTTTAAATCACCCTTATCGCGGCCTTTGTTTGGGAAACGGCAGGCGTACAATAGACTATATCGATTACTTTTTGTGTTAGTTAAGCGCTAGATATTTTCGAAGAAGCAATTTGAGCCTACTGGCTATTATAGGCAACTGCCGCAATGGACATTTCCCCCGACTTGCGCGGATAAATGTGAAAAGAACGGAGTTTGTTCAATATACTAGAGAAAATAGCAGATGATTCGGATTTGCTCGTCGTAATTGGTATTTATTGTCTTCATAGTGCTGAAATAAGGGTGTAACGAATATTTCATGGGCAGGAGATGGTGCATTGTCCGAATATGTTTGTTATATCTGATAGGATTGTCGTAGGAAATCTAGCATTATATAATTATCATCAATGAAATACTTATACATTGGGCGTGGCATCGTGTCACATACTTTCGTTCTATGTTGCGTGCGCATGTATAAGTTATATTGAGATGTTATTCTTTTTGGAATAATATGCAAACGCAAAGTAAAAAATAAGCATATGTAACAGTATAAAGCTTTACTCAGTTTACACATCCACTAAGAGGTTTTGTTGATGTTCTGTTCAAATTTGTCCGACACGTAAAGTCGTATTTATAATGGAAATACCGAAGCAATATTGTATTGAACGATTATTTATTTTGTGAGATGAACTAATGTATAAAGTTATGACGAAGCTTCGCGGATTTCAAGTTCAATATATGGTTTGCTCATCTCTTGTGACCAACTCTCTTTTGTTCAAAATCCAGATAATATTGCCATCGGGAGCCCGCTCATGAACAACTGTAAGTAACTTTGTTCACAGTCTGTTAATCACATTTGGTCTATGGATGACAAAAGTGACAAATGCACCCTATGGGCACTCGTTTTTGGCGGAATAACAGTCGTTCAATTACAGCCACTTTGAGACTTATGAATAATAGAAACGTAGAGGAAAATGTAGAGACAAAACGGACCTTTATTGGACATGGGTTTTAATAACAGCACAATCCGCTCCGTCGAGCTAGAAATACTAAATCAAGTTTTGTGTCAAATTTTCCATTTTGGTCTGCGAATGTTTTGGTAATATCTGATTATGAACTGTGTTTCTGTAATGTACCAGGCATCAGATGTTGTAAGTTTGCAACGCTGGTCTCCTATGTGACGACATAGATATGGACGTTTACATATTTGTGTTCATGTAGCCTAAACTGAATGCATTCATGACTTCAAATGGTGACTATAGACACATAACGATATATAAAACGGTAGGTCTCCGATACGTTTGTACTAGCTGCAATTTGAATGTATTTGAAATTGGAATGTGTTTAGTGTGTGCAAAATATGTGATAATAACGGGAAGGTATAACGTTTGTTCCATGAAGTTGATGCTACGTTGTATTGTGTTATGAAAACCACTGTGATAAACACAAAGAAAGCCTATGTACTATGTAGTAAATCAACATACAATAGAACGTTCCTGGACTGTCTCCATTATAAAATTACTGTAACTGTGATTTGTTGCTGTGATAATTTACTGCTGTACCGATAAAACATCAGTATCTTAAACACTTGCAATAATTGGTGCATTATTAAGTATTTAACGGGCAAAGGAAGTTGATCTGCGGTTCAGAAGGATGTAAGCATGTGTATGGCTGGAAACCATGGACTGAAAGCATTTTTATCACCATAGCAACTCAATATATAACCTTTCTAATAGCATGGAACTGTGGCAAATTTTATTGTCTTGAAGTGTTGCGCAACGTTTTTGACAAGGGTCAAATTCGGGTAAAAAAATAAAAAATGTTATGTCGTAATGATTACAACGAATATGGGCTCTGAAAACATACTCAAGATTCCCCTCTTGAACGTTTTCTTGAACATTTTTTACAATTTCGAAAAGGAATATGTGAGTATACATAATAAAAATAATAACCACGTTGATGAGAAATTGAATGGAAATCAAGTGAAACTTACGAAAAATCATATATTGAGTTGGATAACGATTTCAAGCCTGTGTAACCCTAAACAAGGAATATTTCTGTTGTTTTGTTTTTCGCTTAAAAACACATTATAAACAGAGTTTTAAATATACGCCTGAAGAAAAAAAAATATGTGAATAAGTCCCTTTAAATGATAATTAAAATTGTCAAAACGAACCGCAACAGTTTGTTATTCTAATTCCAGATTGTGATGCTGCATGTTGACTGCGGCGTTGATTTTGGAGACTAAGCCATCATGGATCCTCAAAGGCAGTTTATACTCGGCTGGACACTGATTTGGCTGTCGGCAGGCTATGTGGATGGCAATAGTAAGCACAAGTTTGCCTTGTATTGGTAACACATTCTTGAGCAAACAAGCGTATATACTTTTATTTATTTACACTTTCACTCTTAATGAAATGTGGTTGACATTAATAGAGGCCGCAGAAAATACAGTTAAAAAAACATAAGAAATAAATAGACTGCACTCTTTAGAAAAAGATATAAAGAAAACGAAAAAATCGTAAAAAAACTAACGTCTATAAGCCTGACCACGCTGTGAATTAAGTTACCACACAGCCTCAAAACATGACCTAAGGGCATTGTTTGTTATCAAATCATTTAGTAGCCTGTTGTTGCAGACGAGCGTGTCATAGTGTGATAGCTTATCTCTGACATCACAGCATCCGTTTTCCGCTTGGTTAGACACAGTCACACTCAGTTGAAATCCAAAGCAGCACTATTGATTATTAATCTTCTGACTAGTTATTATTGTGTAATGATTTTATCTGCAATATGGGAAATTTAAGTTCAAAATAACAACACAGGTAGCAAAAAGGAGCAACTTGGGACTAGTGGTAAAACGAGGCTGACCTAAATACTCTCAGTAGCCTAAAACAAAGGAAAACAGTTCTGTGTCAGGATTTGTTTCTGAACATTAACAAACTGTTTGTCCACAGTCATGATGAATTTTAACATGAATTATGGACAGACAGTCGTTATATCATGAAATGAAGATCTTAATTAGAAGAAGAATTTACCAATCTGCAAGTAAAGTGTCATTTTTATACTGTCATATATTTTCGCGACCCTACGAAAGGATCAACATTACTAAATCTGTTGAAATAAAGTGTTGTAAAATCCTAGTTTCCTACAATTAACGATTATACTACTAAGTTTTTATTATAATAATGTAGTTATTAATGCAATTTATTAGTGACGGTTAATGTTTATTAGATTCTGAAGCATGTCCATATATGATTGACAAATTTGGCTCAAACTTGTTGAAAGTGGCGAATTTTAGTGGCGATAACTTTTTCGGAGCCAGCGAAACACATGAATGGGATGTTAACAAAGTATCAAACAGGTAGAATTTCATAGGATATCAAAATAATTGATCGTTTAGTACCTGTTGATGCCAACCAAACATCTGAATTATCAGATGATGGACGGATCAGGTGTAGAAATTCATGCCGTATCCCAGAAGTGTAAACGATCCCATTATCTGATCTAGAGAACATAATATGATACGGAAAAATTGAATAAGCAGAATCTTAGGACTTAACATGAAACTGCAAGTATGCCTTTAAATGAACAGGTGATAATAACAATAGCAAAAAACAACAGACGCTACGGAGAAAACATTCTCCACCCACGTCAACGATTTTTATTAAATAGTTACAATTTCAATAGAATCCGAAATTCGTTGTATAGATAAAGACGTATTTCTGTAGACCGAACAAATAAAAATTATCAGAACACATAACGGTGTCGGTGAATAACACTTTAAGCAATAGTATAGAGACGACGGCATTGCATATGCAAATAAGGGTCATATGGTATTATCTTATTAAGCATTGAACAGTGAGAATACATAAGCATGATATAGAGGATATTTGTTTAGTTCAGTGTAATATTTTATTTCATGAGTGGTCATAGAAACAATATTTTCACGAGTGGCGCAGCCACGAATAATTATCTAGTTTCTATAAGCACGAATGAAATAAATACGATCCAACACTCTACTGAACAAATTTTCTTGTTATTTCATGTTTCTGAACGATAAATAAAAAATGCGCGATATATGCTGACGCGTCACAAATTTTGTGTATTATGACGTCATAAATATGACGTCATTATGATTCCAAAATTGTCGATCACGGTTGGGTTGGAAAAATAGTGCCACTCTTACTGCGTCGTTGTCGCTTAATTATATTTGTATTGAATTTTATTATGTGTTTTCTGTTGTTTAAATAGGCCGATGTTTACACTGACGATTAGGGTATTACATACTTTCAAAAAATAAACATAACAAAAAGTTAAAAGTAGTCCTATGTAACCAAGAGTGAAATGACATCATTATTATCATTTCACTCGAACTAGAGTAAAATGATCGGGTTATCATTCACTGGTATTCTCCACTCAATCACCGCATAGCATAAAATAAATTTAACTAATTCATGATCAACCGCAATATTCACATACAAAACATACATTTCTTCATATAAAAATCCTTGCATTTCGTATACTACACGCACGTGTTTTGGGAACTGCTCTTCAGTACTTATCATCCTTTTTCATATGCGTAAATTACAAATGATACAAGATTGCCTCAACATATAAATGTATAAGTTTGAATAAAGGAATGTAACAGTGTTGCCATAGCATACATTAATTGTTTTCTAATTGATATGTGTTCCATTAGAAAAAAAACGTAATTACGTTTCTACAGTTTCCACCATGAATTATGCCAGTTTAGAGCCAACTGATTAAAGTTACAGTTATATTAACTTTCAGCATAACTTTGTTCTTACTGCATTGTTACACCCACGAGGGAATCGTAATACACTAAATCTAATTGATTGTCCATTTTCCATCGTTTTGTGAGTTGCCTGTAGGAACGTGTTCTGTTTAAATTGAACTATGAACATCGCTGATCTAACGTGGAACACGCCAAGAAGTACGTTGGTATGGAACGATACCATTACTGTACCCGAAATGTAATCATACTTTCAAACCTTTTGAAGTCGCTTTGTTAAAACAATGAGATCTATATTCACTTAATGCGAGTCATGTTTGTTATATAAAAGTTATATTTATGTATAAGTTCGATATATACATATTATTTAACCTCTACTTATTATACATTTATTTCGTAACTGCATTATGATTTTGAAGTTTTAATGTCCCATTTATATTAGTACTGATCTTAAATATTGCTCTACCATAGCGCATTTATATGTACAACCATTTTCATTGAGCTTTATATTTATATATGACTAAGTTTATGATCGAAAACAAAGGTAGTCACTTGATTTTTTTAACATGAAAATATTCGACTAAAATAGACATTGACTTCCCTGAAATATTAAAGGTGGGTTGTAGTTACAAAATGTATAATAGCTTTGAAGACATGGAAGCAGTAATAAAGATGGAATACGTTCACATTTGGATGGTATTTTGATTGCTCTTTACGAATATAGGTGATTATTTAAACATATTTGTGAACAAGCATGATGAGTGTAAGGCAAATGCTTTTCATAACATATAAAGCTTCTATTGTCCTACTGGATCTTGGCTCTTAAGTGGTTCAGATACAAACAATATTGAAAAAAGAACTAAAATGTTTATGTTATGAACAACTAACATCTTGTTATCCATTTGACTCTTTGCCTTAAAATGTATTTCACGTTATTCGCAAGACAACATCATGCACAAACGTCAATAGTTTAATCTTTGAAAAGTAACACCACTTTCTGCAGTGTTGGCAATACGTCAGCGAACATTAAAATCAGCGTACAAATCTGTTAAATGATTGAAATATCAAATAATTGTATCTACAACTAATATGTTATGTCTACCAACATCTAACTAACACATTTGGGGGTTTTATCAAGGCATCATCCAGGAAGCGGAACAGATTTTCAGCAAATCTTTTTCATCATTTACGCTTAATGTGTATCATATAACGAATAAAACGGCTGAAGTAGATTTTGTTGCAAAATGTACAAAGCTACTGGAAAAGCAGTTAGTGTATGGTTTCCGCAAAGTAACAATGAAGCATATACCATAGATTCCTGTTTGTGCCGTAGTTGTGTGTTACCTGGGCCGTTGAAAGATTATATTTAACATGTCTGATTTACTAGTCAGTTCGTGTTAAAATGTGCCATACTCTGATATCTCGAGGGTTGAGCGTTAAACTATTGTATTTGGTAAACATTTCTATCAGATACAATAGTTTCGCGCTCAGCCCTCGATCTGTGTTTTAACAACTCACTGGTGTGGACCCAAATTGCCCACACGCATATGTTTTAATAAGTTTGTCAGTACGAGCATTGAGTTAAAATATTTTAACTGTTATATTTATTGGTTGGTTGATTGCACATAAGCAATTAAGTACAACTTCCCAAGCATTTATTTCTGGATTGTTTCTTATTATCAAACCCAATCAAGCCGATCATCACATGAAATTGCCACGCAAATTGTCGCTTGTATTAAAATAATAAAGTTATTATTAGTTATTACCATAACAATTCCTTTGTTATTGTTTTGTTTTGTTCACGGTACTTGTCAAATAAATGCTTCTTAAATGTTTGACTGTAATTGAGCTGACAATAAATATTTAACAAATGTATATTACAAATACCGGCATAAAAATCGTTTCATGTTAGCGTACACTATAATACGCAGTCCGCACAGGCTAATCCAGGACGGCATTTTCCGCCTACAGTGAATTTATGTTTAGACGAGACTTCCTTGAAACAGAAAATACCACAAAAGCGGAAAGTGCCGTCCCGGATTAGCCTGTGCGGACTGCACAGGCTAATCCGGGACGGCACTTTACGCACATGCATTAAGTCAGGTTTTCCAACGACGCGCCTTATATATATAGTTTATGACATGTTAAACCTGTAAATTTAACACGGTATTTTAAGGACATGTTGATTCCTTTTCAATCTTATTTCAATCCTTAGTATGATCGTCTATAAGAACGACACCAGCAAACCACAAGGTTTGGGTAATTTAGGAAGTTCATAAAATATTCACGATGTTTAAAGGTCGGAAAGTTTTTTTCTAATTATAGAGAATGAAATATTGCCCGAAATAGGAACTCGTAATGCTGTGGTACAGTGTCTGTGAACGAAATTTCTTTAACATATATTGCGTAACGACGAAAAGGAAGTAGACACGGGAGATTGCGGATGAATACATTTTGGTGTAATACATTTTATTCCACAATGTCCATATAAAATCTGAATTAGTTCGTATTAATGAAAATTTTACTGCTCACAAGCGTTAAAGAGCCTTGTTGTGGGAAGTTCATCAACACGATGCGCGATGCTTATAAAATATAGATCTAAGTTGTAAAACACGGATTATAAATCGGAACCCTGCTTGCATCATTCCCGAACTTTCAAGAAATTTCTACGCTAATGTTTAAGATGCGGCAAATCGATGCAGTTATCTGTGTTACAGCCAAAATCCACTTTCCAACAGCAATTTGGATGTCGTGTGAGTCATATGAGCCCAGGAGAGGCCGTTTATACATGTTCAAAATGTTTGTATTGACAAAGTGTTGTTTCTACTACCTTTCTATACATAGCATGATCGTGTGTCTGTTTGGCACCAAGCATTATAACATGATACTCGCTATTTTTTCTATAGATAAAGAACAAAATTAATGTTATTAAATTACCCAATAAACAATGCAAAAAGTAGTCCCGATTCTGAGCGAAGTAAAAAGCATAGTAAAAAGTAGTTCCAATTACAATTGCAAAAACATATGTCAAATCGTGCAGAATCGAAATAATGTTGTAATTATTGTTGGTTATCGGCCAATAAACAACTCTTTGCCGATGATGTGTGGATATTAAACAACTCGGGATAACGCCCTCGTGGTTTAATACCTACGCATCAGAACTCCAAATCGTTGTTTATTGGCCGATAAACAATGATAAATCGAAAATTATTTATTAACTGATCACAATATTGTAATAGCCATGAAACAAATATGGTACCCACTGTCAATAAATATTAGTACTGAAAAAATGTTTAAAATAATTGTGGTATATGTCAACATACTCTTTATTGGTTATGTTTATATTTTGTTCAATATATATTTAATGTCATTGTAAGGCATCGGATCTAGGAATCTGAAAGAAATCCACTGCCAACTGTAACATTCAACATATAAATCTTAAGTTTTATTTCCCATTATGCAAATTTGTAAGATGATCTATCGCAAGGTTGGTCAAAAATGGTCATAAATCCAGTCAATCCAGTGAATTACGTTCGGGGCAAATATACTAGTCGTTATTTCGACCAAGAAGAAATAATAATGCAATTTGTCCTAGTAATGTAGTAATTGAAATTGAAATATGACTCCAGAATACTAGTTCTTTACAGAACGTCCATTGACGACAAACGTGTATTTCAATGATGCAACCATTGAACATGATATATAAATATTTTTAAATGACAACAAAAAGGTTACTAAGGTTCCCTAAAATTCGTACAATCTAATTAGCGTAATCTACTAATTAACTCTACTAACATTGCCTCGAAACCCTCATGCGCATATGATCTCAATTGCTGTTCTTTTATTTAGATCGAGTTAGTTGTAATTGCTACATCAGAGTCACGATAACCTGCGCTGGGACAATGTATCCTTGTTAAAACTGTTTAATTTTACTCTGTTGAAAAGTTGTAAATACGTGACAGACACTATTTTGGGATATTTCAGAAGGCTATGACGTTCGATTTCCGACGGAATTCTCTGCGGAAGGTGTTCTAATAAAAAATCTACTAGCGATGTATGAGAAAAGAGCGGGCAAGTATGGGCGTCCAGTGGCCAACCATAGTCACGCAGTGCCGGTGAAGTTCGAGCTACAACTCGTCCAGATTGTGGACCTGGACGAGAAGAACCAAGTTCTGAAGCTGAACCTTTGGACAAATTATGTAGGCTTTTTTCATGAAGATGTATATTACATATATTAACTTTAAACAAGAGTTTCTATATCTGCAAAGTATTGACCTTTCTTGCTTTTGCAATGATTAGTTTAAACTCCTCCCCAGCTATTGTAAAAGGACAATTACCATTCATCAACTATCATAAATTTTACCACGTGTTCTTTTGCGTGAAATAATTTAACTGTTAAACAAGTGATATCCGAGTGTGTGCTTTGGATAAAATTGAAGATTATGTCAATCATATGCAAATTTATCATTAATATGATTGACATTTGTGGATATGTCTATTGTGTAAGAATATTTACCTTTAGGCAAATACCACTTCGGGAATGGATAGTACTAGTGCAGGTCCCACTTCCGCATTGTATCAATATTTAAATAATACGAAATCATTATGGTTGGACCATCACGGACCTTTTATAGTCTTTACAGATACATAAAAATACCGTCCGCGTTTTGAAAAAATAAAAACCATTTGTTTTGTTTAAATCACTTTAGAGAAGACCTAAGGAAAGACCTTGAAAAAACAAGGCAGGAGGTAACGTGTAACTCTAATTGTGTGCGTGGTTATGATCCTTGACATTATTGCCACAATAATTGTATCAGACAAGATACCACAAGGTTATCTCTGCATTGGCGTGCTTTCCATTGTCAAGATGTCCGCCCATGTCCCCATACATACGAACGGAGTCTTGAGTAATATCAGGTGTACAGGTCTCCGGACAATTGTAATGCACTTTCAGTGCTATTCTGCTTTTCGTAAATAGATCACCCTACATCTGGCGATGTGTTCGAGGTCGTCTCGTAGAACTGAATTTCCATAAAATGTTGGGTAATTTTTCACAGAAGATAATAAAACTGTCCGTTTTACTCGACGTTATCTCAGCGTTATTGATAGTCTGTCCGCCTTATCGACGAATGAATGCCCGAAAAAGGCAAAATTAAAATGGCCAGACATCATAAATGCTAGAAAGCCTATGACAAGCAAGGGGTCAACTATTTAATACACACAAACACACAAGAAACAGCAATGTCATTATGTTTGTATTTAAGTCTTTTGATAGCAATTTTATAGTTGTTTCTTCTTAATATAAGTAACTGCTTCTAGGGACGTTTTATTTAGACCCACTGCACTAAAGTATGACTTTTGGAATGTACGAAATGTAACCTTGATTTAAATGTGCCAGTTTTGAATAATTATTCTTTATACAACTAACCAATTACTTTATCTTGGGGTTGTGTATCCCTTCATTTGAATCCGTTTTAGCTCACCTGAGAACGAAGTGCTCATGGTGAGCTTTTGTAACCGCCTTTTGTCCGTCGTCCGTCGTTCCTCATGAGTCAAGATTTTCATTAAAACAACATGTCCTCCTTAACCGCTTGGCAGAGTTTGCCAAACTTCAAAGGAATTATTCTTGGGTGACCCTCTTTCAAAATTGTTCAATTCGTTTCGGTCCGCTGCATATGTGGGCCACCATAGCTTAAAATAGAATTAAAAAGTGAACTCTTTAAAAATCTTCTCCTCTGAAACCGCAAGACTTAGAGCTTTCATATTTCATTTGTGATATTCTCTTGCGGTCCTCTACAAATTTGTTTAAAGTATTCCCCTGTGGGTAAAACGGGCTACGCCCCAGGGTCACATGGTTTATATAGACTTAAATAGCAAAATAATTGTAAAAGTCTTCTCCTCTGGAACTGCAAGGCCCAGTGGTTTCGTAATTTGCATGTAACAGCGTATAGTGGTTCTCTACAAAGAGTGTTCAAATTATGCCCCTGGGGTAAAAAATGGCCACGACCCGAGGGTCACATGGTTTATTTAGACTTAAATAGCACAATATTTTTAAAAATATTCTCCTCTGAAACCGCAAGGCCCAGAGATTTTCTATTTGGTATGTAACATCCTTAAGTGATCCTCTACAAAGATTGTTCAAATTATGCCATGACTTAAATAGCAAAATGATCTCCTCTGAAACTGCAGGTCCCAGATCTTTATACTCAGGTGAGCGCTTTAAGGCCACGTGGTCCTCTTGACATACTAGTATAATAAGATTAATGAACTAGTGTGATTTGGTTTGATGAATTCCTTCAGTTTTTGGTTATTGATTTTTTTTTGTCGCAAGATGTAGTACTTATACGATTATAAAACAAATTAAGCTTTTCTGTTGATGATATCCGTTGTTGGAGTATTAATTTCATATAATACTTATCAAAATTGATAATTTGTGTTTATTTGTTGGAATTTGTGTTTTTATACGAAAAGTAAATAGTCCAGGGACCCTGTGGTCAGAAATACAAAAAAGGAGATAATTGACACAAAAGCATTTTTAGTGTTTTTACACTCTATGGTATGTCCCCGACAACCACAGAAAAGTCCACCGAAATCCACTCACATGGAGCCGAGACTTTTGGACTTGAACATGGTAGAGGTAAATGGTACTGCTTGAACACGGTAGGGGTATATGGTACTGAATGGTACTGATTTTTTTATTTCAAAATTATTGTTTGAGTTGTACGAAGTTGGAACTCATTTCCAGCTAATATTTGATTTTTCAGTGTCACATAGGTGAAATAATCGGACATGAAAATCAATATATTAACTAGGAGATTATAAGACATTTTGCATGATAAAAACATATGTTGTATCGTGTATTTTTTTATGTAGCTCTATATTTCATTTTTTGTAGATATCATTAATACAGTCTTGTACGAATTGTTCTCCTAATATCATGCTTATCTAAATCCATTATCAGCTGCAAATGATACATACGAAATACTTTAATATCCCCTTAATATAAATAAATTATGAATGAAATCAAACATATATATTAACTGGTGTTAAACCCAGTTTGTAGGCAGTTGTTCCTCTTAGATTTAATCTGCCATTGAAAGTAATCCCAATGATTACAGAGACAAATCATTGCAATCCTTTATCTATATTTCCTGAATTGTATTTAAAAATGTAATTTTAAATAGCAAATCAAATATCATATAAGTGATGTTTTCGACTGTAAAAAGTATTGTAAAGAAAACCAAATTTAATTAATAATATAAAGGTCAATAACTCCCTAAAACATCATCCAACCGCAACGACCTGACAGTATGCGCATGTCTTCTCGGAAGGGATGCTGCATGTGAAGTTTCATTGAAACCAAGTTGTTAGTTCCTGAGATCTTGTGCGAACATTTCCTATATAAATGCCATATTTCTAATGGCAATAACTCACTGAAAAAGCATCCGACCGGATATATAAAGTTTGGTGAAGATGACAACTGTTGGACATAGAAAGCGGATACTGGTGAAAAGGCCAATTTTAGGTAAATCAAGGGCCGTAAGGTCCTGGGCGATTTGTTTGATCATGGCTAAGATATTATAGTTTTAAAATGTTCATCAAGTTTGGAGAAGATCGCTTGAAAGCTGTTGGACTTAGAGAGCGAAAATGGCTTAAAAGGCTAATTTTAAATAACTCAAGGACCAAAACTCCGCAGTTCCTGGGCGATTTGGTTGGTTATCGTACTCGGTCGAGATATTAGTCCACATACATTTTCATGAAGTTGAGTGTTGGTGGAGACATAAAAATAATTAAAAAAAGAAATCGTTCAAATACAATTTCTCCCTTTTCAGTAAAGGGCTGAAATAATAGCCCCTGCAGGCAGGCAAGCCCATATGGGCCACATATTAGCTATATCTGATCAAATATACCATATGCCCCACATTAGGCTTCCAAATTGTATATGTTTGCCATCGTCAGACCATATAGGACCCAGCAAGCAAGACCAGCACATACGGTCCCAATATGGTCTATAGCTGGGCAAATATACCGTATGCACCCCATGTGGCTCACATATAATATTTGTTTGCAAATTATCGGATCCATATGGGACCTAGCAAGCAAGCCCATGTGGATTCAATGAAAGTAAGCCCATTGGGTTCCCAGCAAGCCACCCTATGTGAGCACTAAATGGGCTTTACCTGGGCTGATATACAAAAAGGGCACAGTGTGGGACCCATATACCTTGGCTTGTCCCTATAAAACCCAAGTGGATGCCAGTCAAGTAAACCCATATGGGTCCCTACAAGAAAACCGTTATGGGCCCCAGCAAGCAAGCATACATACGCGCCAAATATGGGCTATATCTGGGCAAATATACAATATGACCCTAATGTGGGTACCTAATAATGATTTTTGCCCATATTATCACTAATTTACAACATGGGCCCAGTGTGGTATCCATAGGCATTGTTTTTCCCCTATCGAACCCAAGTGGGTCCCAGTCAAGCAAACCCATATGGGTGCCAGCAAGAAAGCCCATATGGTCCCAGAAGAAAGCCCATATGAGTCCCAGCAAGCAAGCCCCGATATGGTTTACAACTGGGCAAATATACCATATTGCCCCTTTGTGAATCCCAAATAATATGTGTTTGCCCATATCAGAACCATATAGAACCCAATAAGCAAATCCATATGGGTCCACTTCAACTAATCCCCTTATGGGTCCCAGCAAGCCACAATATGGACTTTACCTGGGCATATATACCATGACGCTAGTGTAGGACCCATATACTTAGTCTAGCCTTTATCAAACTCAGGTAGATCCCCATCAAGCAAACCCATATGGGTCCCAAAAAAACACCTTGATGGTCCATCCAGCAAGCAAGCCCGCATCAGTTACATTTATGTAATTAAAACGTTCAGTAAACTTAAATATATCAGATCTTAAATTGCAAATTCTAATGGATTGCAGCAAATTTGTTAGCATCTATTAAAGCTGAAGATAATACATTTAAGTGATTTAAGTCTTTACATAAATTATATCTAATGTTTAGTAGTTATCTTGTTACCAAAGGGTTATATCTGAACAAAAATATACAATAATAACAATTTTCCTCAGCTGCTTGAATTGTGTGTGTGTGTTTCAATAAATATTGAAAATTATAGGAAGTTTTTATTATTATTATTATTTTATATCAGTCTTCTAATGCTAATATCTTAGCTCCAATGAGCTTGTTTAATGGTCATGCAATAATTAAAATTTAATACATAAAACATACTTTAACTATCAAAATATATGAGACCATGCCATTTAGAAGTCTGATGTAACAGTTATAGAAATATCATGCATCATTAACCGATGGATTCCTGAAAATATTACCTTTATTTCTCATTTTCAAGGATTCATCCCCAAATGTTCATATTATATTTAAATCTTTCTTTGTATGCATTTATAAACTATTTCAAAGCAATACTATGATTTTAATTGTGTTTCTCTTTCAAAATATATAAAAATAGTGACATAGGGGGCATATTCCAGAAATTCACAGTTTTGTTCATAATTGTTCGTGTTTTTTCCCCCAAAAATCACGCTTTTGTGCGATGGTTCAGCGGTGGATTTTATATGTCAAAAGACTCGTATCAATGGTCACAATTCAACGACAATTTCTTTTGTGTCAATTATTTCTCCAAAATTTTCCCTATTCCCTGGACTAAAACACTTTTAAGTGATGCGTCAATGACTCTTTGATTTTATTTAAGATTAGTCAACAACTGTAGTTTTAGTGGATGCATTCTTCGTATATGTAATACATAAACAATTAATCACTAATATGAAATTTTGGGTTTGATGAATTTATTCGTTCGACTTTATTGTTCTTATAAATTAATCACACATTTCAGTATTAAGGTGACAAATTCCTTCGTTGGAATATGTGGTTTGTTTATATAAGATTAACTACAAATTTAATTATTTGGTTGATGAATTCCTTCGTTGGAATGTGTGGTTTATATACGATTGATAAAAAAATCAGTACCGGGTTTGATTAATTCCTTACTTTTTAATATGTAGTTTACTAAACGATTAATCACAAACTCTAGTAACTATTGTGCAATATGTGGTTCATATACTATTATAAATTACAAATTTAAGTATTGGGGTGACGAATTCTTTCGTTGGAATATATGGTTCATGTACGATTAATCACACATTTCAGTATTGGGTTGACGAATTCCTTAGATGGAACCCGGATGACTATGAAGGTGTAAAGGAACTCCGAATCCCTTCAGAATTGATATGGACCCCAGATATTAAACTGTATAATTAGTAAGTCACGCGTTTTCATGTCACGCTTAGTGTTTTACGTTATATCTGTGATTCGTTTGCACAGTAATGGATTCATAACAACAGTATTGTTAAATATTTTCAATAATTATTTTCACCGTTTCACCAGTCGTTTGGTTTTTCTTTTCAGCCAGTTTCCTTTATTCACAGCATGTAAAGAAACAGCATATCTGCACATTTTTCATTAGCTCTCTTTCAGTCAAAATATCTGCACATTTTCCATATAAGCTTTCATTCTGTCATGCTGCTTTTTCCAATTCTTTCGATTAAGATTATGTAGTTAAAGTTTACCAGGACGATAGGTCCGTTTGTTTGTAAATACCTTTTAATGTCTATAAAAAAAACTCATGCAATTTACTCTTTATTTGCTTGTAAAATTATGCTGTTTCATATGTGTCTATTTTGTGAACATATATATTTCTGTATTTGTGTTCGTAAATGTTCGAAGTTGTGAATTGTGCGTTCGTACCTAAATTGTATTTATTTAAAGTTGTAAATGCCTTTTTCCGTAAATCAATCAATTCAATCAAAACATATCAATTTGTGGATATATTGCATTCTGTAACTTCAATATGTCTGTTATCATGAAACGACATACATGTTGTATTTTACTATAATGACAGTTTATGGATTCATTTACTTTATGAATGGCAATGGATATATGATTGCCCGGATATTCGAATAGTAAGAGCGTATCTGGATACTTATTTGGTATCAGAACTTTCTTACACAATAATAATCATGTATTTACCGATTCACTGACATTTGTTTCTCTATCTGTCTCATATAATGTGTGTTTGATATTGGTATAAAAGTCTTTCTGTTTCTGACTTCTAAGTATATCTTCAAGGCTAGGATTCGTTGATTGTCAATCATTTGTATGTTCTGTGTCCTCGGTACCAGCGTCTATATGTGTCACAAAACCAATGTTGTGTTTCGATGTTAAGTTATTTCAGAAACACATAGGGCTGCATCTATTGTTAATCTTTCCTTCCACTAACAACAGCTTTGAAAACATACACGTGAACATTTGGCATTTCAAATTGGGGTAGAGGATTGTATCATTTTGTTAAAATACATCGTGTATCATTCGATCGAATACCAATATCAGTCACTAGATTCTAATATTTTTTATGAGTACCGTTCTTCAAAACGTTCACTGTACCTTTTCAGTGCTGACACGAGGAAAGATGAACGTAGAGACGCCCTATGTGTTATAAGTTATGATGGAAATATAACCTGGAACCCACAAGGCATTTACATGAGCTCCTGTGAAATTGATGTTATGACATTTCCATTCGATAAACAGTCATGTTCACTCAAATTTGGATCGTGGACGTACGACGGATCAAAATTGAATCTTATGTTTAACAGCGAAGAGAAAATGATTTCAGATGATTATTTTGTTCCAAATAAAGCCTGGAGCTTAATAAGTGCGCCTGGTGTTCGAACGGTAGAAATGTATGCGTGTTGCCCGGAGCCATATATAGACATAACGTACACTGTCACCTTCCGGCGATCAGCTACGTTTTACACGTACATTCTGATATTGCCTTGCGTACTTTTGACTACGTTGACGCTTGTGCTGTACTGGATACCACCGGAGTCGCCCACGAAAATGTCACTAGGTAAGTGTTGGAATCGATGTTTCCAATTTAGCAAACTTTTCATTTTGAATATTTGAATATGGTTATATTAGGTTAGACAGTGGTTATAATCGTAAATTATTACAATAATAATTATATTTTATGAACACATAGTGCCCTTATTCAGCACACGCCACGAATCCCACGAATCGCCCCGAATTGATAAATTATGAATCGTGAGGATTCGTGGACCTTTGCGCAGTTTCTGGTCCAAATTGTGCCGTTCTTCGATTCAATTACGCTAGTGTTACGAATATTTGTGCGGTTCGGCTGGAATTGCACGAATTTGGTCAAGAATTTACTGCGGTTTTCAAGAATCTATTTCGACGTCTGCAAGAACGTTATGAATCAGTTATGTATCAGTTAAGAATACGCCGAATGTACGAATAAACATATATATATTAATTTATTTTCGGCGTGTATTCGCGGGATTCGTGACAGATTCGCAGGCGAATGTCTACAAATTGATAACGATTTAGTAACGATGCATAAGAATGCACTACGAATTTGTAACGAATTAACTACCAATTTTCGGAATTGGGTGTTTATGGCCAATATTTTGAACAGTTCAAAACATTTGCCACGAATTCCCGACTGCCAAGAATTTCAAGAACTGACTACAAACATATACGATCAGTTAAGAAATACGATTCAACTACGAATCTTTAAATGTATCAACTTTAGGTGATTCGTGGGATTCATGATGTTTGTGGAATAGGGGGAATAGATACACGAGTGGCATATCAAACATAATATATCTAGACAGCTTCGATTTTAATTGATTTAGGAAATCTTCTGATATCGATTGAATATTCAATGACTGACTGTGCTAACTTGAGTGTGTATGTACGATCTTATAATAGATATAGTGGCATGAATACAATTAATAAAATTTAGTTAATTAACATGTATTTCTTTATTTAAAATGAAATAAAAGTTAAGAAAAAAATAATGCTTTTAAACGCACAATAAGCTAGTTTTTTAATCACCAAACAGTTTTCGTCTGTACAAGCGGAAACTCAAATACATGCATATACGTTGATTTGACAGTTGATTTAGGTTACACAACACTAGTAAACGATGCAAATGTTGACACTAGTACATGTTGAATTATTTTATATTGAAGTATTTCCTTCGTCATGTTTATGTTGTTTTCTGTTTGCTTTCAGGTTTTATTGTCACCTTCATCCGCTTATTTTGAAAATAATTGATATGAAAGATCGTACATACACACTTTAATATAATAAAAAACTTTGTTTTATTAAATGTTCTGATGAACACATAGATATATCTTGGACATATCAAACATATTATACAAAGTCTTCAAATTGAACTGCTTACTACAGGTATGAGCATCTTTATGGCGTTCTTCGTGCTTCTGCTTCTGTTTGAGGGAAACATGCCCCCTGCATCCGCCAATGTACCAATCTTAGGTAAATCTTTGCTATTTATATACTAGGAAAAACATAAATGTTTATCAACACTCTTACTACTGCCTAAACTTGATCACTTAAACTGTTAAATCCCTATTTGCGGGAACTTATGAACATGATTATGATGTCTGGTGTCTTTGCAAACTAATGTCTGTACTTGACTTACTTTTTCAGACCTTGACTATGTTAATTGTTCTCATTTAATTTAAATGGAGTTTCAACTGTCAGAATCTCTATTCACTGTTCTCGTTACGAGCATACTATTTTCTTAATTCCATTTGAGGCGTGTCGTGGAAAAACTAGGCTTAATGCATGTGCGTTAAGTGTCGACCCGGATCAGCCTGTGCAGTCCGCACAGGCTAATCCGGAACGGCACTTTCCGCCTACAGTGGATTTATGTTTAGAAGAGTTCCTTGAAACAGAAAATACCATAAAAGCGGAAAGCGTTGTCCCGGATTAGCCTGTGCGGACGACACTTTACGCACACGCATTAAGCCCGGGTTTTCCAACGAAACGCCTCAAATTGTGTTAATTGTTCTTTTGCCTGCAGGTACTTACTACTGTCTGAACATGATTATGATTACGACGTCAATATTCCTGAACGTGTTTGTGGTGAATCTGTCATTCTATGGGTCAAAAGCTCCTGTGCCCAAGTTTCTTAAGAAGGTACAAACACATATTTGGTTTATGTATGTGTATTTAAATAAATGAACCATTCTGGGCTTCGTTAATGATAACTAGGCAAATGACGTTTGATGAATTTCTTATTTCGAACCATATTTCAATTTGTTTCTCATTGTCGTATCTTAATTTTTATTATATACCTGTTTAAAATCTTAACAAAATACATGCTTTATCAATCGGTGAAATACATGTAGTCAGAAACAAAATCCCGTATTATGCTACTGGCTATTTTTCCGATCCCGTATTATCATACTGGACTCCGTCTTAATGACGTCATCATACAGTTATGTAAACAAATGTAATCTATACCTACAATGATTAGTCATTATTTGTAGTTTTAAACAAATAAAATAAGGTAAATGCACATTTGAAGTTTATCGTGGTATATAATAGAAGGATAATTACGCTAGTCAATTGTTCCAAGAGTATGTAGTAGTCTCGTGGCTTGCGTTATTTCGTATCAGACTCGAGGCTCCGCCGCTCGTGTGATACGTCATCACACAAGCCACTCGACTAATACATACTCTTGGAAAAATTGACTAGCGTAATATTCCGTATTTTTTGTAATGCTATTTTGACGTCATGACGTTATGATTCCCGTGATATTTTCCAATAAAATGCAAAACAAAGGTTAATAAAGCATTAAAAAATATCCTCTATATATCCCACGGTTCGGTACTGTGTATTTCCTGCAATGTATATTTCAATGCTTTTCTTATATCAATCTTATAATTAAAATCATCATAATCATCATCACCATTTTCTTCTTCTTCTTCTCACGTCATCATCATCATCATTATCATCATCAACAACAACAATAACATCATCATCATCTACATCATTATTATCATAATCGTAATCATTATTTTCTCTATCATCATCAACTGCAACAGTAGCATAAGTACCATCACCATAATCATCACCATACATGTATAATATTTAGTGTATATTGTTTTAGCTGATGTTCCAGTACTTTGCGAGGGTATTGTGTATGGATAATCTTGTCAGACCTTTCCTGGAGGCAGACAAAAAGCGTCTTATCCCGCCGGCAATTCCAGGCATTGGTTCAGTGAATGGTGGAAACGGTAATCTCCAGAAGAATTGGAAAGGGTCCACAGAGCTATTGTTAAACAGAAAGGAAGAATTTGAAGCAGATCCGCAACTGGCGGAAATTGATGCAAAGCTTGGTGAAGTGCGGGAATTTCTCACTGCCTATTTCGAGCGCATGGAAGACAAAGACAAAAAGGAGAAAGTAGCAAGGGAATGGAAAGCGGTTGCGCTTATTTTCGATCGCATGTTTTTCTGCATCTATCTGTTAACTATTCTGACGTCGTTGACCGTAGTCTTATCGGTGATTTTTACGAGCAGTTGATATTGAAAGGGTTGGTTGTGTCGTTGGTCTAAGTGTCACAAGAAAATGATTAAATTACTTGAGGTATGGTACAGACCTGAGCAGCTGGCTGCATTATAGAAAGAAATATAGGAATGTCAAGCAAATTGCTGGTGACCGGAATGGACATTCTAACCATCTTTGAACTAACGTGTATACGTATCTTCTTTTTTTCTTCATGACTTCTTCCTTGTAATTAAAAAATGCCTCGTACTGTTGTCAGAATCCTTTGCGCAATTGTATATGTAAATGAGACATGTCATGAGAAAACCGGGCTTAATGCATCTGCGTAAAGTGTGGTCCCGGATCCGGCTAATCACAGGCTGATCCAGGACGACACTTTCCGCATTTATGATATTATATGTTTCAAGTAGGTCTCTTAAAAAACATAAGTCCATTGTAGGCGGAAAGTGCCGTCCCGGATTAGCCTGTGCGGACTGCACAGGCTAATCCAGGACGACACTTTACGCACATGCATTAAGCCCGGTTTTCCCACGACAAGCCTCTAATGTCTTTCTGTTCGTCTATGCCTCGTGATGGATTACTAAATGTTGTGTCTATTATTGTTGTTTTACACTCTCACTACTTTCACTTCACTTCTTATATGATGTTTGAATTCACTACTTATAAAATAGCTGTCTAGACCTTTAGTCTACATAGGCGGTTTTCTGACTGTTCACGTTAACGACCATTGCTTTTGGTACAGGCAGACACTCGGTCAGCTTAATTTACTATATTTTAAAGAATTTAAATTAATAATTATGTGTTCGCTTGGTCATGTACACGTCAAATTGCACGTCTTCTATACGTCGATTAATTCTGGCACTATCTTCCCTTTACTTCCTATGGTTAGATACCTGTTCATTTGTTTATGACCATGGTCATGTAACGTGACACACATTCAGTTGTTGTTAAAATTTTACAAGTTAAACCTGTGACATTTAGCAAAATGATGCAACTGACCCGTGTTATTTAATCGTGCCGTTGTTTGTATATTCAGGAAACAGATTGTGTACATTTGATTTAAAAGAAATATCATTTCTATAGCTAGTAATGTGTATTAAACAATTTCAAAATGACAGGGTTATTTATATTTTTGAGAGGCAAAGCAAGTTATTATTTGTTAACAGAATAAAAAACTTAAAGTTGCCTGACATTTTTATATGTATTTGTATTTCGTATTTACTATTATCTTACTTTTTACAGTTTTAAGGTAATAATAATAATTGTTATTATTATTATTATTATTATTATAATAATAATTATTATTATTATTATTAATCAAAATTACTCCAAATAAATTGCGTGAAATAATAAACAGACTGAGATTTTCAGAAGTTTGGGGGATTTTATTGTAGGATCTATAGCTGTGACTTAATTATCACAATTTACCAGTTCCTTATAAACGTGTTCACTTTGTGTTCTAATTGTAAAAGGCACTTCTATGCACAAATTTAATATTTTTATATAAAAACGCTATTTATATGTTTATATATATTGACAGTGTGAAGGATGTTATTTATATAATTGATATAATATTGTTCAATAATTGCAAGTTTCTTTAGCGCATTATTTTCCGTATTACACAGTACATAATTGATATATTCCGGACTGCTATCTCATTATGACCGCACCCGTATCCGTATCCGTATCCGCATGAATTACAATACGAATGCGCTTGTGTTAGTTTTATTCTAATATCAAAAGAGTATACAAGTCTGAGTAAGAATTATTTGAACGTTTTGATATTGTCCACTACGAATATTTATGTAAATATGCAAACATTATTAAAAAATGGCGTATAGGGAACCCTTCTTCGCCACTTCTACGTCATCGTATATGATTCTGCAAATGTTACTCATAAATATCGAGTTATTATACTCAGGGAGTCTTAAGCCTCAGTCACACATTCCCGGTTATGACTCCCGACAGGGTCCCGACAGCGCTACAATACAAATTATAAAAAAAATCGGGTATGTTGTGATGCTGTCGGGACTCTGTCGAGAGCTGTCGGAACACTGTGGGATCGCATTTGGGAGAATCGGAACGCTGTCGGGACGCTATCGGGACGTATTCGATCTTTTGATAAAAAATTGAATTTCGAGCCCTGAATCTCAGAATATTGTCCATACATTTGACATACATGCGGGTGTTACTGGACATTTTATGCTTCATTTGTAATGTTTCATTTCTAAACAAAGCCTTTCGTTCAACTTGCTGAGAGCTACAATGTTGTCTGCAAGCGGCTTTTGAGGATGCGCTTTGCGGATACGGATGGCGGGAATATGAAAACGGTTAAATTGAGTTCAACTTGTTCGATTGTTTGCGGATGTGGATTTGCGCAATGCGGATGCGTATATGTAAAAGCGGCTTCGTTTATATCATGCGTGTATACTATGTCTCCAGAAAAGTATGTTAGTTCAGTTTACATTTACACTTATAATCTTCGGGTATTGTTACGTGAAGGTACTCTTACTTAAAGATAACATTTGATCAGGCAACATGCATTTTGTACTTCAGGTAATATTTGCTAATATCGCGGGGCATATATTTATTAATGACTGCAGGTACGTACATGTACTGCGTACAGGGTGTTTCACAATAAATTTGCGGTACCATTTCATAACGTTGTATATGCGTTCAACACTGAATAATTAATAAGTATAAGAAAGAAGTCATATGTGTATGGAAGAACGAATAAAATTTAATTTGAAATAATTATCTACAACATTTGCTAGTATTCGGTATCACCATTACTTAAACCTACGATGAATATATAGTAGTTGCCGTGCTGTAATCGATAACCGTTTGATGTATGCATACGCATGTCACTGAAAATACAGTTATGGTATCAATGTCAAAAGAACGTGAAACACCTGCACACACATAACAGAATTTAAATACGTAAAGGAAATTTTTCACGCCCGTAATACGTGTGTGCGGTTTTTTTTTTGTTTTTTTTTTTGATAGTGCTGTGTCTGCGTTAAATAATTAAAAAGTATAAGAAAGAAGTCACATGTGTATTGAAGTAAGTATATAATTTAATTTGATATATCCATAACATTGCTAGTATTCGGTAACACCAATACTTACCAATAACGTTAGATATGATAGTAGTTCTACATGACATGTTTTAAGATGGTGTCATGTTTGATACAGAACAGCATCAGTGCGTAGATTTTGCGTAGTTTGTAGAAACTAATAACTAGTGTAAATGTATTGCTCATAATAAAGTTTAATTTACCTCCAAATTTCATTTTCCAACAGGACATTTATTTGCATTTAGATAGTGTATATACACGATTTAAATAAGTAGATTTATAAAATCTCATTGTAATATACGGACTTTTTCCCATAATTTATTATCCGTCAATAAAATGTACATTTATCTCTAATGCATTGTTCCGTGTGCCATATCCTATAATCTTGATGTAATATAATAAACCTACATTACCGTACATTGTCAATTGTGAACAATAATATTATGAAATTTTGTAATAGGCATGTATTGTTAACAGTTACTGTTAGGGGTTTTGCATAGCGATTGTTATAGCACATGTTATAGCTCCTACACGTTAACCTGAAACTGACCTTTATGCATGAATATATTAAAGTCTGTGACGATGAATATAATTACAGAGAATACTAGGTTAGTGTTGAATACAGATAAGTTTATTTAGCGAGAATTAGAAAATCTAAACCAAGAGCCTTGGCGAGTGGTTTAAGTTTTCGTGCCGAGCAAATAAACGTATCTGTATTCAACACTTACCTGGTGTTCTATTTATCCCATCATTTTCGGTCTTTATTTTGATTATAAACGATAGAAAATCACTAAATAACACGAAAAACATCTAATGACCTCACGAAAATAAACAACATGACGTCATTATAAGGCGCGTGTTTGCCGTATTCAACAAGGTGGAATACAGCATAGTTTATCCCACGGGGTGTTATTTCGTCAATGCAGGCGCGATGATAGGAGAAATTAGTTTCCATACAGGAATCGAGTACAATCGATGTACTTCCATATTTCACTAAAAATACACTAAAAACAGCAATGAAATTAGTAATTACGGGGGGTAATTACGGGAAACATATGCACGCACAAAACTGAATATAATGTAGGAAATAATTAAACGGCGTAATTTTGTATCCGCGTTCAAATATGAACAATTACTAAGTATAAGTCGTATGTTCATTGGAGTAATTTTGTGTTGCCATTTGATAGCGTTGTATCCGCGTTAAACAATGAACAATTAACAAGTATAAGTCGTATGTTCATTGGAGTAAGAATATAAAGTATACATTTTTATTTTTATATATCTATAACATTGCTAGTATTCAGTAACATCGATACTCAAAAATAACGTCAGTGAACACGTGAAACACGTGCACGCACAAACCGAATATAAAATATAGGAAATAATTCAAGCGTCTTATATATGCTAATAGAGTTCATGAGTGTCAGGTTAATGTGTCCGAGCAATAACTTAACATATGTATGTGTATCTGTTGTTCGCTGTTAAAACACGTATCACATGTACATAGTTGTTATAAAATCAATCCAAAATAAAATTCCCACAAGCAAATAGTTGTCATGTTGTTTCGAATGAGGTAACATGTTCTGTAACACACAGAACACCGGTTTTGGTAAGTTTACATGACAATACATGTATTTGATGCGTGTTGTGGGAAAACCGGGCTTAATGCATGTGCGTGAAGTGTCGTCCCGGATTAGCCTGTGCGGACTGCACAGGCTAATCCGGGACGATACTTTACGCACATACATTAAGCCCGGGTTTCCCACGACAAGCCTCATTTGTATTCCTGTACAAATAAATATGGATTATGGTCGATTCTTTGAATTCTCACAGTCTACAATGACAGTCAAGGTTTTGAAGTACAATATTTTTTTCAGTTAATTGACTGTTCAACTTATACGTAATGTGCGTTACAGTTTCTGTTGAAATGTAGTATTTTGAGATGTTCTTGTGTTTTTCTTATTTTTAAAGCGAGTCTATACAAGACGCTATATCGATTATATCAGCATAAACGTATTTCATGACCGATATTTTACTGTTTTTGTCTAGATCTTTCGCGTCTGGTGGATATCCCTATAATTTATCAATAACGGCTTATTTATATTCGAAAATTTACGTCGTCACGAAAGTTCAACGGGTAAAATATAGAACGCCATTCGTGCAGCAACGAACATGAACAATATAAATAATATAAATATTATAAATATATAAATATTAATCATATTATAAAATAATAAGAAAGTTGTAATTTCAAACTGACATTATATAAATCATTACAATTTTGTGTGAAAATGTGTCATTTTGAGTCGGTATTAAACATGCTTACTACAATAAGCATTCATTGGCCATTACAATTGTAATGATGTTGTTTGTTTATTACTTATCGTGTTTGTATAGTTTATATATGTGCTTAAGGAAATTAATGCACTTATTCTGTGAGTATGAAAATACTTCTATTATTTACTATAATTAGTACTGCCGCATTGGACAATTAATGGATTTTGAGTCAGTATTAAATATGCCTACTTCTATAAGATTTAATTGTTCATTAAATTGCAACGATTTTCTTGTTGGTAAGTTATCGTGTTTATATATAATGTGCTTAGTGAAATTAATGCACTTATTCTGCGAGTATGAAAATACTTTATCATACAATTTATATAACATAAGTAATAATGTCGCATTGGAAAATTAATTAAAATGCATATGCATATAATGACTTGTGGTTCACTTTGTGCATGTCTTAATCCGTTTGTATTTTTCAGCGCCGACGTTCGACTTCAAGAGCGTCGGGATGCCCGAGTAATACTACTTTATAACGGCAGCGTTACCTGGATGCCTCAGGGAATTTATATGAGCACCTGTAACATCGATGTGACGACCTTTCCGTTTGATAAGCAAAGCTGCTCACTGAAATTTGGTTCGTGGACACACGACGGGAGTAAACTGGATTTAGATTTTCTGGACGACAAACACGAGATGCTCACTACAGATTATTTTGTTCCTAACAAGGCATGGCAAGTTCTGTCAACGCCCGGAGTTCGGAACGTGTTATCATACGCATGTTGCCCCAATGTCAAATACCACGATTTGACTTACACCGTGGAGTTCCGACGCTCGGCGACATCTTACATATACATACTGATACTACCATGTGTTCTTCTCACATCTCTCACTCTCGTCTTGTTTTGGATTCCTCCAGAATCCCCCACCAAAATGAGTCTTGGTAAGTATAAAGGAGTTACTGAAGTTACAATCACAAATTGACGACACACGTTTTATGTCACTATGAAACAATAATAATTTTTTTTATAAACACTAGTATCAGCAATGTTTGCGTTGTGTGTGTGGCGTTTAATTCCACACATAGAGCACTGTAAAGTCTGAACTGTATAAATGGTTGGTAGTTTGGTGTTACAGTCCGGATTGTAGTTTGGATACAGAGGTTTCAAATACGTTTCAAGAAATCTAATTTAAATAGTATTATACGGTATATGCGCATGTTTATGAAAAATTAATGAACAACAATTACTTAGAAATTTTACATAAAACTCATTAATATTATTCAACACAACAATATTCTATAAAGATATATTGTGTCTAGTTTTTGATTAAATACATCTACATAGGTGTAATTAAATAGTTAAAATATTTATAAAAAATAAGTATAGCAATCATTTATCTACAAACCATATAAACTACTAATGGCAACCATCTTGTATATTCGTATCAAATTAAAGTTATCTTATTACTTTACTGCTTCTGGGCCGCAAGTAAAAAATAATCCCAGTAAATGTTTGTAAGAAAGTAATTGATTTTCAAAACGTGCAGTGTGTTTTTTACGACAATCGTTTCTTTCATCCATATGACCTTTCTACTTATTCCACATTAAATACTTCACACACACTTACTCGCATCGGTGTAAACACTTTGGATCTTAGATAGGAATTGGCATGTGTTTTGATTTTGCATAATTTATAAAGTAACCCGTTTCAGGTATGAGTATCTTCATGGCCTTCTTTGTGTTGTTATTGTTATTCGAAGCCAACATGCCACCAGCTTCTGACGGTGTTCCTATACTCGGTAAGGGAAAAACGAACTTTCCAGATTCAATATCCTTACGATTAGGTGCCACGACTACGAAATTCTCAATCCCAAACTTAGTATTGACTTAAATAAGGCAGTGGAATTCAAAGCCAAAATGCACTCAATCATGGATTAAGTTTGAGAATTCGAACTTTCGTAGTCGTCGAGTCGAGTCAGGTTCTAAAACCATCTATTCTTACTCTGATTTACTATCCAGTCAGCCAATATAACGAAGTTGAACACCACTATTTCGAAGTCCTTGGAACCGACGAAAATAGTTCGAAATAGGAAATTTCGAAATAGCGATGTTCTCTAATGTACTAATAATTTGATAGTTTTAAAAATTGTGCATGCTGTTAAATTACACCATGTGTATATACGATAATAAAGGTTAGTAATTAACAATATAAAGATTGTAAATTTGTCCGCATTGTATTTTACTCACAATTATAACGCTACCGTATATCCAATTAATGTCGATTATTTACCCTCGCGTCAATCACCACATGGTAAACACGAAAACAATTGAAGGTGCGAAAACTTTACGACTGCCAAGTCATCACACATTTGATAGCTTGGGCTTTGGTGCGACTTCGAAATAAACACTGATTATTACGTGTGAAAAAAGTAGTTCGGACCGGAATTTTAGTTCGAAATAGAGATGAATTCAAATAGGCAAATTCGAATTAATGATTGATATTTTAGTAAACTAAAGAAGGCAAAAAATCGGGACCAAAAAAGCGGTGTTCAATTGTATTGTATTGTGTGCTGTATTCAACGTATGAAACAAAAAGGACTGCATAACGACATATTCTATCAGATACAATAGTCTCCTAATGAGTATGTGACATTTACGTACAAAAGTGGGACAGACACTAATTAATGTATATCTACAAAAAGTTGATCTGACGTTAAACAATTAAAGGGCCCTCCTGATTTCTCAAGACACACATTGTTGGTTCTATTTCAGATACTTCACAACCCAACGCCTGATTGTCCGCTTATTTACATTTCAGGAACTTATTATTGCCTCAACATGGTGTTAATCACGACATCTACATTCCTCAATGTTTTTGTGGTGCACCTTTCATTCTATGGTGCGAGGTCACCAGTGCCGAAGGTTTTGCGAAATGTAAGTTGTATGTGAAGAGTTGACATGGTATAAATATTTTCATATAATGTTAAATAGAACCCGTCTAAGCTGGAATATAAATAGTAAGTGCAATAATTAAAATCACTATCGTTAATTTGTGTATTGAATACATCGGTTTAGAACATTTACAAGTGTTTATAACAATATATAGCATATATGCATTAGGGCATTTATGTGGCATTAAATTTATAAATTATTTTATTTTATTCAGATTTGTTATTTTCGGCAGTAGAATCGGCTTTAGATACAAAAATGCAATGTGTTGTATAATAGTATGTGATGTATGTCTTGTGATAATATGTAGGTTTATTTACCATTTTCCTCTTTCCTCGTTATGCATGTTAGTTTCATATGTTCCATTAACAGGTGATGTTTAGATTTTTCGCCCGAGCAATGCGTATGAACAACCTCGTGAAGCCATTTCTGGACGCTGACAAGAAGAGGCTCATACCTCCGGCTATACCAGGCATGGGACTTGCGAATGGGGACAGCAAGTGTCCGCGGTACTGGAAAGGATCCTGCGAAATTCTTGTCCGACGAAAAGAACAAATCGAATGCGACCCACAGCTCGCGGAAATTGACGTAAAACTCTGCGAGATTCGAGAGTTTTTGACCTTTTATAAAGCACGAATTGAGAAGAAGGATAACCAAGAAAAAGTGGCCAAAGAATGGAAAGCATTAGGCCTGATATTTGACAGGTTATTCTTTTGGGTGTACCTAATGACAATTCTTTCGTCGCTGTCTGTTGTTCTGTCCTTTATATTCAATAGTACTTAATGTCTTTAATGAGACCTAAGCCATGCATGACGTGATCATTTGCAAACAATTTAATGGCTGAATTTGCATTTTTTTTTAAATAAGTAACACAAAGACACTACGGTATGTTGCCCGTCATGCAAATAAATCACATGAACGTGGAAATTCGATTTGATTTTATTCAAGTAGTACTTAAACTACGTTTCACATATGTATGGTTTGTAATTTTATGGCAAATGTATTTCAAACAGGAATGTCATTATTTTAACATAGGTGAAAGGAATCATACTACATACATGTGCGGTCGAAAACGACACGGCGCTTTACGATTAATAAGAAACCCTTTAATTTCACTAATTTACCTTACTTTAGATATAACTCGCAAACATTAACCTGACACTTGTGAACTCTATAGCATAAATTACTCGCTCGATTTGTTTCCTGTAGGTTAAACGATACCATAACTGTATTTTCTGTGGAATACACGTTCATCAAGTTAACTCGAGTCGGGTACGGAGACAAATATATGCATCGTAACGGTTTCTTTAATATATTCAATATATATATGCATAAAGGTCAATGTCAGGTCGATGTTTGCGAGCGATACTTAATGCGTTGCTATTATAAGTGTATATTTGTAACTTCGTGTTTATATGCAGGATATCATCGAATATAATTTACTGTTTACAAGAACTGCTTTCGGCTCTGTCTTCCAAATCTTTCAACGACTGTTTTCTGTGTTACTATATATTCTGACACATCGGTTATCTTATTGGATTTGTTAATGTCAGATTAATGATCTGTGCTGGTACTGTGTGTGTAACTGAACAGGTTTCTGCTGTAAACATGGTAGTTTTAAGTTTCGATGAATACCGTATGTTAGGTATAAATGAGCCTCTTCGATATAGTATTAATGTACTACATGTAATAGCTATGTGAATGACCTTTGTGTTTGTTGAAAACCGTATTTAAGTGATCACTTTGTTAAACTTAGTATTCATTAAATGTCTTAAACTCATGTTCGAACTCATCATAGGAATGATATTTTTGAATTTACGTTTTTGGTTTATTGCAACTAAGTAAGTGGCATATTTGGTTTAGTTGCCAATTAAAGGGTCTTGTAAGGTCTTAAAAAAGATCGTTTGACCCATTTTACGTGGTTACATTTTAAATATGAAACATAAGATTTATCTCGCCTCAAAATCACACGAAAAGAAAAAAAAGAGTGGAAGACTATATTGCGTTTGGAACATATGTTCAGCGCATTTGCTTTGATGTGTGTTTCTTTCTAGTGAAAACAGGTATGCACGAGTGATAAAGAAAAAATGTTGAACATTGTATCGAGTAGTATTGAGTTGGTCCGTGTTTTAGCACATTGTTGTTTTATAATTCTTGAGAGAAAAAAAGGCAGGAACGTACGTACGCTTGCCAGAGTATGTTAAACTTTGCGTCAACAAATCAAGTAGCTTTTCAGCGACAGTGTCTAAGGTGTATTCTAATCATACTTTTCTCCTACAAGCTGCCTTTAGCTTTTGATAAATATATTTTTCTAAATCTCTGGAGCTTAAAACTGACGTTTGTAAGATTGTATTTATTTAACGTTTGAGTGATCAGTACAGTTCGAAAAGTGCGACGTATATGTTGTATTGTCAATTTTGTATATTTGTATTGCGTTTTATGACATAAATGCTAATTTCATTATTTTTTTGTTTAATACATATATTAGATGCCGCATCAAGTTTATTTCACGTATGATCACGATGTTCGTGTTATTACATATCATACACGAGGCATTTGCTTGCTTCCCATTGCATTTACTTGTGATGTATAGTATTAAGTGGTTAAATCATAGTACAGTGTATAAATTCCGCGGTCATCTAACTTAGCCGTTCTATTGCAAAGCACACAATCATAATTCATCAGATGATTGATGATATAATATCATACATCGTCTTAAAGTCAGAACAAAACACATATGTTCTGACACACGTGTTATCTTTTTTAAAAACATACATGTAAAAACTTTCAGTTGCATTTGAACTTTAAAATTTTTGTTTAATTTTTAAACACAGTGATTATGACCCGGCTTGTATTTTCATAGACTCATAAGCTTTTTTGTTTGTTTGTTTTGATTTTTTTCGCCGTTTTTAGCAGTATTTCAGTCATATCACGGCGATCAGTTAACCTACTCACACCTTTCATGGGCAAGCTTAGCCGATCTAAGCGGTTTACCAGTACTTGCACATACCTATGCCAGTAACTGAAAACTGCCCTACTTGAATCAGAGGTAGGGGGAGAATGGCCGTAGAAATAATTTTTATTTTTTAACTTGAGTTGAAATTTATGTACAAATTAGAATGTGTTTTTGAAACGCTATCCTTTGGAATACGTGCATGACTAAAGTGCAAAATTATACACTTGGAATTGTGTGTAAGAATCTTCAATGTATTTCTTTTCCATAAAATCCAATCATTAAATGTTAGAATTTTAAGCCTTTTCATAATTTTCGACTAAGAATCTTTATTAATACCAGCCCCGAAATCATTGGCCCATCAGATGGTAATTCAAGCAATGTATTACCTTTGTTCTAAGTATAACACATTTCACAAAATGTCTCGGACACAAACGAACACGTATATGCGTCATATCATCAGCGTCATCGCCAGCAAACTGTGCACTGGCGACCTTGCTGCATCAGGCAGAACCAACGACGTTGTCACCTTCTGCACCGTTATCATCGGTAAATGTTTCACTACATATTCGTCAAAGCATTACATGTACATAAATAGTGTGCATGTCACTATTTTAACTGTAATATATTCATCCATCGTATTCAGGATCATCATGACCATCTTAACCATCATAATTATATATCATCACGTGTAAGGTATATTGGTCGTCCCATTTGATGTCATTACAATAATTAGTATAGCATATAGTGGAGTGCATCATTATCATTTCGTCATTATCATTATCCAGATCAATATCAATGCCAACTTGTACACAAGTGTTTTTGTCTCTCGTACCCTAATGTGCCTGTCTTTCTCTTTCTCGTGTTATCACGTCGGATTTGAACAGCCAAAAAACAAACGTTTGTATAGTGTCTGTCTTTCTCTTTATCTTGCTGGTACAGTTGTACTTAAAACTGTATATTATTTTGATCAAATTACAATATTAGTTTATTATATTGCGTTTTGTGTTTTTATGTAAACGTTACTTATTACAACCCAAACTGCCACATTGGTAAGCAGTCAAAATAGTTCTGCTAACGGAATAGCTCGTACTGAATGTATTATTTCCATTTCAGATTTCAATAAGTTAGATTTGTACATGCATTGTAAATGCATCATGTAAATAACACGATTAATCTGAGGCTAATTCTGTTCAATGCAATTAGTGAACAATAGTTTTGTGTTGTACATCATGGTGTAAAAACATAACTTTCACGATCATTGTTTGTAGTAAGCACGGATTACACATAAAACTTTATTGTAACAATGTATATGTTCTTGTTTATTGTGTTGATGATTTGTACTTCAAATGATCAAATACACTTTAAAACAATCCACGAGCTCGTATTCATGGTAATATAAATAACAGTATTTAATCAAAAGTTTTGTTAAGATTTATGTTTTTTGACCGACTGTATAGTAAAGAATGTACATTGCACTAAACTGAGTCTGTGAATTGTAAACGTTTGTGGTGTACATTAGTAGTCAACGTCATGGTTTCTCAGGGCAGGTATTCACAAAGCTCCTAAGGGAAATCTGAACTTAAGTTGTTCTTAAGTGAAAATTTCAGATCAAATGTTCTATGTGAAATCCAACGACTTCTGTTTGCAAAATGGTGAAAAAATAAACATCTAAGTACTGTTTACTAGTTTAAAACATTTTAATTTAAAACGACGTATAAATGAAACCTCTAGAGACTTACGGATTTTTTTTTTTATTTAAGAAGTTAACTTCAGCTTTTTCCTAAGGAGCTTTGTGAATACGGGCCCTAATGTTTATATTTCCTAGTTCAGTTGTGTTACACTTCAAAAATGACTACCTTTTTAACTTATGTGTTCTTATCAAATTTAGAAAATGGCGCCAATTGAAAGTTATATGCATACATATACATGTATAGTATATATTTGCCATTATTAAAATATTATTTCAAGTCATTGTTAAATAATTAAATGATTGTTATTCATCAACAAAGCATTTTGCCCAATGGTTAAAGAAAACTCGATCAAACTGAGCAAATGCGTGCAAAGGCATATTGAGGAAGTTATCATTTTTTCTGAATATTCATGCCACCTAATGTTTGTGATACAAACTACGGTTGAGCAATAAAATCATATCATTGTCTCCTTCGCCTTTGTTAGTTTCTTACTAACCCTGTTTTATGAATCCCCGGTATATTTCTGGAATATTGATAGGGAGAAATACTTTGTTATGCGCTTAACATAAGTTTCCCCAAGGACGTTCAGTTCCTGTGCTTATTTACATTTTCTGCAGTTCAATGTATTACAATGGATGTAATATCACCAAACTGTGACACAGTCTTCTGTTTAATTTGGTATAAATATGTCTAAACGCAGTATGCCTGTCTTAATTTTGGCCAAGAACATTTTTCCTGCCAACAATGTCTAGGTGCAGCTGCAGAAATTCATTATTATTGTAAAAAACGGCAATTTCAATTCAGTAATTGATGAAGAAAGAAATGTTTGGTGAAAAACGGCAAATGCAATTCAATATTTGATGAAAACGAGATGCATTGTTAAGAACGGTAAATTCAAATGGTTGTATTACACTGTCTCCAAATTGAATGCAATCTACATTTTACATTAGAAAATGTCTAGAGCAGAAAAGCAAGTTACTGCATTATGCAAGCAAGCTATATAATAGACCTTTAAACAAGTACCAATCCTATACAAATGAGGCGCGTCGTGGGAAAACCGGACTTAATGCATGTGCGTAAAGTGTCGTCCCGGATTGGTCTGTGCAGTCCGCACAGGCTAATCCAGGGCGGCACTTTCCGCCTACAGTGGATTTATGTTTACAAGAGACTTCCTTGAAACAGAAAATACCACAAAAGCGGAAAGTGCCCTCCCGGATTAGCTTGTGCATTAAGTCCGGTTTTCCCTCAAATGAAGTTTTTTTTATCCATTCATTGCACCTGTTTAACTGTTAACCTAGTTCACACAGAAAAGCACATGACAAAGCTTTGAAACAATTCCCAAAGCAATAACTGACAATGCATTTAGTTCACAATAGCTGGGGATAATTTTAAAGACTTGAAGACATACACACATACATATATTCGTATGTTTGTTTCCAATACATGTACTATTAAATATGTTAATCATACGTTGCAATACTGAGCATCACATAATTAAAATCGCTAAATGGCAATTTGTTGAACGAACACATATCATACTTTTGTTGAACGAACACATATCATACTCGGCAGTTGATCTATTCAACAATATATGCAATTTTCAAGAAAGTACTATTATGTATTCTACATTGTGTTTTTCTTTTTCCTGTTAAAAGACTCTGTCCCAAAGGGTTTGATTCTCCCAATTCGATTGAACAAAATCCACAATGTGTAGTGACAAAATCCCGAATACACGGGAAATGTGAATTTAGGTTATAAATCATGACATGACCTGCATGTTAATGGATAAAAATCGTTAAAATACTGATTTCAGCCAACGTGCCAATAGTTTAATAATTTAAATTTATTTCCTTCATCATAATTATATTCCCTGCCCTGACACAAAGCTGTTAACAAATCGCTGGTGTATAACATTGTACGAGCGTATTTGACGCAACGGTGAAGGATTTATAGGTTGATGTCCTATGTAGGATTATATTAATACTCTAACAAAACCATTATATTAACTTCTTCGGATATTGGTTCCCATTGTTAGCGTTCCATTCTCTAGCTTGCTGTACGATTAATCATTCAACAAGTATACCCCAGTGAACGCATAAGAAAGCAAACCTATTGGACTAAACCATGTGTGTTTCTGAAAAACCACTTGGCCTAGACATGGATTTGGGATGATTCTCTACATTGTTAAGTATTTCAATGAAATACTTTAAAAAGAAAAATATCGCTTTGGTTAATATTTTATTTTTATTCGCATCAAATCGTGTATTTACAATGACACAGTTGTTTGTAATGTAATCGCAAATATAACATCTCAATAGTTCGCATTCATTCACGAATGTTTTCAGCGTTTTTCATGGTGCCTATTTTGAGCTCTCCTCCAATGGAATCGACTAGTTCCCGCTGTCATCACAACAATATTTAGTTGTCTCTCTCAGCAATATCTAGGGTTCACCTAATTGTCTTTCATTAATATCTCTTGTTCATCCTGTTGGTGATTACTTGACATAATCAGGAGTTTACCTCGTCGTTATTTGAAAAAAAGCAGCTTTCGCCACATTCTTTTGACAATATCATGGATTCCCAAAGAAGCCGTTAAAAATGCCCTTTTGACAATATCCAGTATTCACAACAATGTCCATTGACAATATACCGCATTCACAACAATGTCCTTTGACAATGTCCCGTATTCACAACAATGTTATTTGACAATACCCTGTGTTCCAAACAATGTCCTTTGACAACAGTTCATATTCACACCAATGCCTTTCGACAATACCCGGTAGTCAAAACAGTGTACTGTGACAATATCCCGTGTTTACAACAATGTCCTTTGACAATATATCGTGTTTACAACAATGTCCTTTGACAATATCCCGTGTTTACAACAATGTCCTTTGACAATATCCAGTGTTTACAACAATGTCCTTTGACAATATCCAGTGTTTACAACAATGTCCTTTGACAATATCCCGTGTTTACAACAATGTCCTTTGACAATATCTCGTGTTTACAACAATGTCCTATGACAATATCTCGTGTTTACAACAATGTCCTTTGACAATATCCCGTGTTTACAACAATGTCCTTTGACAATATCTCGTGTTTACAGCAATGTCCTTTGACAATATCTCGTGTTTACAATAATGTCCTTTTACAATATCTCGTGTTTGCAACAATATCCTTTGACAATATCTCATGTTTACAACAATGTCCTTTGACAAAATCTCGTGTTTACAACAATGTCCTTTGACAATATCCCGTGTTTACAACAATGTCCTTCGACAATATCTCGTGTTTACAACAATGTCCTTTGACAATATCTCGTGTTTACAACAATGTCCTTTGACAATATGTTTACAACCATGTCCTTTGACAATATCTCGTGTTTACAACAATGTCCTTTGACAATATCTCGTGTTTACAACAATGTCCTTGGACAATATCCCGTGTTTACAACAATGTCCTTTGACAATATCCCGTGTGTAAAACAATGTCCTTTGACAATACCCCGTGTTTACAACAATGTCCTTTGACAATATCCCGTGTTTGCAACAATGTCCTATGACAATATCTCGTGTTTACAACAATATCCTTTGACAATATCTCGTGTTTACAACACCGCATAGTAATTCAATGTTGTACAGAGTCAGCAACATTTCCAGAATTCACCCAATAAAAAGTATATTTCTATAATCCTTCATAATATAATTAGATCCATCTACCAGTCCGATTTTGGTTTTGATAATACATGTAGGTCCATTGAATTATCAGCCAAGAACATTCAATTATAATAATAGTTTTACCTTCAATCAATGTTTTCTATATTTAGTTGCCAACGTCTGCATGCAATTATGACTTCGAATTAGTATATATACATGTACTATATAAATATCACATATTTAGGTTGATATTTCGACGACGTATTGGTATATACTATATAAATAATAATTAACTATTTAAATGGATATTTCGACGAGACTGGGGGCTCGGATCACCTTGAACTGTGTGCCGCCGGTGAGGAACACGCGGTTGAGGGTCAGCTGAGCGGCACGCTGTTCCTCCTCTTTGGAGGAAGAGCAGAAGGAGGAGGAGGAAGAGGAGGAGGCGGCGCCTGAAACGTAAGACAGCGCCACACAGTGTGAGAATGGGGACGGCTTGCTTAAAGCAAGGCACAAAAACTAGTACATCTTTATTATCATCTTCATCATCATCATTATCATCATCATTATCATCATCATTATCATCATCATCATCATCATTATAATTGCTAATATTTATATTGATTGTCGCAAAACAGTGGTTTTATCATATTACATATCGCCTCAAATACAAATAATGTATTAAATTAGATATCTAAATTACACAAGTAAATATATCTGTTTATTTGTGCAAAAGATTTGGTAACATGCTTAATTGCCCCCTGTTCATTCGCTAAATCTACCACAATGTAAACACTAAATATGTGAAAGAAAGGCCATTCTGTTTTTGTTTAAAGGCTAAAGCTTGCGAAGTAGTAGCAATGACAGTAACTAGGGGAGACAGGGATAATTGTTACACTTTTTACATTTTCTCGAATATCTTTTTATTGAATGTGCATATATAAATATTTCAAATATCATTATGACGCTCAATATTTGCTGTTCAAAATGATGTATTGTAACATTTAAATATTAGAATAGTTCGGCTAGAAAGAGTCGCGTGTACGGGGTTAGTGAAATTTAACTTACATCAACTGTGGGGCAAGTTGTGACTAACACCGGGGTAAGTTGTTACAGTTTGTACAGTAAGAACAATATATAGTATTACTTACATTTTAGTGCATATAATAAATCGATTAAAAATTTGAATCGTGAAATCGTCACAAAGCCCTTAATGGTCGGTCTCCCGAGTGTTTTGTTTTTGCATATTCGGCTGGTCCACCTTCATTGTGCTAATTCTGTTACTGACTTGAGCAATATAGAATCTTGCTGCTGTTATTAAGTAGACTTGCAAATATTCCTTTTGTCCGTTTAACAAATTAGTTTCGACGATCGTTGTCCTATTTGTAATTACCTCCAACGAGTAATTTGGGCTTGATCAACGTATCGACAGAGTGTCATTGGATTCATGAATACCAATTTATATGGCAATTGCGCCATTAGAACGACGTTTAATCACTTCCCCCACCCCTTATGTCCCGCGGAGTTTGTCTCCTGTTGTTTTTAGGTCTGTAATATCACACATTCCGCAAATCACAACGAAACATTTTTATGAAAATTATCATAATTAATCATAAACATTATTTAAATAATAATAGTTCATCGCAATAACAATGCTTTGTTGTTAAATTGATCGAAAAGAAATGAAACTCCTGTTAAATACCAATCGAATGGGGCATGTTGTTACACTATACCATAGTGTCTCATGTACAGTGTATCACAATGGTGTGACAAAAGCAATGGGAGGCAACTTATACAGTATACTTCGTCTTCGCTTCCGGCCTTAATTTATACGTGTATCCTCAATAAATCAAGCTGTTTGTATCTATTTTTTACAGTGCCCCTAAAGTGACATTATACACTTTTATTTTAAAACATAACAGTTTTGTTTATTTCGAAACAACGTAATATTATTTCGTAAAAACGAAATGTATTGCGAAAAATCGTAATATTATTTCGTAAAAACGAAATGTATTTCGTAAAAACGTAATACTATTTCGTAAAAACGTAATATCATTTCGTTTAAACGTAATATTATTTCGTAAAAACGTAATTTTATTTCGTATGAACGTAATATTATGTCGTTAAAACGTAATGTTATTTCGTTAATACGAAATATATTTCGTTTAAACGTAATGCTGTTTCGTAATTACGAATTGTATTTCGTTTTAACGAAATAAACGTACAGAGCTAACCTTATTTCGTAAAAACGTATTATCATTTCGTAATTACGAAATATTATTACGTTTAAACGAAATATGTATACGTTTAAACGAAATATTATTAGGTTAATGCGTAATCGCAATTACGAAATAGTATTACGTTTTTACAAAATATTATTGCGTTTTTACGAAATAAATTTCGTAAATACGAAATAAAAAATAAGCATGTCCTGTCACTTTAGGGGCACCGCAATTTTTGAATATTTGCATGTACGTTACTTTTTAGCCAAAAACAAAACACAACTTCACAGTTTTACTTGCGTGTCCAAAATCACGTTTTTCCATCTGGAAATAGTACTGTTTCGCATAAATGTGAGCGATCCTACTCATTATGGTGGACAACAGCGTGAACATACATACGTCATATGTGATGTTATATCTGATGGCATCAAGTAGCAATCTTCAGTGTAACAACCTACCCCGTGTAACAACTCACCTCGAATCACGTATGGCTGCATTCTTGCAATTTGCTTCGCCGATAACTTGTATTTACTCTTATCTGGGACCCACCCCTTCATTGCCACGTCTCCAATATAGTAGACAACGAATTTATACGACATGTCAGGCTGGGAGACCAAATATTTGGTCTCGAACTTGAACAAGTACATGTACTCCCGAATTCCAATGGCAGAACCCTCTGGTTCATAGTCGAAAAAAAAATCTACAAATCCTTCTGGTATTAAAAAATACATTGTATCCGATGAGTAGACATCTTTGTCGAACTCAGGTTCGGAGTTCCTTGCAAAGCACGACCGTATGCATTTAAGCAACAGTTTCTTAAAGCAACCCATTTTGAAGCAGCCGATCTTTGAGCATCCGGGTTTTAAAGTAACCTAGCAGCGTCGTAAATAAATATATGTGTTGATATTAGTATATTGGGTTTCGTTTGCTGACGTTACACAACGTCGCCAAAACGACGTTGTGTAACTGTGTTGCTTTTGAAAATAAACAAGAATTTTTTTTAGGTTTATGTTTATTGCATCTCTAAATCATATACAGCGCAAATTGTTTCAAGAAATCATAACCGTCATTTAACCATGTGAAAAAAAGCGCCGAAATCATGACGCTTTTACTGCCAACGCCTGTGAATGACGAGGCACGTTCCATATTTTTTTCTGACTGTGAATCAACGAATAATTGGCAATTTGTTTATAAATTATCAATAAAAATTTAATGTCATGATAACAAAATAATTACTTTACAAATAATTTATTTTTATTGTAATTTATTGGTTAATAATTAAGTTTGCATGCGCACGAGATTTAAAGCAAGAGGTCTAGAACTATAGCCGTCACCGCATAAAGGCGCATATCAGAATAGCCGTCACCGCATAAAGGCGCATATCAGAATAGCCGTCACCGCATAAAGGCGCATATCAGAATAGCCGTCACCGCATAAAGGCGCATATCAGAATAGCCGTCACCGCATAAAGGCGCATATCAGAACGACCTTGTGCAAAGAGTAATATTGTTTGGATTGTACAAAAAGACGAGGCGTTTAACTCAGTGGAATAACGCTATTAGTGAACATCCACTTATTAACATGCTATTCATCACTGATTAAGGCTGTCCGGCTAGCGCAGTGGTTGGCACACTCGTTTCTTACATATGCGGGTTAGATTTCCGGCCGGCGCAGGTGAGTTAGGTTGGTGGTCACCATACCAGACTGGTGGGGTTTCCTCGGGGTACTCCGATTTCCCACCACAGTACAAGACAACACCAACATTCAAATATTTTAGTTAAAGATGAACAGCTGGAAATTGCAGCTATGATTCAAAATTCGTCCCCAACTTTCGAGAGTCTCTAAAAGCAAATTAGGCAGAAGTGCTGGGACACACCCCAGGTCCTCACATAATGCAGCTACGGTGCGGAAGAACCTCATAAACCTCGAAATACACACACCCAATCACTCCAGGGTTATAATCTTCTGAATACTTGGTTCATCTACTAAGCATGCACATTGATGCAGTAATGCATAGACCTACATTTGCAAAGTCACAAAAAGACCAAGGTTTTGGCTAAGTCACTTTTCGTGTCTTTCTGTTTTTTAACATATGCTATTTTATGTATGTGTTTAATGTATGACACTATAGGCTATGGTCTCTGTAGTGATCTTTTTACAAAACATGAAGGCTAAGACGAATTTGTCTTCGATATTCAGTAGTCCAAAGATCTATAGGGGGCCTAGATATACTTCATATGTGTTAATACTTAAAAGATATAGATCTTCGAATTTCATAATCTAAAGCCATTTAAAAGTTGTGTTTAAGAGGCTTAAGTCCATTTCGTTTTAGAAGATTAAGTCCCTTTAATATGATAATTTACATTAATCTAAATGAATAGGAATAATTAATGTATATATACAGGCGTTGTTGTCCTTAAATCTAACACACTTTAACTTGAAATGATTTCCACATACTTTAACGTATAAGGCAATATTCATATATTACAATGTGAACCTCAGCATCACACAGCAGTCTACAATCACTCTTTGAATAAAGAGCAAAAGAATGCTAAATTAGAAAATGATATAACGTGTATCATCTTCAATAATGTTGCTTTTTATTCAACAAATCCATGGAGAAGAAGTCGACACCGACAAATCCATTCGTGATGAGATTGGTTAAATATTTGTCATATACTGGTAAGGCAATCGTGATACATCGACTATCTCCGGAATGCTCCGTAAGATTGATTTATGCAATAAATCGTCTGCTGATCCAGAGTGACTGGTAAGGTTTTTCGGTGTTTCTTTTTATACATTACGATAAATTTCATGACCTAATTGCTTGTTTCGTTTGGCGGAAACGGTTTAACCATTTTTTCTGTGATTTTGTTCATCGTTGACTAAACATTTCTTCTGGTCTTCAACTTCCGCTGTCACTCAGTGTCAGCATCTGGCTGCTGTGGTGCGGATTCTGCCATTGTTCATCATTTTATGACAAAATTTTATACAAATAATTGTTGAGGATTGTTCATATTATTTATTATATTTGTGAATCATTGCACTCCATTTTGACCGGAAGTTTATTAATTTTTACATCCAGATTCATATCACAAAGACACAAGTTTACATTAAAACAGGTAGGGTTAATCTGGGTAAGTATTGACAGTTTTTACAAGGGCTCCCCTTGTCAATATGTTGCACCTAGGTCTGTAGGATATCACCATATAATGATGACAAAGTCGGGAAATCCCTGACAGTGTCTTCCTCGGATTTTATCGTAGATTCCATATATCTATCTGTAGTCTAAAGTACGTCAACTGAGTCAGAAACAAGGCGGCCCAAAACCAGGTAAGTTCAGACAGAGTAGGAAAACTACGGACAGTACTGGTTTTGCTAATGCAAATTACATTCGGAAACTACGGACACTATTTTATATTTAAAGTTCAAGAAAACTCGGACAGCACTGATGCATTGTTCCCATGATGCACCTTTTACAATAACCAATGCAATAACGTCATATGCTATTTTTCGACATGTATTCCCCCAGTGTCCGCCAAATTCATTAATTCTATAATGGGACTGTGAATTAGTGGCTTGACTTGGTTGATGTATAATTTGATTAATAGTGTTATCCCTGCTATTTACTATTTATATCATTTAAACTAGTATTCTTATCACATTTATTTATTTATATTTATTATTATTATTATTACTCATAATTCTCTTGTTCCCATCAACATACCTTTGTTGTTAGTATGACTCTATTTATCTATAGACTATCTGAATAAATGGTTTTGTTATTTGTGTGTACTATCTAAATAAATATAAATATAACGCTAGTTTGCTTGTCACTTAGCAGGTATGTCAGTTATGAGCCATAAAAATGTTGGGCTACCAAATGTTTAATCTGGTAGCCTGGTGGGATACCTGAAAATTTTGAAATTTGTCGGGCACTGATTCCCCGAAAAGATACTCTTCTTATATAAGGTAAAATCATAACAAGTAACATTAAAACATGTAGAAAAGTTAATCTACTCGCGCATTTACCCGAAGTTACCCGACTGTCGGTACTTACCCGGATTAACCCAAATTTCGAAAGATCATCCAGGTGCAACAAAATTTATTTTGGCAGACCAGCAATTTCATGGAGACTGTATCAAACATCTGCTCACATTAGCTCGTCTGATTTTTGGAAAAAAAAATCACAAGCTGTTGTCATCACTTTATCAAAGTCGGCGTTCGCTTTTTTATTATTTTTTTTAGTTGGAGTCCACTTTTATTGAAAACTTTTTGACCTAATGCTTTCAAACTTGGTATACTTTTTCAGCATGACGAGATGAGTCTGTAGGACAAGAACCAAAACTCTGTAATGGATTTTGAGTGAATTATGGCCCTTTTTCTACGTATATTTTTTGTTTTTAGTTTAAGTCCACTTTTCTTGAAAACTCTTTGGCCTACAGCTTTCATACTTTGTTTACTTATTCAGCATGATGAGGTGAGTGTCAGGGTTCGAAATTAACGAAAGAAGCCACTTGCAAAAAAATGCGAGTGGCTTTTGAGCTTACTCGCAAAATGATAAATAAACTCGCCAAAAATATTTATTGTTGTATACATTAAACATCACATATCATTTATTTATTACTGGGTCCATATGGCACTGCAGTATGCCTCTTCTGTTGTTCACCATCCTGTCATTTTTGGCCATTTATTTATTTATTTTTAATGTTAGTTATATAGTTATAATATTTTGTTTTATCAGCGAATGCACCCCTTTCCAGCGAAGAAGGAAAAGGAGAGACGGTGGGTTTGTACGTTTTTGCTTTGATTTTCAAAAAAACAATACTATATAAAGATGTCAGAAGCAATAAAGAGTCACCACAAAAAATATAAAGTTACAGAACCTTACATTTTCCAAGAAAAGGTGAGTTAAAATCGAACATTATGTGTTTTCGAGGTGTTTTGTCAAGTTTATATAGTTTAATCGCCGCAAATAGATTATTTTGCAAAAATCTTAAATCGACAGACTTTTTGCGAACTGTTCCACCAGTAACCACACCAATTTTCATAATTGTTCATTGTTTTATATTAGAGATATAACGTCCTGAAGTGATGGGGTGTACAAAAAATGGCACCAGTTATCAGCGATAACTCTGGCCTTTAATTTTGAGTTAGAGATACACCAATAAATTAATTTTAATGACATTAATCGATAATTTGTTGGGGCGAAGGGACTGAGTCTAGATTTTAAAACCCATAATCATTGTGCACGGTAGTGTTCACGGGGTTTACTAAATTGATTCCTGGGTAACTTTACGGGGAGGGGGGAGGGGGCCATTCGCCTCAACCATTCTTCTTAACCCACATATTTTAATAATGATCATTACATGCGAAATGAAATTAAGCATTGAAATGCATTCAATCATATAACACCAGTAGCCCGTGCTTAATGCCTTGTGGATTTGAAACATATATAACCAGCAACTACTGCTTTCGTTTTCTTCTTTAGTTACGGGTAGCTAGAACTTAACACTACTTAAGTTATTTGGCAACTTCACTGCTTTCAGAGGCGACGTGTTGATCGATACATATTGATTACGTTTTACTTTTCGAAATTACAATATTGTTCACACAGTAGCATGTTTTATGTTATTATATTATTATATATTTATTTACATATAAGCGGTAAAACAAAACATTATTTTAAAGCAATAATTCATGCATACCGATACTCGATATGTATGTTTGAAAGCCGTCCGTAATGAATTTGATAATGCCAATAGATGTGTCTGTTATATAAAATATCAAATGCCTACACTTGACTGCTTGTAGAGGCGCATGTACGGACGACCACACACATGCCTCTGGGGCAGAATATGATAAACAATACAGAGTTGTCGCTAGGATTTCAAAACATGGAGACCAGGACTCCTTCCTATAAAAAGTTAGCGTCCCAGTATCAAATCATCAAAACAGACCCCTACCCCACCCACTTAAAAAACACAACTACAGCAACAATACTTTGTGTCAAAAATCTTATTTAAACAAACTGTTTATTAACTACCCGCAATTAAACAATCAAATAGGACCTGATTCATTAAAAACGAACAACAACATTTGTTATAAATTGGAACAAAAAGAAAAGGACGCCAACATTTATTTAGTTTCTTTCGACAAGTACTATAAACTGTCGCTAACTTTCATTCAAATGTTGCCTCAGCCAAAGTGTTTGCATATAATCCGTGTACAGTGATGATTTTTAATAGCTATTTTAATAATAACACTAGTAGTTGTAGTTTTTTTAACAAATGAAGACGCACGCTTGACGCGATAGGTGTACGCAAATTGTCAAGTTACACAGATTCATCTTAATTCTTATAATTTGTAAACTGTTCATTTCGCATAAATAACAATTATGTTGCCTTCTTTAAATTTGTAGCAATTTATTAAAAACTTGGGTGTTAATAACACACACATAACATAACGCATACCCAAAGGGAAAGTGTTACAAATCACTTACACCTTTACTAAATCAAATTAGATTGAGGGCGTGATAAACTTTCTATCTATGACACTCATTTGCATACGCGTTCTTATTGGCTGACTGGTTAGCTGTAGTTAAGCTGACTCCGCCTGCGTCTTGATTTTATCGATAATTGACACAATGGTGCAGAAGGGGAATGTGTTTATTGCAGTGTTTATTGCCGAGTAGCCATTCTTTGTCTTGGGAAAATATGCGTACGCCAGAGAAAAGGGTTGCGTCCTTGAATCTAACACCGAGATTTATGGCATCCTTTTCTTAAAAGTATTGATACAATCCGGTACCAGGGGTAGTGATTTTATTTAAAAACTTACCTTGTCTTCTTGCATTTGTTGATTGCTACTGAAACAACTTACAGCTGGACTTCATTTAGCCCTTGTGTAATTTATAACAGGATTTATTTTCATATATATCCATTGCGGGTATCCATATCCCCAAGCTCCTGTTATTGTCAGGCTTTATCCATATAATAATTCAAGTGAACTCGTTAGATTTTTATTGTTTCTTTTTAGAAGCAGTTTTGTAATGTCACGAGTCATCACTAATTTTTGCACTTTAGTATCTTGTGAATAGTCGTAATACATTGTTTTTACTGTACTTACGAAACAGATTAGGTTCTTAGCATTATAATCCATGTTTTTCCTATTCATTTTAGTCACAGGTTGCCTTACATGGCTCATTTTTATCGTTTAACATTTTGTTGTTAAAACTGCAAAGTTCATTGTCCGCCATATTGCTTCCTGTGTTGCCTAGGAACTATAGAATATCGTACCAAATGCATGGTCGACCGACCAATATCTGTGGTCGTGCGCGTTCGGTCGACAAAGCTTTGGGTCGACCCGTGACGTATTGGTGGTCGTGAGCGTTCGTTCGACAGTGTTTTTGGTCGTTCGACCTTGTTCTGGGTCGACCGGGAGCTCTTAGTATATAAAGGGCCGATTTTTAGTCAGAATCAGTCTGCAACATTGTCATCTTAAGAGCGACTCCTTCGTATTTCGAAGTAAATAAATGTCATACGTTTGAAGTATCAAAACTTAACTTACAGTATAGAATAACATTAATTTTAGGAAGTATTTATTGTGTTTAAGAAAGAATAATACTTTATAAGGTGACTCACAGTGTGTTTATTTAACAACTTATTTTGAAGTTTACGACATTGCTTTTTAAAACTTGTTTCGACGCATTTGTGCCATTATTATTAAAATATTAGTAGAACTAGTACGACATCGAAGGTTGACAATTTGTTTCATGATAACTCATTTTGCATTTATTGAACGTTGTATTTGAATAAATATACGAACATTGGAAAATCGTCTGTTCATTATTGGAGGTTACACTCCACCAAACTAGTAGTATAACAGCAGCTGGAATTACAGCTCGGAACGCAACATTTTATGGTGGCAGCGGTGGGATCCATGACAATTCTGTGGATCCAGTGAAACAAACTTACGTCTTTTTGTGATAAAATAAACGGTTTTTCATTATTATGTGCTAAAGTTGGTGTGAAAAGTGAATTTGTTAAAATCGTAGTCAGTAACAAATAATAAAAAAATAACATAACAATATAGAAGTACAGTAACTTTATTTTCAACCAAAGATTTAATTTCCAGTTGTTTTTGGGACATTTCTTGAGGTATCAATTTGAAATAGCAAAATTCAGGCTGTTAATAATAATGGCTAACCGACTCAGAAGTACAGTTTAACCTCCCAAACACTGAGGAAGGACCTTTCAATACAGCGGTACAGTCAAGCCCAGACTACATGGATGCTGAACAGGAAACAGTTTCAGAAGCCTCTGATACAGATTCTCCGCACATGTCAGCCGGGAAACGTCGACAAAGGCCCCTCCGCAGGTCACCTAGCAAACTATGGAAGACTGTGGATACGCTGCAAGCATGTATACGAGATCTTGCCACTGAAGTTAAATCAGTGAAAGATGTCCATATGGCAGCTACTGCGCACACGGAAGCTAACACCTACCATCGGTCAGCGAGTGGTAATAACGGTACCTGGTCTTCGCTACAAGCTCCCCCATTTCCGATAGCTTCCGCTCCTGGGAACGTCAACACGTCGGCCCTTAGACCTGAGGCTCCCAGCTTCCACACCGATGGAGACGGTCGTCAATGGTGGTCGGGTAGCGCACCGCCTCTGTTCAGCCAGTATGATCCTCGAGTTTCGCATGGCTACGCGACGCCACACCATGAGAGGATCAAGGTTCCGCCTTTCACCGGTAAAGAAAACTGGCAAGTTTGGATCGCAAGGTTCGACACCATTGCAGACCGCATGGGTTGGGGCGACGAGCGAAGGCTTGACCATTTGCTGCAAAACATAGAGGGACAGGCAGCTGAGTTTGTTTTCACGCAGCTTCAAGCAGTGGTAGTGAACAACTACCAAGCCCTAGTAGCTGAGATAGGGGGACGGTACAGAGTAATCGAGTCTGCACGTTCGTTTGCATCCAGATTCAGCCATCGGGTGCAGCAACATGGCGAGTCAGTAGAAGAATATGCAGCAAATCTGAAGATGCTGTATGATAAGGGGCACCCACATCGGGATAGACGTACACGAGACGAGGACCTGGTACACCAATTCTTGGCCTCCTGGATCAGGACGCCCGCTTCGAAGTTGAGTTTAACAAGGAGCCAACCAACGTTGAAGATGCTGTCTTCTATGCAGTGTCGTTTCTGCAGATAACAAGAGGCGAGTCCAACCGAGGCAGAAGGTGACAGACAGGAGTCTCTCATGCGGCAAATCCTGAAGAGGCTAGAAGCCTTAGAGACAAGGAGACAGGACATTAAACCAAGGGCAGTGGTTGAGTGCTTCAAGTGTCACGAGAAAGGTCATTATGCCCGCAAGTGCCCAGTCGCTGACCGAGCCTCTCCAAAGCATATCATTGAAACTTCCCAGTCGCGAGGGAATGCCGAACCTTTAAACGGACAGGGACCAGCCCTTGCGGCCAAAGGGAGGTCCTGTTAGAGAGCGGCGAAGGCCATGGAAGTCATAATGAAGAGCAACCCGTCAAGAGCCAGATAGAGGAAGCGGTTACTAGTAATAGGGTCCAGAAGCCAAGACAGTTGGCCGAAGGAGTGTACGTGCACGTTAGGGTGAATGGTAATCCGGTAACATTCACTGCGGATACCGGGGCTTCACGTACAATCATCTCTACTAGAGCGTTTAACCAGCTTCCATTCAAGTCCCGTCCACAATTAGACCGGTCGACTCGTTTAGTTGGTGCGGGTGGTGCACCAATTAAAGATGCAGGTCAAGCTAGGTTGGACCTAGAACTTGGCCCTCTCGTGCTATCAGAGAATGTCATTGTCGCAGAGATAGAGGATGAAGCTCTGCTGGGGTACGACATTCTGAAGGGTAGACATGGCGAGCCAGCAGATATAATGTTGAGCAGCAACAAGATTCTGCTTAATGGGCAGGAAATACCCATCTTCCAGGTGGGCAAGGCTAACAAGGCTAGACGTGTTATGGTAGCAAGCGACATAACACTTCCAGGCCTGACTGAGGCTGTGGTGAGTGTGTTTGTAGACCGTTTCACCGAAGATGATGAAGAAGTCACAGCTGACTTTCTAGTTGAATCCATTGACCAGTTCGAAGACAAATACCCACTTAGAATGGCATCCACGTTGGTTGATGTTAACCGTGCACCAACATGCAGTATTAGGATATTAAACCCATTTTCCACTGAAGTAACTCTTAGACAGGACACTGAAATAGGCAAGGCGCAAAGGGTGGAGCGTATCGTTAGTGTTCTGGCCAAGGTAGAGTCTGAAGAAGACCAAGGTGACCATGGAGCTGTTCGCAGAGTAAAGACCGGTCAGGAAACGACAGAGTTGTATCATACTAATGACATACCTGCGACATCAGAGAAAGCGTTACCTGAACACCTGACGGACCTCTTTGAGCGTTCCACGATAGGAAGAAGTGAACATGAACGGCAACAAATATCAAGCCTACTCATCAAGTACAGTGAGACGTTTTCAAAAGATGACTGGGATCTTGGACTGACCCACCTTGCTGAACACACCATTAACACTAGAGATGCTACACCTGTAAGACAGAGGCCCAGAAGAGTCCCGTTGGCATATGCTGAGGCTGAAAAGCAAGCAATAGAAGACCTCTTACAGAAGGGAGTTATCCAAAAGAGTACATCTCCTTGGGCAAGCCCAATAGTGTTGGTAAAGAAGAAGAATGGATCACTCAGGCCCTGTGTGGACTACAGAAGGGTAAATGCCCTGGTTAAGCAAGATGGTTTCCCATTGCCGAGGGTTCAAGACTGTTTGGACGACGTCGCGGGATCAAAGTACTTCAGCAGTTTGGATCTAACTTCTGGTTATTTCCAGATCCCTCTGAAGAAGGCAGATATACCCAAGAGCGCATTTGTATGCAAATTTGGGCAGTTTGAGATGACTCGTATGCCGTTCGGGCTCAATAATGCTGCTAGTACTTTTCAGCGGACCATGGAACTAGCTCAGCAAGGGCTGCAGTGGTTGACCTGTCTTGTGTATATTGATGACATTATAGTATACCATGCTGATTTCAAGGGTCACATTCAACGGGTAGACGAAGTACTTGCGCGGTTGCAGGCAGCAGGATTGAAGTTGAAGCCTGAAAAATGCCACCTGCTGCAAACCAAAGTGGGCTTTCTAGGTCATGTCGTGTCGCAAGACGGAATTCAGCCAGATCCGACCAACGTAGCCAAAATACTTGGCTGGCCGACACCGAAGACCCCGAAACAAGTCAAACAATTCGTGGCAACCGGATCGTACTACAGGCGATTCATAAAAGACTTCGCTCACAAAGCGCGCCCATTGATACAACTCACATGTAAGGATGCGGATTTTCAGTGGGGAGATGGACAAGAAGCTGCATTTAACGCCATTAAAGAAGCTCTCATTAGTCCTGAAGTGATGGGCTACCCCCTTAATGATGGTGGAACATTCTTCCTTGACGTCGATGCATCCGGCCAGGGCATAGGTGGCATACTGTCTCAACATCAACAGGGTCGAGAGCGAGTCATTTCGTATGCGAGCAGAGCTATGAACCGTGCCGAAAGAAATTACTGCATCACAGAACAAGAATTGCTGGCCTTAGTTTACTTCGTCCAGTACTTTCGTCAGTATTTGTTAGGTCGCCATTTCGTAGTTAGAAGTGATCACCAAGCGCTAGTGTGGCTGTTCAGTATGAAGGAGCCCAGTGGCAAAATAGCGCGTTGGGTAGAAATGTTATCTCCTTTTGATTTCAGCATAGAGTACCGTCCGGGTACAAAACAGGCACATTGTGACGCGCTTTCGCGTTGCGAAAGTCCTAGAGATTGTGTCTGTGACCAGGTAGACATGAGCAAGCCCCTCAAATGTGGTCCTTGTTGCAAGTGTCAGCGGAGAGCCCAAACCATGTTAGCAAGGTGGAGCTCCCCCGCTTCCGGAGAAAAGGTAGCTGGCGCGACACCGGAAGAGCGCAGAGACCATGACGTTACAGAAAATATATCGCGTGTTGTGACTAGAGCCAGAGCGTGGATGGGAACGTACTCTCCTCAAGAAATGGCTAGACAACAGAACGAAGACCCCAGCATTGGTCCAGTGAAGTCCTTGCTTGAACACGGGCAAAAGCCATGCAGAGACGCCGTAGCCGACTGGAGTCAAGAATCACGACACTACGTGTTAATGTGGGAACACCTCCACCTCGAAGATGGCATATTGTACTTAAAGAGTCCAGAGAATAAGGCGTTCAGCAAACGACTGGTAGTGCCCAAGCAACTGAGAAACAGCCTGATCAGCCAGATGCACGACACGATCGTTGCTGGTCACCAGGGGGTCAAACGCACAAAGGCGAATATTACGAAGACACATTACTGGTACGACCTGAAAACAGATGTAAAGTTATTCGTCCAGCAATGTGACGTCTGCGAAGCGAACAAGAAACCACAACGAACTCCACGCGCTCCAATGGGTCACCTGAAGGCAGGAGCTCCTTGGGATCTACTCTCCATAGACTTTATGGGGCCCTTGCCCATAACGTCTCAAGGCCACCGGTTCATCCTAGTCATGAGTGATCATTTCACGAAATACGTTGAGGTCACCCCAGTAGCTGATCAAACCGCAGAAACGTGTGCAAATGCTATCGTTGAAAATTTTATTGCACGATGGGGCACTCCTCTTACCATACATAGCGACCAAGGTACGGCTTTTGAAAGCAACCTTTTCAAAGAATTATGTAATATCCTTCAAGTAAAGAAGTCGAGAACCAGCGCACGGAATCCAAAGGGCAACGGTCAAGTTGAGCGCTTCAATCGCTCGCTGATCAAAATGGTGAAGTCCTACCTAGTGGGTGAGCAGTCCAATTGGGACCAACACTTGGGTAGTATCGCTGGGGCATATAGAGCTACGCCACACGAGTCGACTGGGTTCTCCCCAAACATGATGGTCACAGGTCGCGAAGTCCGGCTTCCTGCTGATCTGGGTTACGCTGGTCCTCCCTCCGATTGCAACGCTGAACAGCCGGCCGGTTACATTGGGCAACTAAGAGAACGTCAAGTCCGTGCCCATCAAATTGCAAGGAACCACCTTAAACAAAGAGCGAATCGTAGTAAAGAAATGTACGACCAGAAATCTACACTTCAAGAATACAATGTAGGTGACCCCGTGTGGTGCCTTAATGAGGGTCGCAAAGTGGGGTCCTGCCCAAAGCTAGAGCAAACGTATGAGGGTCTAATGTTAATTAAAGAGAAGAGATCTGCAGTTAACTTTGTACTACAGCTCGACAGAGATGGACGCACAAAATTAGTGCATCATGACAAACTTAAATCGTATAAGGGCAAAAACCCTCCTAAGTGGTTCGCTTCTGCCAAACTGAAATTACACAATTAGCGAATTGACATTGGCTGTGTGATTGAAACATTGAACATTTGGCATTGTTAACAATAATTTGTTTCGTATATCCAGTTTCGAGCGTTTACCTGTTTCGATGTTTCTCCAGTTTGTGGTCTTCGAACACTGGAGTTGTGCTATATATTAACTCTGTAATTGAGACACTGCGAGTCATCATTTGACATTAAATTTCAAGAGAGATAAATAAATTAGTTAAAGATATTATCAAACAATACTCTTTTCCAGATGATGAAAGCAGCCAATGGTGGATTGTTGTATAGATGCAGGTGGTGCGGAACCATCGATCGCAAGGGTCGGCTTTCAGAGCATGTGCTGAGGGACCACGTGCCCTTGGAAAACGTGCCGTTCTACTGAAAACTGTGCAAGTTCCGCAGTCAGGACCGTCTGAAGTTCCACGAGCACCTCACTAATTACGGTCGACACCAGCAGGCTGTCGCCAAACTCGGGCCGCTGGTGAATTATCACGAGCTGCTGGTGAAGGCTCCAGCCCCGCGATTCGTTACAGAGGCTGACATGCAGCAGCTATGTTCTACCTCGGAAGTCACATCCGAGCAGAAAGAACCGGGATCACTGCCAGACTGGCTGGCTGAGATCACACCGGTTGCAGTCACTTCAAGTTTATCCCGGTCCGCAGCGGTGTATAGCCCAACCCTCTACGCGGTGGAGCCGTATCGTTCCGAGGCACCGGGGTTCAACATGCAGAGCATGCCTGAGGTACCGAATATCACCCGGTATGCGACACCACCCGACAGTCACCAGTTTTCTGCAACAGTGCTGTCACCCATCCATACCCAGGCAACGCCAAGGTACATTCCATTGTTACCTGGTACGCCGTTACTGGATGAGGTTCTGAACACGCCAAGGTCTTATGTTAGACGTACCCCACAACCGTTGGGCTTACCATCCGCCCTGGCGTGCACCACCACTGCGGTCCAGGTTGCAGTCGAGGTGGCGGACAAGGCAGTCCAGGTAGACCACGAGGACCAAATGCTGGCGGAGTTAAGGCGGCTGTCCAGCGTGATAGATGAAAGCACGAGGGCATCCGTCGACGCAGCCAGAAGGGCCAATGACGTCCTCCAGGAAGTGCGAGAGAAGCATGAGGGCGGCCATGAGGCAATCACAGACTCCAGAGGGAGAGCCACCAAGGAAAAAAGCGCATAAACATTAAGAAATCATAATACATTGGGAGTGCATGGTTCACACATTTGGTTCATTATATTAAATGTAGCGCCTCCCATAGATAAGGACAACGGACATTTATTGATATTTAGAGACTGTTAATTGTTTTAAGTGTTTAGGGTTTGACTTGTTAAGGTGTTAATTGTTTAAACAAAAAACTAGTCATTATTAATGTGTTAGTAGTTCAAAAAGTATAGTCAAACAAACATTAGTAATTTACAGTAACATATTAATAGTCTCAATGCATGTTATCTTATGAGTATGGCATACAGTTTCCTTAAGAAATATATTTTTTTAGGCTGTTTAATGTGTAAGGCCGCAGGAGCTTGGCCTTTAGTTCCAGGGGGTATTGATACAATCCGGTACCAGGGGTAGTGATTTTATTTAAAAACTTACCTTGTCTTCTTGCATTTGTTGATTGCTACTGAAACAACTTACAGCTGGACTTCATTTAGCCCTTGTGTAATTTATAACAGGATTTATTTTCATATATATCCATTGCGGGTATCCATATCCCCAAGCTCCTGTTATTGTCAGGCTTTATCCATATAATAATTCAAGTGAACTCGTTAGATTTTTATTGTTTCTTTTTAGAAGCAGTTTTGTAATGTCACGAGTCATCACTAATTTCTGCACTTTAGTATCTTGTGAATAGTCGTAATACATTGTTTTTACTGTACTTACGAAACAGATTAGGTTCTTAGCATTGTAATCCATGTTTTTCCTATTCATTTTAGTCACAGGTTGCCTTACATGGCCCATTTTTATCGTTTAACATTTTGTTGTTAAAACTGCAAAGTTCATTGTCCTCCATATTGCTTCCTGTGTTGCCTAGGAACTATAGAATATCGTACCAAATGCATGGTCGACCGACCAATATCTGTGGTCGTGCGCGTTCGGTCGACAAAGCTTTGGGTCGACCCGTGACGTATTGATGGTCGCGAGCGTTCGTTCGACCGTGTTGTTGGTCGTTCGACCTTGTTCTGGGTCGACCGGGAGCTCTTAGTATATAAAGGGCCGATTTTTAGTCAGAATCAGTCTGCAACATTGTCATCTTAAGAGCGACTCCTTCGTATTTCGAAGTAAATAAATGTCATACGTTTAAAGTATCAAAACTTAACTTACAGTATAGAATAACATTAATTTTAGGAAGTATTTATTGTGTTTAAGAAAGGATAATACTTTATAAGGTGACTCGCAGTGTGTTTATTTAACAACTTATTTTGAAGTTTACGACATTGCTTTTTAAAACTTGTTTCGACGCATTTGTGCCATTATTATTAAAATATTAGTAGAACTAGTATGACATCGAAGGTTGACAATTTGTTTCATGATAACTCATTTGGCATTTATTGAACGTTGTATTTGAATAAATATACGAACATTGGAAAATCGTCTGTTCATTATTGGAGGTTACACTCCACCAAACTAGTAGTATAACAGCAGCTGGAATTACAGCTCGGAACGCAACAGTATGCGTCCAAGTACGCCGAATTACGAGTTACCGAGAACTCTGCAATAGATGTGTGATGTGTCGAAATGAATATTAAATGATAAATATGTGACAAATGATTAAATTTGTAACTACATGAAATTTCGCTGATAACTGGTGCCATTTTGTACACCCCATCACTTCAGGATGTTATATATCTAATATAAAACAATGAACAATTCTGAAAATTTGTGTGGTTATTGGTGGAACAATGCGCAAAAAGTCTGTTTATTTAGAGTTTTGCAAAAAAAGCTATTTGCGGCGATAAAACTATATAAACGTGACAAAATACCTCGAAAACACATAATGTTCGATTTTAACTCGCATTTTCTTGGAAAATATAAGGTTCTGTAACTTTATATTTTCTATGATGACTCTTTATTAATTTTGACATCTTTATGTAATAATTTTTTTTGAAAATCAAAGCAAAAACTTATAAAAACCAATATATACAAACCCACCGTCTCTCCTTTTCCTTCTTCGCTGGAAAGTGGTGCATTCTCTGATAAGGAGCCGGTACTACAGTGTGAACACGCAGACTCTCGTCAAAAAAAGGCTGCGTCCCTGTGACTGAGACTGTAATTTTGGACAGCTACGGCTAAACGTAACAATGTGTGAACGAAGAACGGGAATCAGTCGTGTTTAAATGGAAGTGCAACAGCTGATTGAAAAATACGAAGTAGGCAATAGAAGTACGTCTGATAATAGCACACAATGCGTATTGTGGATTTTACCATGAGTTTTTTTACTCACTGAAATTTAAAATCATTCATATTTAGAAACTGTTCATGCGTATTTTACGCAGATACGCATCTTATCTGGACTTCTGATTGTGACCTTGCTTGGGATTGCATATGGGGAAGGTTTGGGTCAAGGTCACTGTTGCTAAAAATAGAAGTATGGTTTCCACTCAATAACTGAAGAATGAATTGAGCTTGTGCAGTGAGACTTCATATACAGATACATTATAGTGAGACCTTGAATGGAATTGGAAGAGGTGGGTGAGGTCAAGGTCACTAAAAATAGAAAGGTTATTTCTGCTCTATAACTCAAGCACATGAGATGAGTCAGTGTAGGACAAGTAATATAATCCGTCTTGCATTTTAATGTTTTATGGGCCTTTTTGATTGAAGTTTTTATTTAGGTGCACTTTACTTGGAATGTATTGGAACAACAGCCTTCAGACTTGGTATAATTATTACTGATTTAAAGAACAACAAGCTTGTCACGATGTTAGGATATTAATCAGATGAGTGGTTGCATCCTTAGGCAATGCTCTTGTATTTTTGGCTTGCATTTGCAGTTTGTGTTTTATTTTATTTGTTCTAAGCCGTCTTAGGCCAACTAAATCCATTATTTAAACCTGAGAAATATGCTTTGCTGGGGCAAAGAGGGGAGGAAAAAATGACTCAAAATCTACCAATGTAGAGCTAATGCAGTGCTAATTTCAACCACTGTTTATGCATCTTTTTTCAACTAGTTGATTTCCAGTTTCATTTCATGGTGATATTTCAAGCTATAATAATATGTTGTAGGCTATCTATTAATAAACAATATTTTCTTTTTGAATATGATCACAGATAGCAGCAGTTTATACCACCAGCAACTATGAGCTACCCATATGGAGGTGGTGGGGGGTATCCGGCCCCAGGGGGTGGCTATCCGGGTCAGAACCCAGGCTATCCAGGGGGATATCCCCAGCCTGGGGGTGCACCATATGGCCAGCCAACGGTATGTTCTAGTACTTTATGAATTTCTTCTAGTATTTTAGTAATTATGTTAAATAAAAAACATTTTACAATCTAATTATTAGTAATTAAGTTTTATTATATTTATAACTGTCGTTTCTAAGGTGTACAATATTAAAAAATTATGTATGTTCTGATTATTATTGTATATAATAACAATATATATGTAGTTTAGTTAAAGGCCTAGTTTAAGGAATGTCAGACCTCTATGGGGTATTTCATTCTGTGTATTGGTCAATCATACAATATCTTATTATCTGCAATATTTTCTCTCAGCGACTGAGCAATGTGCACTGTTTCAATGGCAGCAGAGTATTGATCTCAGCTGATAAGGTTCCACTGAGCAATGTGCACTGTTTCAATGGCAGCAGAGTATTGATCTCAGCTGATAAGGTTAGCCACACTGTGACCACAGCAGGGTGCCAATACACAGAAGTACAATACCCCAGATTGGGGATGGGGGGGGGGGGGGGTCAAATAAAGAAGAATTAAACTATGTTTTTAGTGAAAGTTCCAGAGCAAATAGCAGGGTGTTGCACCTAGTTTCCCTGCTTCCCCTCTAGGCTGGATATCTTGAGAAATTTTATATATTTTAATTTTGCAAATATTCAGTCACAAATAAAGAAACCATGAATGAACAATGATAAGAAGAATAAAATCATAAAAACCTGAATTAAGCTGATATTTAGAAAATGATTGAGAATTGGTCTGTTTTTCTCCAATCCACTTTTCAGCAGCAGTCTGTCCCAGCAGTTAGTTTCATAAGCATCAATTTGTTAGCTTTATGTTGTTGTTTTTTACATTGTTTAAAACATTCAGACACAATCGGTAAGTATGATATATATTGGACATATCAGCTTATATACACAATTTATTTATATTTTGCTTGGTAACATTTCTGTATGTGTAGAAAAATTGTGCTTTAAATTCAATCTACTGCTGCAGTACTGGTACATACATTTTGTTCCGGGGGTAAATGATATTTTATAAGAGATTTCAGCTTATATTTACCTGTACTTTTTTCAGGAAGTGTTTTAATTTTGTAGTTAGTGCTTTGGTTTTCTCTTTTGGATTTCAAATTTTTATAATTATGTCCATAGATTCATAATTTTAATTTATCCTCGAAATACATGAGACAATTAGCCTGATGATTTCATTTTCGCCAATATAATTAAACGTTTCACTCAATGATAAACAGGACTTAAGCATTCTTTATTATAGTAATTATTATAATTTTTGAAACTTCATTCACTAAAATATTGGAGCTGAAATTTAATGAATGAATTGCTTAAACCAGTGTTATATTGGTTGACATAAGTATTTTAATGGCATTTATCCAAAACTGTTTATGTCATTTCATGATTTAAAACTTGGATTCCTAGTTTTGTTGTATTTGGGATTTGTCACTTCATATTTGAGATTTATTCTTTTCAGTCGTTAAAAATCAAGTATTTTTGGCATTGGGAATTGGACCATGTTAAACAAGGAAACAAACACTGGCCGGTGGAATGTTTCATGTCCTTTTATGCCTCTTGTTTTGATTGCGTAAAGAAAAAAACATGTCATTGTAAAAATGTTCGCCAGAAAATGGGATAATGTGCCTCATTTTAAAGGTGAACGGCCAAGTTTTGACATACTTTTGATATTTTGTAGATTTAAGTCAGTAGATTACAATGTTGCTTATGTAAAATTTGAAAATTATTAGTTTGATGCTTAAAAACGACGATTTTGTTCATCTGCAATTTCCGTACGCCGCTCGTTAATTTCCGCCGCCATTTTCTTGATGATGTAGTTTAATCCCAACGCTTCATTAATAAGGTCGCCATTATTACTTACTAAATTTCTTGAACAAAAATTGGCATTTGAACAATTCTTTTATGACGATATTTTGTTTTTTTAAACAACGTCTTGCGGGACGAGAAAATGACAATTAGCACATGCATCATTTATTAGTAGATTATGCCAATTTTTATTACTTACCTTTTCGTTGATTTTCTATCTAGCTTATCCATAATTATTTTGATTCTTTTATATTTCCATACAAGTATAATAATAAAGAAGTACGATTAAAAATAGATAACTGGTTGTTTGGAATCTGTCTTCATAGATATTTTTTAATCGATTGTTGTTTAACCGCTGCATTTTTCACTTTCAACTATATTCAAGATGTCAGTTTTCACAGTCGATGCGTCATCATGCCTTGAATGAATGGCAGTTTGTATGCGACCCCTTTTTATGTCATGTGACAAACAGGATGTTGTTTTCATAATTCCTCTGTTACAAATGTGCGAGAACGCTTTCACAGTTTGCTAAGTGTAATGAATATAATTATAAGCATCTACAAAAGAAATATGTTCGTGCAGTGAAAGTTTATGAATGTGAAGTATTTATGTGTCTTTTTCAAAGTGTCATTCACCTAAACTAAAAATCATACCCATTTCATGATGTTTCACATAGAAAAAGCATATACATGTGATGTGCTAACGCACATACATGCCGACAATTTATGTATTGTTTTATTTTTAAGCGTTACTCTACTTTTCAAACAATACTTGCATACTGCAGATTATCATAACATTACTTACAATATATGTTCAGTATATCTATAATCGGGATAGTGAAACATTTTTTTAAATACTATTTTCTCATATTTAATAAAATCAGCAACAGGCTGTATATTATTATATTAACATCATCTTTTACAATCTTTACAATCTTATTAGACGGACTTCTCATATAGCCATAAATCTGAATTATCTACAACATTTCTATTCAAATAATTCAGTAATAGGGCTTTGAAATACATTAAAACACTACATGAGAAATGCTGTTGTTTTTTAGTTTCTTTTGACTACGTATACAACAAAACGCTGCATTGTTTTTAAATTTCTTACTGTTTGATTATAAAGATAGTTGAATTTCCCATGCCCACAACTTGTGTAGTCTATTTTTATCATATGTTGCCAAATACTTACATTAGAATATGTTTTTATAACCTACATTTATCTGACACCTCCTACTTAATATAAATAATGTCTTACGTTATTGTAACTTAGTGAAATAACGTGAGTTTTGAAGTAATTTTTACAGTCTATATATAAAACAATTAACACGTTTGGGAAGAATATACGACACTTCCGGTTTGAAACAAAATGGCGTATCGATAGAAATACGCGCAAAATCCTGTTGTCTTTTATGCTATACTCGCTTATAAAAGCGTTATTTATGAAAACTGATACGAGAAGTTGATATGTTATGGCTAAAACTATGTTACTAAAGAATAAATAACGTTTGTTAGAAGCTTGGCCTTTCACCTTTAAAATACCTAATGTTAGAAATTGTAGTATACTCAGTAAAGATTGTAATTCAGAGTGGTTACAGGCAACAGTACTGGTAACGCTGAGTATAAGAATTCAGTCCAGTAAAATTTATTTTTCTCTGTGGTTGGCGAAAGTGGAAGTAAACTCTTGCGACAAACATACGAAACATACTAAGTGATCTTCAAGAGATGTGGCGGCTTCATTGTAGGCTCAATAGTTGAGATAATATGACATTGCAAACTCTCAGACACAGATTTCTCCAACTATGTATTCCTTTAGTGGCCTGTTGTACCTATTTAGATGTTTAATGGGAGGGGGGGGGGGGGGTGATTGTTTAACAGAACCACACAATGTAAGATAAAAAAAGTTCTTATTCCATCCTGATAAAATACATGAACAATATATTCTTGTTGTTTGAAGTGGTACTTGTATAACTAAATTTTGCGACATTTATTAAACTACAAAAATGTATCTTTAGAAACAAGCACATCATCAGGTTGGTTGCTACGACATACCTATACAGATACCGATCATGTTTAGCAATCATTTCGTGTTAATTACATGAACATGTCAATGAATTTTGTTTTGAACATTTTTCTATTATATGACAGCGCTTTTTTCACCTTTTGGGGAAGGGGCACTTTTCCCCTCATTTTGGGGAAAAAATCGTTATTTTGGGCATTCTGGGGAATTTTTTCATAGCAGGGAAATGAAAAATCTTGGGTAAAGATATAGTTTAGGGGAAAACTGCATGATATGAAATAATTTTTCTGAGGGGATGACACCTTGTAAGGGTCCCTACTATAGAAGGAAAAAAGCTCTGCATGATCCATTTAAGCATTGTTTGAAAACTACCAGAATTAATGCTAAGTAAACACTCAGACACAGCCATTCTCAACCTCTTTGGCGTGCAGAAATCAAAATTTTGCTCTAGAATTCCCATGACAAATATCCTTACTAAATAGAGTTTGAATTTCTCAAACAATAATTGTAACTTCCAATGGGAAATTAAGGAATTTAATTGTGGAACATATAAATGCTCTAAATGTATATCATATGGAAGACTAACAGTTCCAAAAAATATATTTAATAATACTAAATTATTTCTGCGGCCTACCTCTGATTCAAGTTGAGCAGTTGTCAGTTACTGGCATAAGTATGTGCACTTAGTACTGGTAAACCACTAAGATCGGCTAAGCTTGCCCAGAAAAAGTGTGAGTAGGTTAACTGAACATCGTGATATGACTGAAATACTGTTAAAACGGCGAAAAATCCAACAAACAACAAACAAACAACTACTATTTGTACATAATGAATTTCAGACTAGATTCAACTAATAAAATTTTGTCTATTGTCAAAAATTGTTTTGTATCCTCTATGAATTTCCATTTATTAACTTACATTGCTTATAACCATTTCATATTTTGTTTATAATGTCTCTTATTTTAAAATTCATACATTTGTAATTTCTTTATTTTCTTCATGCTTCATTTGTATGGTGTATACTCTGGTTGTGAAAATACTACTTGTATTGTGGTTTAAATTCGAACATGTAATAGGATGAAAATGCACAAACTATGATTAGTATAAAAAAATATAAATAAAGGATATAATTTAATACCGTGTCAGCATTAATATTTTGTTACATTAATTATATTAGTTATATCGAAAATATGTATGCTTTTTTCAAAGAGATTTCTCTTCTGAAAAAACATTGTTTTAACTCATTTGTTTTGTTTTCTGTAAGTATGTGTAATACGTAACCCATATGAGTGCAAATTAAAAATATGTATCATGTTTTTCCAAAGAGATTTCACTGTTGAAAAAACATGTTTTAACTACTTTTTTGTTTTTTCATAGTTTTGTGTAATAGGTAAATCCATGTAAGTGCATATTACCTTAACACTGCTACTTTGTTTTGCCAGGTTGGGATGCCAACCCCTGAGTCTGCCTCGGCTGCGGCATATGGCGCACCAGGTGGGGGTCTGCCATACGGTTCAGCGCCCCCTGGTGGCGCTCCAGGGAGCATCAGGTTCGGGGTGAGTTTAACTATTTTTATAGATTTTAGTCTGCATGTAAATAAATTCAAGATGCAACTCACGCTTATATGGTATAATATGGTAGAAATGTGTTTGGTTGTTGTTGTCATTTCATTGACATGATTTCGTTTATGTTATGCTGAGCATTGCAATACGAATTATCCTGGTAGAAAAAAACACCCACTAACCATGCATAGTTGGAATGGCATTGTGTGTAATGGTATCTCCAAAGTTGACAAATATTTCTGGTTTTCATTAGGTAATGCACATAATGTAATGGACGGATCAATATTGATCTGTCAAAATTGTAAATAAATACCAATATGTTTGTATTCACTTGTATGAAATAACATTATACAATAGCTATCTCGTTCACCTGTCCTGCCAATATTTTATCTGACTTATTTTAGTATTAGTGTTTACGAACCTAGCAGATTAATGTAGTATATAGATTAATGATGTTTCCTTTTATTTTCACAGTTGCAAACATTCATATGCATAACAAGGCAAATTATTTAAGACAGTTAAAATGGTACCTGTGTCATGTTGCAAGATGCTTGGCGCTAGTTCAGATTCCAAAGGGCAGTTGCCCTAAATGTCTCTGCTATTCATGTGTGTAATCAATCTGCCTAATGCAAATTGCAAAGAACGCCTACTTAAATGACACTGTTTATTTCCACATTTTGTTAGGAATTGGGATAATCAACTTGAATTTTAATTTTAAGCAAGCTGACTTTTTAAAATGAATGTTGTCATTGTTGTAGGTTGACATGTAGTTATGTTGTGAAAGTTATTTTTGTTTATTATATAAGTGTTGTATAGTTTAAAAGAAATGTATTTACTTGTGATCATTTTGGTGTTAATTTTGTTGATGATGATGATGATGATGACAATGATAATGATGCTAGATGGTGATGATGATGGTGATGATGATGATGATGATTGTAAAAATGATATTCGTCTTGATGCTGATGATGATAAAGGTGAACATATTAAAGATGGTGATAACATGATGATCACAGTGATGATGATGATGACAATGATAATGAAGTGATGACCTATATCTCTGCAGGGTGCCCCACCAGGGCCGGGCTATCCCCAGCCCCCTAGTGTAGCCATGCCTGGAGGAGGCTATCAGGTAATCACTCAGCTGCAGTTACCTCCCTTCTGATTTTTTGTTGTTTGTTTCATAATTGAATTATGAATTGCTTTTCTAAATGTGTTATTAGTGCTCTTAAACTCGTCTTAAAAATAGGCTTGTTTTGAAAAATAGGCTAATTCAAATTTAGTATTATAAGAAAAAATGGAATAATGAGTAATGAAATGAAAAATTATTTTGAAGAACATTTCATATTCATGAAATTAAATAAAACAAAAATGAAAATAAATAATAACCAGTTACTTCATGAAATTTAGTTTATTTTTTTTATTAACATAATGATACCTGGAGTTGAACAAAAATGCCATCAAATGCTTCACATTCCAAGCATAGAGTTATATGAGTAATGTTTGTGATATCTTCTCAACCCATGAGGATGCATACCTGTTTTACATGTATATTCTAGTGTGTGTACATACCATACGCCAGGCATGTATACAGGTGAACTCTTCACTTGATTGCTTGTGATGCTTGAACATGATGAGGCGTGCTGAGAAATACCTGGTCTATGTTTACTGCTTACTGACCTGATGTGTTACACCCTGACCCATAATTTCTTACATGTGGTACTCTCCAGATGATGGTCCATGTCTGCTTAAACCTACAGCCTGGCTAGCTGTTTGTTAACTTAAATAAATATAGGAAACAATCAAATTTTGTGTGCTTGTCCCGTATAAATGGTTACCAATTCAATATACGTAGCATTAAAGATTTAAAGTTTGACAATTACCTTACAAGTACTTCATTCATTGGTAGAAAAGTATATTATTATATTTTCGATAACAGAAATTACAATCCCAACTAATTTTTTCAGAGCTTAGATTTTTAATACATTTGTTTTCTTGATTTTAATTTTATAATTAAATACTTTAGAGTAACTTTAAAAGTTGCATTCTCCATGTGTACAATATTCAAACATATCTATTAGGAATGTTGTACCGACCACATTAGGAGCCTAGGACTAACATATATACATTTTTAAAATGAAAAAGTCTGAGCATATCTTTCTTTTTAGAATAATTGTAGTGAATGTACTGAGTGTTAATGACTCTGAAAAGTTCTGACTTCTTTTTAATAGAAATATGTATGTTTTGTTTTATAAAAAGGTTTCAGTAAATGTGGTTGTTCTGTATTTCATTTGTCATTAAAATATATTTCTGTCATTTAACAGCCAAACATAGGTGGTTATGGGACTCCAGGGTATAACCCTTCCACGACAGGCTACAATCCACCATCCACAGGTTACAACCCAACACCCACGGGCTACAACCCACCATCCACAGGCTACAATCAACCATCCACTGGATATGGCCAGCCCTACCCCGGGGCAACCCAAGGTTACAGTCAGCCCGGTGCCCCGCCAGCAACAAGTACCCCTGGGTATTCTCAACAAGGATACAACCAGGTGAGAGGATTTATAACATTTATAGGAACAAAAAAATGGCAAAGTCACGTAATAAGTGATCAAAATTTTATTATTTTTATGCCCCTTGCATCTTGATGTGGGAGGCATATAGTGATTATCCTGTCCATCCATCCTTCCGTTCATCAGTGATTTTTTTACCTCTGCGTCCTGCGTCCAGAACGCAGTAATATTGATATAGACGCAAAGTTCCAGTTTATGTGCGTTCACGGGACGCATGCATTTTGTAAGTAGCGAGTCCTGTCCGGCAGTTTCGAAGCAGTTTGTGTACGAGTACTGTCGTAATAGAGTGTAAAATCTACCATCGCACCGTTCCGTCTATTTTTGTTACGACCATTATCATGGTATATTGGATTTGCGAATAACCAATGGCATTAGTCGTGATGTTTCTAACTGTAACGGTGTGAAGGTAAACTAATATTGCCTTTCTTGGGAATTCTTTTTTAAGTCCGTCTGCAAAATAGGTCCGAAAAGAAAAATGAAGAAACGCAACAGACATTGTTAAGTTTTTTTTTTAAAGATACCTGAAGTAAATTCTGAACAGGTTCTACCGAAAATCGTCTTCAAAAATACGTTAATACAGATCTCATCATTTGAAAAAGATTGGCAGAAGTTGTTTAAAATTTAGTTGGTATGCAAACAATGAAACTACAAATAGCATATACTGCACTTTGTGTACGGATGCTAAAAGGTGCAAAAGTATGGTACAAAATGCACACATTTCAATGTCTAGCTAAACATGCTTCTAAAAAACACACACAGTTAAAATTACTTGTGTTACCAGGTAGATCTATATATAATAGTCAATTGCATTATTCCCTAACTTATTAACTGAATTCTTATATCCCCATTTGAATTAATGAAAATTGTTGGACTCGCACATTTAACTTTTGGGCTCGTAGATTTTTAGTCCAGAGAGTCCTAGGACTCATGGCTATGAAATTGTAAAAAAATCACTGACTAGTATCACCCAACCATACTTTGACTTTGACCTAATTTCGACTTAGAATAATTCAAATAGGCTGTCCAGCACTAACCGGGTGCATGTATGTTGATCAAACACAGTGTCTTGTTTATACTTAGATGCATTATACTCCTCAAGTGAGGAACTGCATCATGTGTACAGTTGTTATTATTCTAAGCATACTTGCAAACTATAACATACAAATCATGAGTTAAACTGAAATTTTACCTAAAATTTATACAAAAATTATGTCACTTAAAATTCATGTAATGTATTCATTTAAAGAGGTAAAAATAATGTATTCAATTAAAGAGGTATTGCTACACATGTAGTGTATTTTTGGCTTATACACCAATGGCTTAAAATACACACATTTTCAAAATTAGAAAATGGGTCTTATATGCTTGTGCGACTATAATCAGACGATTACAGAAAGCCGTCTTATGATTGTTTGGATGAAAATAAACACTGAGAAACCTTTGAACAAATTCATAGTTTGGATTAGACCAGTACCTAACTTTAAAGTAAAGTTCAGAGGCTAATTTTTCCGTCTTATACTCAAGAAAAGATGGTAGTCTAAAAAACTCAGTATATGAGGCTTGTCGTGGGAAAACTGGGCAAAACGCATGTGCGTAAAGTTTCGTCCTGGATCAGTCTGTGCAGTCTGCACAGGCTGATCCAGGACGGCACTTTCAGTCTACAGTGGATTTATTTTTAGAAGAGACTTTCTTGAAACAGACAATACCATAAAAGTGGAAAGTGCCATCCTGGAATAGCCTGTGGGGACTGCACAGGCTTATTCTGGACGACACATTGCGCACATGCATTAAGCCCGGATTTCCCACAACACGCCTCATATATATTTTGTAGTACCAGTACATAATGATATTTTATATGTTGTTGCTTGCTTGAAGGGAGGTTACAGTGCCCCAGGGTACGGTCAGCCCAGTGCCCCGCCTTCTGCCACAGGGGTTATGTCCTACGCAACCAATGTGGTGCCAGGCAGTAATGTGACCGCTCTGGGAGCCGGAGGTGCCCACACGGGATACAAACTCAGGGTAGGTGTGTGGAAAGTCATAGCAGTTTAGTTAACATTACAGAAGTGGTTTAACAGTTTTTGGCTGTCATAAATTATTTTCTAAAACTGACCTTTTCAGTTCTATAATACCTTAATTGTTCATATTTCAAGGTTTGGAAAGCACATGGCTTTTGCGAAGTTAAACTTTTGACTAATATGTTATTTATTTAGAAACAAAATGCTACCTGGTAGACATACACTAGTAATTTTTACACACAAAAGGCTTAATTAATATCAAAATAATTATGTTAAGCAACATAAATAGCATGACATACACAAGTTGTTGAAGAATTCTGCAAATCCCTGTTTTAAAATTCCATTCTTAGAAAATGTTTTTCTAACCCCAAACTGTGCAACTGTGCCTTAAAGGAAAGAACAAATGGAACTTGCACCTGGTGATCAATTTTGCTCTATCTTGTACTGCATGATATTCCCAGTGAAACAAATTGTTAAAATGAAACAAGATTTTAGTTGTACATGTTTAAAAACTGTGTGCAAAATTTTTCAACATATCTGTAATTTTTTAATATGACTTAAATTTAAATGAACACGTACTAGTAGATTATAGAAAGAATATATTTATTATTATTATTAAATATTTACCAGTCAAGTTGCTTGTGTGTAGATTTTTCTCCCTGGTGCTGTACATAATCTACAGGTTCATGTTGTATAAACTACCAATAGATTCATTGGAAATATTGCCATGAAACTTTGTACTAAAGGTCATCTGAGATTTGGCACATTCTGCATCAGATTTCCCAGTATGTTTGTCTTTCAGTGTCATATCTGTAAAAGTGGTTTAAAATTTCAGAATAACCTTGTTTGAATATGATAGGAAAGAAGTATAGGGAATTGAAATCTTTGTCTCGGATCAGAAAGGGTGTAAATTGGTCACTTTTGCTAGATTCTGAAAAAAGCTGTGTTTATGATTCGATTTGCTTTTATTCAGTTCTATTTGTGAATTTTTTACAAATGTCATTGAGCTGGTGAAAAGTATAAAATAAAATTAATATCAATATTTTACAAGTAGACATTTTGATTAATTTAAAGAACAATGAACATATTGATGAAAATATTTTAGTACCATGAATCATGATGCAAACATTTGAGTACATTGATTCATGATGCAAACATTTGAGTACTGTAATTTATGATGCACACATTTGAGCACCGTGATTCATGATGCGAACATTTGAGTACCATGATTCATGATGCAAACATTTGAGTACCATGATTCATTTTGCAAACATTGAGTACTGTAATTTATGATGCAAACGTTTGAGTACCATGATTCATGATGCAAACATTTGAGTACCATGATTCATGATGCAAACATTTGAGTACCATGATTCATTTTGCAAACATTTGAGTACCATGATTCAAGTGTTTTATCCAGGCCCATTTTGCGCATCGCGGCGCCATGCCCCGTTTTTACTGCCATTTTGCCCTTTTCAAAGACAAAAGCCGCCACTCGCCCTAATCGATAATGATCTTAATTGCCTTTTGACCACTTTTATCGGCCCTATGTCTGCGAAAAGGGCACCCACTGTTTTCTGTTTTTATTGCTCTGACTGTGCTCTATTTATTGCACACATGCATTTCTAATCGATTTGATTAAATTGATTACTGTGCTCGATTTATTGCCGACACACGTTTCTAAGCAATTTGATTTAAGTGATTACTGTACTAATGATTGTCAGCTTGATTCTTGAACCTGATTCTTAAACCGACCAAAGTGGTGACATTAAGGTCTAATCGATAAAGCCTGTACGATTAACTTAATAATACATAACGTAAGCTCGTAGATTGGACAAATGCCCATCTCACTATCTGTGTTCGTTACGGATAGATTTTTTGAATTACTACGATTTATGATTTCAATTAACAAATACGCTTAGCACTGCTAAAATGTAAAATTACAAATAATTACCTTAAGTAGCTTAACTTCGGGTCAAATACCGGTCACCGGTAGTCGGTTGCTCTGTCTAGAGACTTCAGGTGTGAAACGGAACCCAGTTGTATATTGGTATGCGTGTCAACTATGGCTTACCTGTCAACACCTTTTGGGCCCCAAATGTAAAAAAAAAATACTAGCCCCTACAAAATATTCCCAGACGTGTCATTTTCAATGGCCTCACACAGAAGTTTTCATTACTGATTATATTTCATTTTCAAACTTTCCTATTCAAAACCTTACATACGTATAGCAGTTCTGATCAGGGTATTACGTATTGTATATTGTTTTTGTACTTGTGTGTTAAATCATCGGATAATAATTTGTGAAAAAGTTTTTTTGATTAACTTGTTGCTTATATTTGTGAAGACGTCAATGCCGTCGTGCAGACGGAGGTTGGCACAAATTTGAAAGAAGAGTGTACAAGCGGCAAAAAATACCATTAGTTTATTATAATTTGTGCAGAGGACAGACGTAACTGAAAGGTAATTATATATTTGCTACGAATCTTTAGGTTTGTAAATATAAAGTATCAATCTATAATTACTAAGAATATAATTATGTGATCCAAATAATTTGCTTCCCAAATTTCTCCGTACTTTACGGACAATCAAGTTTGTATTAAAAACACGCCGCTTACTACTTACGTTATATAAAGAGAATTACATAAAATTAAACACGTTCGGCAGATATGCAACATACAAGATGTTTTTCTCTTTAGTTTAATCCATGTGAATATTGAATATTGCGTGCGCCAAAACTTTGGTACAAGAATGTGCTAACATGCTTTTATATGTTTTTTTTTTTTTTTTTAAATAAAATGTGTATATATAAATATGATACCCATAGCCAACACACTGACACACTCGTGTCCTTTTAAAAGAACACAGCACGCTCAAATGCCCTTTTTGAATATATTGTGCCATGCCTCTCTGCCTTCCTGGATAAAACACTAATGATTCATGTAGCAAACATTTGACAACCATGATTCATGAAGCAAACATTTGACAACCATGATTCATGCTGCAAACAGTTGAGTACAGTGATTCATGATGCAAACACTTTAGTACAGTGTTTCGTTATGCAAACATTTGAGTACCATGATTCATGAAGCAAACATTTGAGTAACATGATTCATTATTCAAGCAGTTGAGTACAGTGATTCATGATGCACACAGTTGAGTACATTGATCATGATGCAAACATTTGAGTACCATGATTATGATGCAAACAGTTGAGTACCATGAATCATGATGCAAACATTTGAGTACCATGATTCATGTTTTCAGGAGGATCCTACTCTACGACCTGCAGCCAACTTCAATGCTGAAAATGATGCAAAGATCCTCAGAAAGGCGATGAAAGGATTTGGTATGATGTGCCCATGTACACATTGTGACTTGTTCATATAAAAATGCTATTGCATCAGGCTTGTAACCATTTCAAAGTGTGTGGGTGTAGTCACAGAGTCAGAATTGGCATAATTACTCGGCATAAATATGCAGAGTTAAGAAAAGTGGTAGCCTGCCATGAAATTCTGCTGCATAACTCACTGTGTGCATTAAACTCATGGCTAATGCTGAGTGACTCTCACTTCTATGGCTTTTTTTCACCATTTTGGGAATATGACCTTTTCACCATTTTAAGAATATGACCTTTTCACCATTTTGGGAATATGACCTTGTCACCATTTTGAGAACATGACGTTTTCACCATTTTGGGAATATGACCTATATCTCTGAAATTGGGAATTTAAGCGTCATTTCAACTAAAACTGGGAAAATCTACATATTATTGTTTGATTAATAAAATTTGAATAATTATAGATAAACTACATAAAATAGAATGTTCTGAACAAAAACAAATCAGCTAAACAGTTATTACAACTTCAACAGTCTTTATTTCTATACTGAACACCTCTTATTTCCAAATACATGTATCTGAAAGTCATTTGGGAAGTTTGGGACTGGATTTGGGAAGAAAGGATACATTGGGAATATGACCCATTAATAGCTATGAAATTGGCCAAAAAAGCCGTGGGCCCATATCTTCAAAGCTTCTAAGGAAAATCTTAACCTAAGTTATACTTGAGTCAAAATGTCAAATACCATTTTCTATGTAAAAGTCATTAATTTATTATATAAATATGGTACCATTATAAACATCTGCTGGGCCCAGTTGCTCAAAACTTTAACGGCCAGTTAAGCTAACGGCCTGATAACTTTTGATGTAAATAAAACTATTATTACAAGCAAATTGCTTATGAAGCATTTGACAATTATTTGAGCATATCAATTTATTAAAAATAAATGCAAATTGTAAAATTTAAAAGTGTAATTTACATAAAAAACTTCTTCCAAAAGTTAACTGCAGTTAGCTTAATTTTCCGTTGAAGTTTCAAGCAACTGGGCCCTGTTGATTCTTAACCAGAATGAAACAGTTTTACACAAAATAAACTTTAAATGAAACAGCCACAGACGAAAGGAATTTTATAATTTTAAGAAATAGACTTAAGTTTTCTCTAAGGAGCTTTGTGGATAAGGCCCTGTATTCTGACTCAATCACCCAAACTCGGTGAATCACGAAATATGTTGATTTCACGTGAGCCATACTGTAGTACCCTCCATCATATGAGCTGTGTCACGGGAAAACCGGGCTTAATGCATATGCTTAATGTGTTGTCCCGGATTAGCCTGTGCAGTTTGCACAGGCTAATCCAGGACGGCACTTTCTGCCCACAGTGGATTTATGTTTAGAAGAGACTTCCTTGAAACAGAAAATACCATAAAAGCGGAAAGAGTCATCCGCACAGGCTGATCTGGGAAGACAATTTATGCACTTGCATTAAGCCTGGTTTTCCGACGACATGCCTCATGTGTTTGATCATCCTTATGCATGTTTGGTGTTTTCAGGAACTGACGAGAAGGCTATAATTGATGTGCTCGCGTACAGAACAAATGCTCAACGTCAGCAGATTAAGCTAATGTACAAAACTTGCTTCGGAAAGGTAAAAAACAACAACAACAGTAAAGCAACATTACACTCTCATTTTTGTGTTTTTGTCATTTTGGTGTTTTTGTTGACATTTCTGATGTAACATGAGATGCATGTTGTTTCCTTATTCTCACACCTACTTGTCTAATTTCACCAGAGCTCCAAATGAATGCTTGTGTGTTTTCCTTTTTGTTTCCCTTAACTTTACTTCTTGTCTTCAGAAAAAGAACTCAAATGTTTTGCATAAAGTTTCACTGATTGTTTTAACTTGATAATGTATTCTTGGCTCTTCCTTAGAATAATTACCTCTTGTTCGATAAATGAAATTACAGCGAGAGAAAATTATTTCTGTTGCGGCATGTAGAGTGGCTTTGGGAATTGCACATTGTCGCACAACAACTTGACGTTTTTACTGCTTCCGAACATCTTGAGAACAAAATTGTAACGATTCAAAGACTTACAGTATTTTTTTAAAGGCATTGGTGTGAAAGCAATTTATTTTCAAGTTTTCAGCAAATAAATTGCTTTTAAATACAAATGAAAAGGAATATGGTTTTAATCCCTGAGTGTTGTTTTTTCAGTTCTGTTAAATATTTATCACATTTGTGTGCATTTGCATTTTATTTTAATTGTGTCAGTCTAATCAAAAGTGTTACAATTGTAAAGTTTGCCCATTTACATTATGTATACAAAAATGTTTTATGGTATATAAAAGACAACAACAAATATTCCATATTTAGCTCAACTGAGCACAAAGTGCTCATGGTGAGCTGTTGTGATCACCCCATTGTCTGTCGTCCGTGCGTCTGTCCGTCCGTCCGTCGTCAACTTTTCATTCAAACAACATCTCCTAAACCACTTATCTCATCCTAAACCACTTTGCAGAATTTCACCAAACTTCACAGGAATGATCATTTGGTGACCCACTTTGAAAGTTGTTCAAATCATTACGGTCCGCTGCATATGTAGGTCACCAGAGCTAAAAATAGATTTAAAAAGTTTAATCTTTAAAAATCTTCTGTGAAACCGCAGGGCCCAGAGGTTTCATATTTGGTATGTAACATCCTATAGTGGTCCTCTACAAAGATTGTTCAAATAATTCCCCTGCGGTCAAAACGGGCCACGCCCCGGGGGTCACATGGTTTATATAGAATATATAGCAAAATGACTTTAAAAATCTTCTCCTCTAAAACCGCAAGGCCTAGAGGTTTCATATTTGGTATGTAACATCCTATAGTGGTCCTCTACAAAGATTATTAAAATTATGCCCCTGGGGTCAAAACTGGCCATGCCCCGGGGGTCACATGGTTTATATAGAATATATAGCAAAATGACTTTAAAAATCTCCTCCTCTGAAACTGCAAGGCCCAGAGATTTCATATTTGGTATGTAACATCCTTTAGTGGTCCTTAACAAAGTTTGTTCAAATTATGCCCCTGTGGTTAAAACTTGCCACACCCCGGTGGTCACATGATTGATATAGTCTTAAATAGCAAAATGACTTAAAAATCTTCTCCTCAGAAACCACAAGGCCCAGAGGTTTCGTATTTGGTATGTAACATCGTATAGTGGTCCTCTACCAAGAATGTTCAAAATTATGCCCTTTGGGTCAAAACTGGCCACGCCCCAGGGTTCACATTGTTTATATAAACTTAAATAGCAAAATGTCTTTAAAAATCTTTTCTCTAAAACCGCAAGGCCCAGAGGTTTCATATTTGGTCATTAACATCGTATAGTGGTCCTCTACAAATATTGGTCAATTTATGTCCCTGGAGTCAAAACTGGCCACGCCCCGGGGTCACATGATTTATATAGACTTAAATAGCAAAATGACTTTTAAAATCTTCTCCTCAGAAACCGCAAGGCCTAGAGGTTTCATATTTGGTATGTAACATCGTATAGTGGTCCTCTACAAAGATTGTTCAAATTATGCCCCTAGAGTCAAAACTGGTCACTCCCAGGGGGTCACATGGTTTATATAGACTTTAAATACAAAATGACTTTAGAAATCTTTACCTGAAACAGCAAGGCTCAGAGGTTTGTTCAATATTGTTCAAATTATGCCCCTGGGATAAAAATAAGCCACGCCTCAGGGATGCAAATTCCAAATGGATAACAAGGTCTCAGGTGAGCGTCCTAGGGCCCTCAGGGCCCTCTTGTTTTCAAGTTGGTACCAGTTACTTCATTCCGCATTTCTCTAGCGTTGGTTAAAAAAAGCTAGTGTTTTAAGTAACAAACAATAATTGATTTGCATGTAAGCAATACGAGCAACAACATATCATTGTTGTATTTCATTCATAAATGAAAACTGTTATTAAATATGAAGTAACATGTATATGAAATGTTATGATTTGGAAGTTGGTAACAAGTTAAAGGCACATACAAGATGTTGCAAGAAAGACAGACATTCAGATTTTTTTGTAGATTTTTCTACGTCATAAAATAATTCATTGTGATCCAAAAAATATAACACATTTCCTTAAAATAAAAGGTGTTTGACTAATTTTAATTCCAGTTTTTTTTTTTCAAAATTTTCAACACAATGAAACTAACCTAGATTCCTTGTGATTCATTTATAATATTGTGCAGCTCCCAGAATTTTAATGGTGAATGTTCGGATTTAATCAGTGTTGCCTTGATGATCAGCAAATAAATAAAGCTTATGTTTATAAACAAACAGTAATTGGTACTTGGAGGGTCAGTGTTTTTGTATTAAAGACAACTGTCAGTCTGTTCATGAAAATGCAGTGGTAATTTACACAATTTCCATGCTTTTCATTAATCACTGTACTTTTAACAGTAATATCATTGTCATAAACTGGACAAGTCATTTTCACGGTTAGGCGACTCACCGGACCACCTCATTTCGAGGTGTTAAGAAAATGTCCGGTGATGACTTCCGCAGTGGTCCGAGGGAGGAAAAAAATTGTAAACAGTACATATGACTTTCCAATATTGTATTATTTTCTTATGATAAAGGTGGTTTTTAAGAAATCAGCCAATATCATTACCAGAAGGAAAGATAAAAGAACACTCGTTTATAGTTTCATTAAATAATGTACAAAAATAAAGGCTGTAGCATTTGTATAAGTTGAAGTCATTGAAAGAATATGTCTATGTACTGACAGCTGGTAACATATACATGTACTTAGAAAATTGTGCCAGGCTCAATGATGTCTGGTTTAATTGTTCATGCAAAAGTTGGCCAATTTAAGCTTTTGTGTGGGTTGTTGATTTTTCAAAGTTTACTTTGCTACCCAGACCAAATCTCCATATCTGTTCTGTTAATTGCTTTCTGAATAGTTTATGACTTGTCATTAACCAGTTAATCCATTTTTGAAGAGAAACATTTTTGAAACTTAACTATTATCATAAAATGTTATGATCATTTTTTCCATATTGAACATCATAATAAGAAGGTTAGGCTGTCTGGGTCATTGAATAGTATTTGATTATTTCAGATATCATTAACGTGTGCATATTTGCTAATAGCATCATTGTCTGGCCCAGTGTGGCAAGTTATTTCCGTTCTTTTTTTTTCCAAAATAGCATTAAAGTGATGCAATTTAGAATATTATTTGTAGTGTTTCAGTATTTTAGTGCAATTTCTTGGTACTTAATTGTACCAATTTAGCACTCAAGTGGTGATAACCATACCTTGTTTTGTATAACACAGGACCTGATATCGGATTTGAAGAGCGAGTTAGGAGGGAAGTTTGAAGATTTGATTGTAGCGCTCATGATGACAGAGACGGAGTATGACGCTTATGAATTGAAGAGGGCCATGAGGGTGAGTGCAGAGAACAAAGTACAGATTCTCCGATACTTAAAATTTAGTAGTAGAAGAAATTGAGATATTTATTCAAATGGCTAATTCTCCAGTTTATAAATATAAAATTTTCATGAAAATAAGATGGCTGCAGCCGATGTTTTTCAATAACATGAAAGTAAGGCTATACAATATATGATATTAATTTAGCTCACAATTTTTGCTTGCACATAAGTTTGTTTATTTGTAGACTTGACCTGTTTTAAAACAATTACCATGTTTCTGCTATTTACTTATAAAAAATGCATCCTTATAGGGAATTGGCACAGATGAGGATGCCATGATAGAGATTCTCTGCTCAAGGAACAACAGACAGATCCAGGAGATTAACGCTGCATATCTGAAAAGTGGGTATCGATAGTCAGGAAAAAGTTACATGCTCTTACTTGTTGTTTTTGCAATTTGTTGGGTGTTGCTTTTGTTGTTGTTGTTGTTTGTGACAGCAAACTTTTACACAAGAATTCTTTGTCCATGTATGCAAGTGCTACTTGTGATATATTCAGTACTTGTTAAAAGTTGAAAACATTTTCTTTTTAGCTCACCTGAGCAAGAAGTGCTCGGTGAGCTATTGGCATAGGGGACCTCTCCGGCATCGTCTGTCGTCCGTATGATGTCAACAATTTGGACCGTTATCGCGATAAAGACTACATTTTTTTATCAAATCTTGACCTAACTTGCACAGTTTGTGTATGACCATAAAAACTCGGTTGGTATTGATAATAGGCCAAATCGGACCAGAAACCTTAGAGTTATGGCCCCTTATTTGTGGAAAAAAATGCAATAATTGCCTTTTTCGTTCATAGATACTTCATTTTTCTACAAATATTGACCAAACTTCCACAGTTTGTGTATTATCAAAAGTTCACAGTAGGAGTCAACATTGGGCTGGATTGGGCCACAAACGCCAGAGTATTGCCCCCTTTTTTTGTTGAAAAATAGGCAAAAATTGCCATTTTACCGTGATTAAGACATCATTTTTCTTCCAATCTTGAATAAACTTCCAGTTTGTGTGTGACCAAAAGATTTCAGCAGTAGCCAAAAATGGGTAAGGTTAGGCCACAGACACGCGAATTATGTCCCCTTGTATGTGGAAAAAAAATGCAAAATTTGCGTTTTTTGTTCATAGAGACTTTTTTTTTTTCCCAATCTTGACCAAACCTTTGCAGTTTGTATAGAGTTATGGCCCCTTTGATAGTGAAAAAAAAAATTAAATTTGCCTTATTCGTGCATTGAGATTTCTTTTTTCATTCAATCTTGATAAAACTTGTTTTAAAACACATGTTTCGTATGGTCATAAGATCTCAACACGAACACAGCAGTTATATCCCCTAAATTGTGAAAATTAATGCAAAAATTAATTAATTGCAAGACCGGAAATCTCAAGTGAATTTCAATATAGGATGGGTAAATGGCAATACACTCTACTCTTTCAAACAAGCCGGCAAACATGACATGACCTTTGCGGAGTGGTCGCCGTTATCTTTGAGAACTGCAGCATTAACACTTTTCCTTCGAAATTGCCTGCGAAAAGTTGGATACCATGGTTGAGAAAATATATCCAGGTCCTCACTTGTTCTGTGTATAAGAGTAAATTACCTAGACAAATTATTTAAGGACATTATGGCGTACATTCCCACAAGCCTTTCACAGCAGTAAGGCTTTCATCTTTACTCAGGTGAGCCCTCTGGGTCATCATGGCCCTCTTGTTTGAAAGTACAGCATTGGTTAAAATCTTGGACGAGAAACCTTGCATCTTTGAATTTTGTAACCAGTCTCAGATATATTTGCTGACGTTCGAAAAAAAAAGTGGGAAACTCAAAACAGAGCCATACACGCTGCCATTAGGGATGACCTGTTAGTTTTGTTTGTCAGCCGATTATTCCTTGTACATGCTTGTCCTAAAGTTTGTTATCCACATTTCAGTGTATCGTACCCGACTTGAGAGCGACATTGTCAGTGACACATCCGGCCACTTCAAACGTCTCATGGTCTCAATGGCAAATGTAAGCATTCCTTGTTCCAGATGAGATTACAAATAGGTGTATGTGTCATGTCCCTAGTCATCAATTTCAAGATTGATTCTATATGGTGAATTGATAGGCAATGACAGTGGTGTTTGTAAAACTATTTCAGAGTAAAAATTTGTTGTGCCACTGAAATATGTATTAAGTGTAATTAAGTTCTCATTTAATATAAATTAGCTTTGATGCACAACTGTTTTAATAATATGTATTGCATATAATTGTATTTTATTAGCTTGTTTATTTTAGAAAATAAATAATTATATGTATTCATTAATTTGTATGTAAACGTTACACAAAATATGTTTCATGGAAATTTCAGTAGTTTCTTTTATTTATTTGGTCCTGTTTGTTAGCAACAGACATGTTGATTTAAGTCACAAATGTGAAATATTAGGGATTGTCAGGTATTAACCTGGAAAGAAAGAACATGTATATACAAATGCAAATACAAGTACTTGAGCACCATGTATAACGTTGCAGGGTAACAGAATGGAGAATCAAGCTGTGGATATGAACAAGGCCAATGCAGATGCACAGGTATGTTGAATATCTCACGTTTTGAGTTGTTAACAATTCTTTGCTTACTTATAATCGGCTTATAACTTGTACTGATCTGAACCTACTCACAAAAAATTGATCCTACCAATAAACACTGGCACGCAATTTGCCCAAGTGTATGTTGTAAGATATAAATATGGAATGCCTACCACACAAATCTTCCATTAATTTGCAACAGACTGTATATGTATATTATAACATTTCATAAAAATTATATAATGATTGACTCATGAACAGCTTTTTGCCATATTTTACCGAAGTTTTCTGGAAAAAGTATTTATTTGTCTGTGTCTGGAAACATATTAAAATTACAATATTTTATCACTACAAACATTTAAATTTAAATTTTACTTTTTAAACTTGAATCACCAGATGACCAGATAAGGCGTGTACATACATAATTTACGTATGAAAAATCTAAAAATACGCACATAAAGTAAAATCAGGGTGAACATTTACGCATACAATTTAAAATGTTTGTGTCCAATTGGAATTGAAAAATAGACTCATAAATGAAACAGACTATTAAAGGTATAAAATGTAGAAATTCCATGTTGTTTTTTTTTCAAACATCTACTTATTTAAGGTTTATCCATTGCATTATTTTGCACTGACCAATGCATATTTGACTGATATACAGTAATTGTATTTCCATACATTTTGGAATGACTGTACAATTACCCCCATAAATTACGGTTTGATGTACTTTGTATATTTACCCTTTACTGGTCATGGACGTAATTCCGGCCTGCACGTCAATATTCGGCCACCCTTAAAAACGCGTTTTTGTGATAAGAGATTAATATTGTTTTAAAACAATTAGCAAAAGAACTTTCTATAGCAACAGACTTCTACAGATTTATAGACTCCAGGAAGTATCATTATTTACTTTTGAATTGAAATCTCGGTATCATAACAGGAAATATTGAGTCACGTGGGGAAACTGACGTCATCATACGCACGCATCGATAATATGGTGTCGCATGATTACAGATTTAATTTATTATTTCTTCTAACCGTAAACAAATTTTCATAAGTAAATTTGACGAAATAGGAAACACCCGCTTCTGTTTAAAAGATCACATCACTGTTTTGCCCAGACATGTTTTCTCTTTAAATTCGGTTATCTCAGATTTTCTTACAAGTCTCGCTGAATTTAATACCAAGATCATCCTAAACTCGAGGTAGTCCCGGTATGTTTTATGTTGTAGCCTTCTTCAGCGAAGGGGTTACACAAGGTATTGAGACTATCCCGCCCCTAGATTTTTCTGGTCCCAGTTCTAGTTAGCAATTCAGTAGACAAATCCGCCCTTTGACAATTTGGCCCTTAGACTTATCGATCCGTATCATGAATGATGTTTTTGCGATATTTTCTGAAATTTATTTTCATATTAATAAATATATTCTAAATTGAATAATTTATTCTCTATTTTATTCATATCAATAAATACTGTTCACTTACTCACATAAACGTATACACCCGCACAGGTGAAAATTAACAGCTATACACTAAGATTTTCAAATTGAATTATCTCCCTTGAATAGAATTAAAGGAAGTTTAAAGTTATTTATAGCACACGTCACCGTTGGCTTCAGATTAAAAAACTTTTTTACTTTAGTTTTGACATAAAAATGACATTTAAACAAAACAAACACAATATAAACAATCAAAAGAAAGAAACGAAACCATTTGCAGTTCACCATTGCCAACACTGGTTTAAATTATACAGAATTTAAGGGGAAGGGGGGGGGGGGGTACCGGTGAAAGAAAGTTGTTTAGGCGTTTAGGCAGGATATTTTAGTCAAAATTTTAATACTGGTGAAAGAAAGTTGTTTAGGCGTTTAGGCAGGATATTTTGGTCAAAATTTTAATTTTTGTAAACCTTGATCGTTACTTTTTGGATAAGGATAGTTACTAAAAAACTATTTTGTTATAAACATTGCTTAGGATACTAAAAAAAAAGCCGATTTGAGCTAGGAAAATGGACATTTTATATGTTGTTTAATTCCGTTTATTTAGTTTCCTTACACTCGTCCATTCTGATTTAAACTTACATGTTATATGAGTTTTGAACCCAGGATTATTGATGTGAAATTTAATTTTGATCAGTGGTGTACTACTTGAGATTAAAAAAAAACAACCCCCAAAGTGACCGGAGTTACGTTCATGACCAGTACACCAAAACGTTTGGCCCCACGACTATGAACAATCTTAAGCTTAATCTTAGTCTTAAACTTAAATGTTAGCCAATGGAAATCAAAGCCCATATGTACCGGTACATCGCGTTTTCATTGGTCGGTATTTTAAAATGAGACTAGGTTTGAGATTGAGAATTTTCGTTGTCATAGCGCCTGGTACTCACTCGGTTATGCCTGTGTTACAGAGCCTGCACCAGGCAGGTGAGAGGAGGTGGGGCACGGATGAGTCAGCATTTAATGCCATACTCGCGTCTCAGAGTTTTGAGCAGCTTCGCGCCGTGTTCGACGCCTATGGCAGGATTTCGGGACGCAACATCGAGCAGGCGGTAAAAGGAGAGATGTCTGGTAACCTGGAGATCGGCATGGTGGCAATAAGTAAGTGAGATGGACTGCAGACTGCTTGTACACATGTACCTGAGGCATTACTACATGTATATGTATTGTATAAACTGTTTCTGTTATATAGTATGTTAATTTTTATGCCCCCCCCCAAGGAGGGCATATTATAATCGAACCATCCGTCCGTCCGTTCGTGTGTCCGACCAAGGTAAATGTTTTTTATTAAGTCCAATATTTTGAATACTATCAAAGGTATTTACTTGAAACTTATAATACTTCTTTAATATCAACATCTCTACCAGGAAAAGCAACCCAAATAACTCATTCATGTTTTTCTAGAGCAGCCATTTTGACTGAATTAATAGTTGACATTTTTCATTCACTTTCATTTACAAAGATGTATGTTAGTGTCAATGTGGCACTTACTGAAAGCGTCTTCGTGAGCATGTGTCACCTGTTAGTGACTGCACTTGCTCTTACTGTGTTGATTAGATAGAAAACATCATGCTATGGCTAATGCCTTGCCAATCAAATGCGAAAGTAACAGAATATTAATTATATTACTATTGTTACTGTTGTTCTAATATTATTGTTTACATTTCAGTTAAATGTGTCGGAAGCAAGCCTGCCTATTTCGCAGAAAAGCTGTACAAGTCCATGAAGGTATTCATCTTAGAATATGTTGAATCATTTCCTTGGCAAAGGCTTGTTTTATTGAAGTGTTACAATTCAATAACATTTCATGCTTTAATCATTACAATGTCAATAATTTTCACACACAAGCATGCTTTAATTGTGGTTACATTATATTAAATTTGCGTATTGATATACAGTAAGGGGCAGAAAAAAATGAAACAAATCTCGTACAGCAAGGCCAGTGAACAAACTACATGTAGTTTCAATAAAATTTCCCTGACATTTTATGAGCTGAATTTTGGTGGAAAAAAGGCCACTGAAAATCACAATTTTCAAAAAAATACATGGACTGACCTTTATTATTAGATAATAAACACTACATATTTGTTTAAGTTAAGAGTACAGGTTTCTGTCAACACAAATTAGTATGAAATTTACTGAATAAACAGCAATTACATGTACCTATTTTGGCGTGAGATTACTGGTAAAATTAATGAGAACCAATGAAACGCACTTGTTTTGCCAAGCGAGTTTCCATGGCTCTTGCAATAATTCCAAGTGACAGTTAATTGACTTTAAAGGGTATCTTGCATCCTGTTGGTGATATGCGACAGTACTTCTAGAAAAAACTGACACTTGCAGATAACATTGACATGTTCATAACATTATGTAATATGTTTAAGAGTTAATTTGCCTTTTTAGCTCACCATGCTCTTGGTGAGCTTTTGTGAATGCCTTTTGTCCATCGTTAGCCGTGCGTCGTCCGTCGTGCATAGTCAACATTTACCTTGCGAACACTCTAGAGGCCACATTTATTGGCCAATCTTCATGAAACTTGGTCAGAACATTTGTCCAAATGATATCTCGGCCAAGGTTGAAACTGGGTCATGTGGGTTCAAAAACTAGGTCACAAGGTCAAATTGAAGAAACAGCTTGTGAACACTCTATAAGTCACATTTTTTACCCAATCAACATAAAACTTGCTCAGAACCTTTGTTTTTATGATATCTCGGCCGAATTCGAAAATTGTTCCGGTCCGTTGAAAAACATAGCTGCCGGGGGGGGGGGGGGGGGGCAGTTTTTCTCATATGGCTATAGGAAAAGCTTGTGAACAGTCTAAAAGTCACATTTTTTTCCGAATCAACATGAAACTTGCTCAGATCCTTTTGTGTAGAATAGGTCAATTTTGTATTCTGTATTGTATCTATTTATATACAAGTATCATATAGTGTTTATGTCCCTTGTCTACTAGTATTTTGTAGTGTTTATGTCCCTTGTCTTGTATGTGTCCATTTGCTCCATTTGTGAGATTCAGTCCCTTGTCCTGTGTGCGTCCAGCCATGTACTGTGATGTCATTCATGTATTGTCCAGTCAGTATGAAAGGTTTATGATCAACAAGATTTTGATTGGTCAGGTTGGAAAAAGCATGTGATAGAGATGTGAAATAACTGACCATGCCTTCTGTCCATTTTTGTAAAGCGTTCAAGTCGCAAGACTGCCATTGCTAATTTGCTTCCATTGCTGTTTTTTATACATCCAACCTAGTGAGTGTGCTTGTTTTTGTTTTAATTTGTATTTGCATTTATGAATGCATTAATACTATTTGTCTGTTTTATTTAGCTGTAGTGTTTACTAAAGAATATGTCATTTCGTCTGTGTACGGTGTTCCGTTAGGGCCACTCGTTGTTTCGCACTTTTGACCTATGATTTACAAGCGCGAGAACACGATACGAAGTAGCGAAATCACGATGCGGGATTGCGAGATTACGATGCGAGATAGCGAAATCAATATCGCGATCTCGCATCGTGTTTTCGCGTTCTCGCCCTTGTATATCCAAAGGTTTAGAATGCAAAAACATGATGCGAGGTTGAGAAATTAATATCGAAATCTCGCAACGTATTCTGGCAATTTCGCATCGTATTTTCACGATCTCGCATAGTAGTCTCACGATCTCGCATCGTAGTATTGCGATTTCGCATCGTGGTTTCGCAATCTCGACCTGTGGATTACAAGCGCGAGAACACGATACGAAGTAGCGAAATCACGATGCGAGGTTGCGAGATTACGATGTGAGATCGCGAAATTAATATCTCGATCTCGCATCGTGTTTCGCGTTTTTGCTTGAGCATAGGTAATTTAACAACGATAATTGTGTTCTTTGCCTATCGACAATTTAGAGAGTATCATGTTAGAATAATGATACTAATGTGTTGTTGTTAAGCAAATTAGAAGGACTAATGGGCGATTTGCTGAAAAGCCAGATTGAATAAATGATAAGCTTATAATGCATTGTTGTGATTTTATTATGGAAGGCCCTGTGCCATTCAAAAACTTTATTCTAATAAATGATGACCAGTATAAACTCATACAAACTGCTAAAATGTAATCAAACAATATCAAATTGCTTTGGAATTTTTTTTACGGTGGGACTATAATTGGATATTAATCACATCTCTGTGTGGGGCCTGTACTCCAAGGTTTACAGAAATGGAACATGCTCTATCCCACGAATGTGTTGTACACGTCCATAAATGTTTATAAAGCAGTGTAGTAGACAAATATACACTGAACACTTTGATTAATAAATCAAGTTTTATAAACCAAGGTGAACCCTGTAGAGGGCCATTAACAGTTAAGTCAGTATCCTAACATGTTGGATTTCCCTTGTACAGTGCAGTGAGTGTGGCTGGGAACATAATTATATTGATCAATGTTTCAATACTTAAATGTCATGAAAATATTCAACTACATCATGCGTATGAAGTGTTGCAATGGGTTGAAAACATTATTGTCATGTCATTTATTTCCCAGTCATACGCATGTTGAAAAAAATACATGTATACAGGCAATGTTTTTAAGTAATAAAATGTTTTGTTTTTTTTAAATATAAATTGAGCATTATAAAAGGATAAAAAATCTTGCATTTTAATATTTTCCTCAAATGTTATTGTTAAATTTGCCAACTGTATTTTATTGTGGCATCTAATTTGTCCTCCATTTTGATTCTTTGTCATGTGCAACCTCCGAAATGACTTGCCTGCGCATTTGCAACTGGAAAGCGAGAGTATGATGTGACTATCGTTGTTTCTATGTGACTATGTTCAAGCAAAAACACGATGAGAGATCGCGATATTGATTATCTCGCAACCTCGCATCGTGATTTCGCTACTTCGTATCGTGTTCCCGCGCTTGTAATCCACAGGTCGAGATTGCAAAACCACGATGAGAAATCACGAGACTACGATGCGAGATCGCGAGACTACGATGCGAGATTGCGAGAAAACGATGCGAGATCGCGATATTAATTTCTCTACCTCGCATCGTGTTTTCGCATTCTCGACCTTTGTATATACACGGGTAATAACGCGAAAGCACGATGCGAGGGCGCGAGATTACGATGCGAGATCGTGATATTGATTTCGTGATCTCGCATCATAATCTCGCAATCTCGCATGATGATTTCGCTACATCGTAGCATGTTCTCGCGTTCTCGCGCTTATAATCTAAAGGTCGAGAATGCGAAACAACGAGTGGCCCTAATGGAACACCGTATCTATGCCATCACAGAGGACATGTATTTAGTGTTCCCAGTCGAGACTTGCATCATTTGTCATGGTTATAATGAAACAGGCTTTGAAACCAGTAACAAATTTAATTGGTATAATAAAACAATTTTTTCTCTGGATCGCTTTGGAATTTGACATTTACATTTACTTGTTCTCACTACTATGAATCCTAAATTAACAACCCCTGTCCAAACAGAATATCAAAAAAGTTCATATATATACGACCAATCTAACCACATATCAATTGAAAGTTAATTTAAGTCAATAGTCTCGGCATTGTTATGCCATATAAGTCCACATTATGGTCTGTTTAGAAAATTTTGATCAAAATCAAACAAGCAGCCTTAAGTTAGGCAAATAATTGACAAGAATGACCATTTCAGCTCATCCTTGCACAGGTACGTTAAAAATTGCTTTATTTAATTCCGCTACTGGTACTTCACAGGAGGGGACTTTATGTTTGCCCTTTCCGTCAGTCAGCAAAGAATTGGATTTTGCGATAGCTCAACAATTTCTGACGATATGTTCATGAAACCCAATATACTTATAAACAGCAATTTAAGGATTATGCGAGGTTCAAGAGATTTTCATGAAACTTTGTAAAAGCAGAAAGGGTAATGTAATATTTATGCACAATATCTTTTATTACCAGAGGTCAAAGGGCAGATCAATGTTATCAAAATAGAAAAACATTTAATACTGCAGTTACTCTAGAAATACATGAGATTTGATCCTAAAACTTTATTTACAGATAAGGGCGAAATGAAGGTTATAAACAATCTATAATTTTAACAAGTCCTGTACCGGTAACTAGCACAAATTATTGATCGGGTTTTTTAACTGTAGGGGACTATTGCTTGCAATACTGTTAAAGCCACGTTTGTTAAATGGCTCGTCCCTAGCAAGAAAGCAATAGACTTACTAATTTGACAATGCTGTTTCTGTGCAGTATGAGTATTTACTTTACCAGTAATTTATTGAAATAAAACTTTTAACAAGCAAGGAATTTTATGTAATCAAAAATAAGGGTTTACTACAGTTTAAATTGTACTGGTTAAATCAGAGTGCATTATATGATCTTAGAAAGATAAACTGCAAACATGTCACACATTTAGGTCCATCACCAATTACGGGCCACATTGTGTTCATGATGTTGGTAAGAGAAATCGAACATTTGAATAAATCTGACATTTGCAAGGAACAGAGTAGTTTCAGTAGGACAAATTAATTTTTTGCACTTATTGTATTTAACAAGATAATCATGGTTGATTATTAGCACGACTATTCACCGAATACAGTGTGTTTTTTTCACCTTTGAGGGAAAGGTGGCGGGGCCCTTCAGATGGGTAATTTTACGGCAAAAGGGGATTTTTTTTAGAAGAGCATTATAACATGTTTATATTCTACTTTGTGATAAAACATAATGAATTGTTTTGCTATAGATAACTTAGATTAACTTGGTTTGATGAGAGATTGCTGTGATTGTTTACGAAAGCTCTTCTATCTTAGCCAATTTTTGTCAGATTTTTGTCCTTTTTCTCAAAATAAAGCTTACATTCTAAGGGGAATTTAAAGGTAAATAGGGGAAAAATACATGCCTTTTTAGCAGGGGAATGGGGCAAAAAAAAAATTGGCCCCAAATTGACCCTAAAAAAACAATGGAATAGTCAGAACTATATCACTCACCCGTTTGTTGTGTCGGCATAATGCTCTGTTTAAGGTTTGCGTGTAACAAGAACATCTATGTAAGTGCTACAGATGTTCAATTGAAACTTCACACATGTCTTCAGGGTCATTATTAAGGTCACTGACCAAGGCCTATTACTCAGACATGCAACTGAGCAGAATTATGCCCCCTTTTGTACTTATGCAATTCAGGTTAAGGTTTGCGTGCATGTAAATATCACTGTAACTACTACATAAACTGAAAAAAAGTTATTCCACTACGAAACTTATATACAACAAGACGGCCATGATGGCCCTAGGTCGCTCACCTGAGTTTAAGGCATCATAATGGCTATAACAAGAGGGAAAAATGGCACTAAACGCCTTACCTGAGTATAAAGATCTGGGCCTTGCAGTTTCAGATGTTTTTTAGTCTATATAAACCATGTGACCCACAGGGCATGGCCACCTTGTACCCCAGAGGCATCATTTGAACAATATTGTAGTGGACCACTTTTCAATGTTAAATACCCAATATGATTCAACAGGGCCTTGCGGTTTCAGAGGAGATTTTTCAAGTCATTTTGTTATTTAAATGTATATAAACCATGTGATCCCCAGGGGGTGGCTAATTTTTACCCCAGGGACAGCATTTGAACAATCTTATATAGGACCACTCCACAATGTTTCACGCAAAATATATAGCCTCTGGGCCTTATGGTTTCAACACAGAAGATTTTTAAGGCCCACTTGCCATTTAAGTCTATATAAATCATGTTACACCCTGGGTCATGGCCACTTTTTACCCCAGGGGCATAATTTGAACAATCTTTGTAGAGGACCACTATACAATGTTGCATATCAAATACGAAAACACTGCGGTTTCAGGAGATTAGTCATTTGGCTATTTAAGTCTATATAAACAATGTTACCCCCAGGGCAGGGCCATTTTTGACCCCTGGGACATCATTTGAACAATCTTTGCAGAGGACCACTATAAAATGTCACATACCACATATGAAACCTCTAGGCCTTGCAGTTTCAGAGGAGAAGATTTTTAAAGTCATCTTGCTATTTAAGTCCATATCAACCATGTGAGCCCTGGGGTGTGGCCAGTTTTGACCCTAGGGGCATCATTTGAACAGTCTTTGTAGAGGACCACTTTACAATGTAACATATCAAATATGAAACCTCTGGGCCTTGCAGTTTCAGAGGACAAGATTTTTAAAGCCATTTTGCTATTTAAGTCTATATAAACCATGTGACCCCTGGGGTGTGACCAGTGTGGACCCCAGGGGCTTCATTTGAACAATCTTTATAGAAGACCACTATACAATGTTACATACCAAATATGAAACCTCTGGGCCTTGCGGTTTCAGAGGAGAAGATTTTTAAAGTCATTTTACTATTGAAGCCTTTCCTCAGGATTTTGCTAAGGCACCGGGGCAAATAACCACGGTTGGGGGTGGGTGTGGAAGGTGGTGGGGGTACCCCCTTCGACGTTAGATTTTAAACAACTTTAGTTATTGGCATATTATCACAAAATTATCAGCAATGACTTTAAACAAAGCTTTATTTTATACTTCATTTCATGTCTGAAATGTTCAGGTCTTCCACTATCCAACACTTGTATCCAACACAAACATTTCATTTTAGTGCAAGCCCTGTACACACATTTAGAAAGCTATCCTTCATGGTTTCTGCTGGTGCCACATGTCCATCCACATGTTGATGAGGCATAGTGTTCATGTCCAATATCTGGTACTAAAAAGTTGTTCTTCTGAGAAGAGGTCCTTGGGTGGAGGCTGCCAACAAAGCATTAAGAACTTTGTTGGAGAGACAAGATCTGTGTGTTTTTTTGTGTGCTGCAAGCATTTAATGAAACTGTACAAATGAAAGGTTTAAAGTAGACTACTAGACTTTAGGCTCTATGCTACGTGTTTCTGTACATGCTGGTGAAACAGACTGCAGTGTCAGAGCCACAGACTCGATTGCTGCATCATTTTGTCTGACAAAAAATTGTGCAGTTCCACCTAAGTTAGATTAGATATAGATCTAATGCTATCATTTCATATTTGGCATTTCATTATTAAATTAGAAATATACACTTCGCCTGTAAACAAATTCAATGTAGTAGATCTAAAGTTAAAATGTATTAGATAAGACGGTCTTAGATACTAAGACTGATTGACTACATTTCTTACACATTGCCTAAACATTACATCCAGCTAATTTACTTACACAACAACATGATTGACCATGCTGGTGGGTAACATTTTCTATGCATTTCAATGGTTATCTCCAATGATTCTCTAAAGCACCCTCACAGCACTGTGTAACTGGCTAACTGGTTTGATAAGATCTAAAAAATAGCACACTGTAAACTCCTAGCTGGAATGTCCTCTGCTGGATTGAATTTTGAGTGTTAGAGGCTTATTGAAATTATAGTGCTGCAGTATAAACAATGTGACCCCCAGGATGTGGCCAGTTTTGACCCCTGGGACATAATTTGAACAATCTTTGTAGAGGACTACTATACAATGTTACATACCAAATATAAAACCTCTGGGCCTGGCAGTTTCAGAAGAGAAGATTTTTAAAACCATTTTGCTCTTTAAGTCTATATAAACCATGTGACCCCCGGGGTGTGGCCAATTTTGAAGCCAGGGTCATCATTTGAACAATCTTTGTAGAGGCCCACTATACAATGTTACATACCAAATATGAAACCTCTGGGCCTCGCGGTTTCAGAGAAGATTTTAAAAGTCATTTTGCTATTTAAGTCTATATAAACCATGTGACTCCTGTGGTGTGGCCAGTTTGAACCCAGGGGCATCATTTGAACAATCTTTGTAGAGGACCACTATACAATGTTACATACCAAATATAAAACCTCTGGGCCTTGTGGTTTCAGAGGAAAAGATTTTTTTAAAGTCATTTTGGTATTTAAATGTATATAAACCATGTGACCCCCGGGGTGTGGCCAATTTTGAACCCAGGGATATCATTTAAACAATCTTTGTAGAGGACCATTATGCAATGTTACCAACCAAATACGAAATCTTTAGGCCTTGCAGTTTCAGAGGAGAATATTTTTAAAGTCATTTGGCTATTTAAGTTTGTATAAACCATGTGACCCCCAGGGTGTGGCCAGTTTTGACCCCAGGGGCATCATTTGAACAATCTTTGTAGAGGCCCACTATACAATGTTACGTACCAAATATGAAACCTCTGGGCCTTGTGGTTTTAGAGAAGAAGATTTTTAAAGTCATTTTGCTATTTAAGTCTATATAAACCATGTGACCCCTGGGGTGTGGCCAGTTTTGACCCCAGAGGCATCATTTGAACAATATTTGTAGAGGACCACTATACAATGTTACATACCAAATATGAAACCTCTAGGCCTTGCGGTTTCAGAGGAGAAGATGTTTAAATTCATTATGCTATATAAGTCTATATAAACCATGTGACCCCTGGGGCGTGGCCAGTTTTGACCCCAGGGGCATCATTTGAACAATCTTAGTAGAGGACCACTAGAGGATGTCACATCAAATTTGAAAGCTCTGAGCCTTGCGGTTTCATAGGAGAAGATTTTTTAAGTTTTCACTTTTTAAATCTATTATTAGCTCTGGTGACCTACATATGCAGCGGACCGAAAAAAAAATTGAACAACTTTGAAAGAGGTCCACCCAAGGATCATTCCTGTGAAGTTTGGTGAAAATCTGCCAAGCAGTTTAGGAGGAGATGTTGTTTGAATGAAAAGTTGACGACGCACGCATGCACGCACACACGCACGCTCGACGGACAACGGGCGATCACAAAAGCTCACCATGAGCACTTTGTGCTCAGGTGAGCTGAAAAGTAAAGATTTCAAAGTTCTTGCACTACGAAGTTTTTATTACCAGTTGACACATCTATATTAGCAAAGCACATGGTGGTACAAGCACGCTTTGCATGCGTGGAGCGTGTCGTCGTTGGTGCAAGCAGACATTTTCTAGCAAAACAGGGGTTTTACATGGCATAACAAAACATTTGTGTTAACGATGATTTTACCCGAAATTTCAAGGAAAGTAATTTAAAACAATGCCTTATTTAGGTAGTAAACTAACTGCGGATATTATGAACAACTGAAATCATTGTGTAAACTGCTTTTACTTACTGTCGGGATTAAAAAGTACTCTTTCGTTATCAACTGATGGATGTATAAAAAATTACTAATGCATGTATAAATGTGTATTACGCCGATTGGTCGATTGTTCACAGCATTGGCAAACTGAAACAACTCTGCGCTTTAATTGGCTAATATTGATTTTTCTGGGAATGAAGCTCCGCCTTCTAGGTGGAGCTACTCAGTGGCTGATTTCAGTCGATTAGAGTGAAAGTGTGACAACTGCTGTTAATTGCTCGTTTATGACACGTTGCCTAATCGGGGTATGCATTGCCTTGGGGAAAAATTAGGGGATTAGTGGTCTGTGAAAAGTTAATCTAATATAGGTATGTACAGTTTTTATGATTTGCGGGACACACAAACTAATTCCGGGACTGCAGGACGGGCACTGCATTTCCGGGACATTCCAAAACATATGGCATCTATGAATCACCTGAAGTAGACGACTTGTTGCATGTAAAAAAAAGTCCCCAGAGGTTTAGGTCACACATGTATTTATATTGTTCTCTTCAAAACCATTGTATTGGGGTGGGGGTGCATCCATGTCCTGACATGTGCCTTGTACTAAAGTATTTTTTTTTCTATAATCTAAACTTTGCTTTGGTGTGGATAAAGGTATTGTATAGTATGAGGTTTAATAAACTTGTTGTACTGTATGTACAGAATGAGCAAACATTTCGATTCATAAGGATTTTTTTAAATTAAGGGCATTTGATTATTGCTGCATATGGTGTATAGTGCACCAGTCTTGACAAACGAGTGTATTTCCCACCAACCACTGGCTATTATTTGCATCAATGTATTTTCTAGTACATTTCTGGAAATAACCCAAAACTTGATCTCAACCGACCCAAATATAACCCAAGCTCCACAACATTACCAATTAACATTAATCTTCAGTATTCCTCTAAAAATTATGTGAATGTTACAACATCAATTATCTTTCCATTGACTGAGTGGCACAGTAAAATGCTGCTCAATTACATGTACTTCAGGCGCCTGTTAGCTAAAAGTTCCAGATTGCAATTTACAAAAAATCAAATTACTGGGTCATGATTGGCCTGACATTTTAGTTCATGTTCACAATTTAGTGGAAACCATTTGAACTCTGCTGTTAATTACAAATGAAGCTATCGTGATATAACAAATACCAAGTATCAACAAAACAACAATAACATGAACAATCAGTAAAATGACAAAAAACTAATGGCCCCATAAAGACAAACACGTACTTCAATACCAGCTAACAACAAAGAACAATTCTTTATTTATAAAGGGGTCTACACAATTCCAATGCGAACATAATGTATTGAGTCAGATATATATAATAGGATAAGGTGTTGAGGTTAATGTTCAGTCATTTGAAACATATATATATCATTAAAACAAGGCTTGCCACAGGATGTGACGTATGCTCCCGAAGCATGCTTGTCAGAGGAAGGCATCACAATGTCAGTTACATGTTGGCAAAAATGACGCTTCCTACAAAAAGAGTTATGATCCTTGTACTGTGCACTTCCTCTCAACATCCTTTATCAGTTTCAATACTAATGTAGTTATGCACTGCACAAGAAAATTAACTGCAGGGCAATAACTCCATAAATATTGAAGAAAGAGTTATGGTCCTTGTACTCTGCACTTCCTCTCATTGTCCTCTATCATTATATGAAGTTTCATTTGAATCCCTCCAATACTTATGGAGTTATGCTCTGCACAGGAAGCGTGACGCACCGACGGACAGACGGACGGACGATGCGATTACTATATGCCCCGAAGTTTGTTTATTGATTCAATTTAATTTTACATGGAAACTTCATCAACATGTTTGTGCACATAATTAAAGTTGAAAGATGTCGTAAAAAGTACACGTTTCCCAAAATTAAAGGTTACTGTACCAGACCGTAATTTTCAAATTCCATGAGCCCAGAATATATGTTACAAAAAAGCCAGTAGAAATACAGGGAGGATTTTGACGGCACCCAATTAGGTCCAGAGAAAAAGTACAGTGTATTTCCAGCAGGCTGTAATTGAATTTTGTTTCGTTTTTTCTGCCCCTTACTGTAATAATACCAGTACTTGAATTTTGCATGTTGTATACAGTCTTGTACATGAACTGATATAATTTATTGTTGTATCAATTTAATGCAGGTAACAATGTACAAAACACACACATGTATGTATTCAATAAAAACGTTTAAACATGCCTCTGTACCGTAATTACTCTCTATGTTGGGACACTCTAAATGTTGGGACACTCTCTATGTTGGGATACTCTCTATGTTGGGACACTCGAAATGTTGGGACACTCGAAATGTTGGGACACTCGAAATGTTGGGACACTCTCTATGTTGGGACACTCTATGTTGGGACACTCTAAATGTTGGGACACTCTCTATGTTGGGACACTCTCTATGTTGGGACACTCTAAATGTTCGGACACTCTCTTTGTTGGGACACTCTAAATGTTGGGACACTTTAAATGTTCGGACACTAACTGTTGGGACACTCGAAATGTTGGGACTCGAAATGTTGGGACACTAAATGTTGGGACACTCTAAATGGTGGGACACTCTAAATGTTGGGACACTCATTAAATCTGATAAAATAATTATTTTTCGTGACTCTTAATTTTGGGACAGTTTGAAAATTTGATTTTTTCCTGTTTATAAATTTGGGACATTGTTTTCCAAATTGGCAATTTAGTGTCGATATCCGTCAAATCAGCAATTAAAAGTTGCCATCTAACTGTTATCTAATTGCAATTCAATAATTAGCAAACTGTCAAAGTTGTGAATGCTTATGTGGATATTCCATATATCCGTGTCTCATGGCAGCTGACCCCATCAAAGTAACCCCTAGTCGGCGTGTCATAAATTACGCCATGGGGCAAAGATCTTTATCCACCGTGATTTGCTTGTTTAATATGGATTTAAATACACACCCATTACGCAAAATTGAACCTTCAGAAGAACAGTTTTGTACCTTAATTGGAGATTCTAAATATTGGGACAAATTCAGAACAGTATTTTTTTCTGCTTCGAAAAATTGGGACAGCAAAAGTAATATTTATTGTTAAGTATCCTAACATATAGAGTAATTGCAGTATTCTTGTGACCAAGAACACTGAACGGGGTGATGGAGACCTGTGCCATTTATAACTGCTTGTATATTCTTGTCATTAGGGTGCCGGTACAGATGACTGGACACTGGTCCGGCTGATATTGACCGGTGCTGTTTATAAATACCTGTAAATTCTCATTACCAGGGTGCTGGTACAGATGACCAGACACTGATCCGGGTGATAATGACCCATGCTGTTTATGATTGCCCGTATATTCTCATTACCAGATGCCGGTTCAGATAACCTGACACTGATGCGGGTGATAGTGACCCATGCTGTTTATAATTGCCCGTATATTTTCATTACCAGATGCCGGTTTGGATTACCGGACACTGATGGGGGTGATAGTAACCCATGCTGTTTATAATTCCCCTATATTTTTATTACCAGATGCCGGTTTGGATGACTGGACACTGATCCGGGTGATAGTGACCCATTCTGTTGATAAATGCCTGTATATTCTCATTACCAGATGCCGGTTTAGATGACCGGACACTGATTTGGGTAGTAGTGACCCATGCCCTTTATAACTAGCTTCTTTCTAGTGCGCTGGTACTGACGACCAAACACTGATCCTGGTGATATTGACCCCTGTCCTAACTCTTTGTATATTCTTACTAGTGCGCCAGAATTTGTTTTTAGAAAAGCAATATTACATGTTTATACTTTACTTTGTTATAAAACATTAATTATTTTGCTACAAATGATAACTTAGATTATGCACTAACTTGTTTGATGAAAAATTGCTGGGATTGTTTACGAAAATTCCTCTATCTTTGTCAATTTGTGTTCGATTTTAATCTTTTTTTTTGTTTAATAAAGCTTCTGAGGGGAATTTTAAGGTAGATATAGGGGCAAATATATACTTTTTAAGGAGGGGAATGGGGCTGAATTTCGGCCCCAAATTGGCCCTAAAAAAAACACTGAGTACAAATGACCGAACACTGATCTGGGTAATTGTGACCCATGACATTTATAACAGCTGTTATATTCTTGTTGCTAGGGCATCCGTACATATGACCGGACACTTATCTGTGTAATAGTGACACGTGCCCCTTATAACAGCTTCTATATTCTTGTTATTAGGGAGCAGGTACGGATGACCGGACACTGATCCGGGTGATTGTGACCCGTGCTGAGGTGGACATGGTTCAGATCAAGCAGGAGTTCCAGAGGATGTACAACCAGTCCCTGGAGCAGTTCATCAGGGTGAGTGTACATGTAGATACATAATTATCAAAGACCAGCTTACTTAATGCACATTGAGAGTTATTGGTTGTCATTTTACAGCACGCATGTACTTATTACATATGGTACTTTTTAATTTAGTGGTTTGTTGTGTTTGTTTTTCCTCGCTTTTCCGCCTTGAATAACTCGAAATCTATCAAATGAACAGAACCACCTTTGATTAACTTTATTATCAGGGACCATATCCAAATTTTTTCCTTACGAAAATATGAACTTAAACCATATTTATGTGAAAAAATCAAATACAATTTTCCATGTAATTTATATTGATAATGAGCAAATAAAAGACGCATCTGTGGATTCTTCATGAGATTAAGTTGAAGACAAAATAAACTTTAAATGAACATGTCATAGACTTAAGGAATTTTATCATTTTAAGAAATTTACTTAACTTTTAACTAAGGAGCTTTGTGCATACGGACCCATTTCTCCCAATACCTAATAACAAGGAAGCTGACTTAAAATGACTCGTTAATAAACTCTTAAGTGACCACTACGAACAATATGACTAAATAAACCTCTTCTACTGACTTAATTCAACATGTAATGTTTTGACTATAATCTAGTTCTTCAGCTCATTCTTTAGTAAAACAGAATTTGTGGTACATACCAGTCATCATACCATATTTGTGGTACATACCAGTCATCATACCATATTTGTGGTACATACCAGTCATCATACCATATTTGTGGTACGTACGTTAAATTTAAGCAATTTAAGCAGAGCAAACGATTTTCATTGAAATAATTTTAGCGTCTTTCTGTATTATGTACCTTTACGGTCCTGTCTGAATTGACACAAAGCTGACAAAAGCCCTAAAACTGTTAATAACTTTGAACAGAATTCAAACACAGTCATTACTTCTTCTATATACACCTCTGATATATTTTTTTTCGCTTGTGCATGAAATCTCTGGTCCAGCTACCTTTAAGGCTCCATCCTTGGTACTTTCAGGGTGACATTTCGGGCGACTATCGTCGGGCCATGAATGCGATGATTGGGGGCGGGACATACTAGAAACCACACCTCTGAATGTATGTCCATCAATCAGAACACATGAAGCATTATGTCTGTTCACTTATAAATGTGTAATTTACTTCTCACTTCTTAACTGGATACAGTAAATGTTTGGCCAGGACTTCTGTCTTTACTATTATCAGTTTTGTTAAGATTTATGTTTTTTTGTCCGACTGTATAGTAAAGAATGTACATTGCACTAAACTGAGTCTGTGAATTGTAAACGTTTGTGGTGTACATTAGTAGTCAACGTCATGGTTTCTCAGGGCAGGTATTCACAAAGCTCCTAAGGGAAATCTGAACTTAAGTTGTTCTTAAGTGAAAATTTCAGATCAAATGTTCTATGTGAAATCCAACGACTTCTGTTTACAAAATGGTGAAAAAATAAACATCTAAGTACTGTTTACTAGTTTAAAACATTTTAATTTAAAAAGACATATAAATGAAACCTATAGAGACTTACGGATTTTTTTTTTTAATTTAAGAAGTTAACTTCAGTTTTTTCCTAAGGAGCTTTGTGAATACGGGCCCTAATGTTTATATTTCTTAGTTCAGTTGTGTTACACTTCAAAATGACTACCTTTTTAACTTATGTGTTCTTATCAAATTTAGAAAATGGCGCCAATTGAAAGTTATATGCATACATATACATGTATTGTATATATTTGCCATTATTAAAATATTATTTCAAGTCATTGTTAAATAATTAAATGATTGTTATTCATCAACAAAGCATTTTGCCCAATGGTTAAAGAAAACTCGATCAAACCGAGCAAATGCGTGCAAAGGCATATTGAGGAAGTTATCATTTTTTCTGAATATTCATGCCACCTAATGTTTGTGATACAAAATACGGTTGAGCAATAAAATCATATCATTGTCTCCTTCGCCTTTGCTAGTTTCTTACTAACCCTGTTTTATGAATCCCCGGTATATTTCTGGAATATTGATAGGGAGAAATACTTTGTTATGCGCTTAACATAAGTTTCCCCAAGGACGTTCAGTTCCTGTGCTTATTTACATTTTCTGCAGTTCAATGTATTACAATGGATGCAATATCACCAAACTGTGACACAGTCTTCTGTTTAATTTGGTATAAATACAGCGTTTTTCCTCTATATAAAGTTGGTACCGGAAAACGGTACCATTCCCAATCCGATTTTCTGACCATTTTTCCCAATTTGAAGTTAAAAATTCGCAAATGTAAGGAAAAACACCCCAAAAGACCCTGAAAAGATCGACGATGTTCCTGTATTTTACTTTTGTTTTACCCAAGCGTAAACCATAGCTCAAATCAGTTACTGTTAATGGCTAGGGGAAGTAACCGCTGCAAGGTTTGGTGGCGCTGTATCGATTGGTTACTGTTATCAGTTATACATTGCGTGCGAGAATGGGAACCATCTGGACTGTAATGCGTGTTCGCGAGTGTCATTGACGAGACATGGCAATTCATAATACTACAGAAAAAAAACATTCTGGGATGCAATCCTTTATCTAGCAATGGCTTTTATGGCAAAGCAGAAAGTATAGATCCACAACCGTCATTAACGGCGGAAGATACTAGTAATTTTGTTTATGTTCTTTCAGCCATTGACACAGACAGAGAGCAAACTTGTGTCTCTGGGGCAAGTTGTGCAGGTTGATACCCACCAGCACGGCATTTAAAACCATTATCTGACTTGAATGCAAGTTAAATAATAAATATAACAAATTGTTTTAGGGTTTATTTATTGTAACTTACTGTTTTCACATCCTTTTCGACTGTTTTTCATGAAAGTGGTAAAATTCCCAATTTGGCTGAAAACGCCGTCAATTTTCCCAATTTGACCGGTACCGGTACCATTCCCAAAGTGGTGAGAAAAACGCTGAAATATGTCTAAACGCAGTATGCCTGTCCTAATTTTGGCCAAGAACATTTTTCCTGCCAACAATGTCTAGGTGCAGCTGCAGAAATTCATTATTATTGTACAAAACGGCAATTTCAATTCAGTAATTGATGAAGAAAGAAATGTTTGGTGAAAAACGGCAAATGCAATTCAATATTTGATGAAAACGAGATGCATTGTTAAGAACGGTAAATTCAAATGGTTGTATTACACTGTCTCCAAAATGAATGCAATCTACATTTTACATTAGAAAATGTCTAGAGCAGAAAAGCAAGTTACTGCATTATGCAAGCAAGCTATATAATAGACCTTTAAACAAGTACCAATCCTATACAAATGAGGCGCGTCCTGGGAAAACCGGACTTAATGCATGTGCGTAAAGTGTCGTCCTGGATTGGTCTGTGCAGTCCGCACAGGCTAATCCAGGGCGGCACTTTCCGCCTACAGTGGATTTATGTTTACAAGAGACTTCCTTGAAACAGAAAATACCACAAAAGCGGAAAGTGCCCTCCCGGATTAGCTTGTGCGGACTTCGACACTTTACGCACATGCATTAAGTCCGGTTTTCCCACGACGCGCCTCAAATGAAGTTTTTTTATCCTTTCATTGCACCTGTTTAACTGTTAACCTAGTTCACACAGAAAAGCACATGACAAAGCTTTGAAACAATTCCCAAAGCAATAACTGACAATGCATTTAGTTCACAATAGCTGGGGATAATTTTAAAGACTTGAAGACATACACACATACATATATTCGTATGTTTGTTTCCAATACATGTACTATTAAATATGTTAATCATACGTTGCAATACTGAGCATCACATAATTAAAATCGCTAAATGGCAATTTGTTGAACGAACACATATCATACTTTTGTTGAACGAACACATATCATACTCGGCAGTTGATCTATTCAACAATATATGCAATTTTCAAGAAAGTACTATTATGTATTCTACATTGTGTTTTTCTTTTTCCTGTTAAAAGACTCTGTCCCAAAGGGTTTGATTCTCCCAATTCGATTGAACAAAATCCACAATGTGTAGTGACAAAATCCCGAATACACGGGAAATGTGAATTTAGGTTATAAATCATGACATGACCTGCATGTTAATGGATAAAAATCGTTAAAATACTGATTTCAGCCAACGTGCCAATAGTTTAATAATTTAAATTTATTTCCTTCATCATAATTATAGTCCCTGCCCTGACACAAAGCTGTTAACAAATCGCTGGTGTATAACATTGTACGAGCGTATTTGACGTAACGGTGAAGGATTTATAGGTTGATGTCCTATGTAGGATTATATTAATACTCTAACAAGACCATTATATTAACTTCTTCGGATATTGGTTCCCATTGTTAGCGTTCCATTCTCTAGCTTGCTGTACGATTAATCATTCAACAAGTATACCCCAGTGAACGCATAAGAAAGCAAACCTATTGGACTACACCATGTGTGTTTCTGAAAAACCACTTGGCCTAGACATGGATTTGGGATGATTCTCTACATTGTTAAGTGTTTCAATGAAATACTTTAAAAAGAAAAATATCGCTTTGGTTAATATTTTATTTTTATTCGCATCAAATCGTGTATTTATAATGACACAGTTGTTTGTAATGTAATCGCAAATATAACATCTCAATAGTTCGCATTCATTCACGAATGTTTTCAGCGTTTTTCATGGTGCCTATTTTGAGCTCTCCTCCAATGGAATCGACTAGTTCCCGCTGTCATCACAACAATATTTAGTTGTCTCTTTCAGCAATATCTAGGGTTCACCTAATTGTCTTTCATTAATATCTCTTGTTCATCCTGTTGGTGATTACTTGACATAATCAGGAGTTTACCTCGTCGTTATTTGAAAAAAAAGCAGCTTTCGCCACATTCTTTTGACAATATCATGTATTCCCAAAGAAGCCGTTAAAAATGCCCTTTTGACAATATCCCGTATTCACAACAATGTCCATTGACAATATACCGCATTCACAACAATGTCCTTTGACAATGTCCCGTATTCACAACAATGTTATTTGACAATACCCTGTGTTCCAAACAATGTCTTTTGACAACAGTTCATATTCACACCAATGCCTTTCGACAATACCCGGTAGTCAAAACAGTGTACTGTGACAATATCCCGTGTTTACAACAATGTCCTTTGACAATATATCGTGTTTACAATAATGTCCTTTGACAATATCCCGTGTTTACAACAATGTCCTTTGACAATATCCCGTGTTTACAACAATATCCTTTGACAATATCCAGTGTTTACAACAATGTCCTTTGACAATATCCCGTGTTTACAACAATGTCCTTTGACAATATCTCGTGTTTACAGCAATGTCCTATGACAATATCTCGTGTTTACAACAATGTCCTTTGACAATATCCCGTGTTTACAACAATGTCCTTTGACAATATCTCGTGTTTACAGCAATGTCCTTTGACAATATCTCGTGTTTACAACAATGTCCTTTTACAATATCTCGTGTTTGCAACAATATCCTTTGACAATATCTCATGTTTACAACAATGTCCTTTGACAAAATCTCGTGTTTACAACAATGTCCTTTGACAATATCCCGTGTTTACAACAATGTCCTTCGACAATATCTCGTGTTTACAACAATGTCCTTTGACAATATCTCGTGTTTACAACAATGTCCTTTGACAATATGTTTACAACAATGTCCTTTGACAATATCTCGTGTTTACAACAATGTCCTTTGACAATATCTCGTGTTTACAACAATGTCCTTTGACAATATCCCGTGTTTACAACAATGTCCTTTGACAATATCCCGTGTGTACAACAATGTCCTTTGACAATATCCCGTGTTTGCAACAATGTCCTTTGACAATATCTCGTGTTTACAACAATATCCTTTGACAATATCTCGTGTTTACAACACCGCATAGTAATTAAATGTTGTACAGAGTCAGCAACATTTCCAGAATTCACCCAATATAAAGTAGATTTCTATAATCCTTCATAATATAATTAGATCCATCTACCAGTCCGATTTTGGTTTTGATAATACATGTAGGTCCATTGAATTATCAGCCAAGAACATTCAATTGAAATAATAGTTTTACCTTCAATCAATGTTTTCTATATTTAGTTGCCAACGTCTGCATGCAATTATGACTTCGAATTAGTATATATACATGTACTATATAAATATCACATATTTAGGTTGATATTTCGACGACGTATTGGTATATACTATATAAATAATAATTAACTATTTAAATGGATATTTCGACGAGACTGGGGGCTCGGATCACCTTGAACTGTGTGCCGCCGGTGAAGAACACGCGGTTGAGGGTCAGCTGAGCGGCACGCTGTTCCTCCTCTTTGGAGGAAGAGATAGATAGATAGATATTTTATTTCAGACTTGTACATTGTACATCGTCTACAACACATAAAATAATATAAATACAATGTCAACGTGAAATGCATGGGTTAACAATATTTTGGATATTAAATAATATATTTAAAATTAGTTATTCAATATATACCACATTAACCTAACATACTTGTATATACTTGTATATATGTATTTTATTTGCTATCTGAAATATATAAGACTAAACATGTTTGCAATGGAGATGAGCATTTAAGCAAAAGTGTTATGGAATGCAGAACGTACACTCAAAGCTTCTTTTAAAAACATACAAAGATTTATAAGTTCAGTTCTATTATTAGTTTTCAACAATTGGACATATTTAAAAACCGATGGGCGTACACGGTATTTTAGTTTAACATATTTATTTCTTAGATCAGAAAAGCAGGGTCAAATACAAATAAAGTGATATTCGTCTTCGACGTCAAACTTGTTATTTTGTAAACAATATAAACAGTATCTTTCATTTCTAGGTGTATTATTTCTATTATATCTACCGGTCTGAATCCGTAAAGGATGAGCAGACATTCTCAATCTACACAGATAAAACCTTAGGCTTCTCGGGACAACATTTAAATATATTTCATAATCTATAGAAGTTTTGAATTGTCTATAAACATCCAGCATCGAACTATTCTCGAGTAAACTAAACCATTCCTGTTTAAATGCATCAATTACTCTATTTTTAAAGGTACTTATACATGTTTTAACATCTATGGAATGTACATTATCAAATACAAAAGATAATCCGTAATCGTTTAACAATTTTCTCAACTGAAATACCCAGTTACGATTACCATAGTCACAATCAGCTACAGCTTGAGTATATATACGTTTTAAAATAATGTTATCCGTGGATACAATTTTAAGCCAATACTTGACAATACGAACATATCTGCTTATATACAGGGGGTATCTGCCCAGTTCACCGTAGACAGCGGCGGTGCAGGTATTAGAAGGAACATTTTACAATCGTTTACAAAATTTCAAATGAATTCTTTCAATTTCTTTACTTCTGGTGTGACCCCAAAGTTCAGACCCATAGCTTAAAATTGAACCTACAAACGAATCAAACAATTGACATAATAATTTTGGTTTTAAGTCATACATTTTACATTTAGTAAGCAAAATATTCATTGCCTTAAGAGCCTTTCCAACCAGATGCTCTTCATTTAGGTTAAAACTACCGGTATATTTAAACACCAGTCCAAGGTAATTAAAATTATCTACTACTTCTACTGGTTGGCCATTGTAAGACCAACTTTCGGTGGGCAAAAGCCCACCTCGCTTTCGGAAAACCATAATTTTTGTTTTTTCTACATTAACTTGCAATCCCCATGTATTGCAGTACTCGTATACATAATCTAAATGAGTTTGAATTTCGTTTGGAGATTTACCAACAATAGCCATGTCATCAGCAAAGAGTAAAAGTAACAAAATTATATCATCAATTTGTAGACCTGAGTCAATATCATTTTGCAAATACAGTTCTAAGTCCTCAACAAAGAGAGAAAACAACAGAGGAGACATTACCTCCCCTTGTCGTAGTCCTACTGCATATACGAAGTAATCAGAATAGGAAGACAACGATTTTACACATGATTTTACTTTTCCGTACATATCGCGCACAATTCTTAGGATCTTGCCTTGAATTCCTGATTTGTACAATTTAAACCATAACCCATTTCTATATATAGAATCGAAGCATTTCATCATATCGACGAAAATGACGTATAAACGCTTGTTTTTATATGAGTGATGTTGTATTAAAGACAAAAGAATGAACGCAGCATCAATAGTAGATCGCCCTTTTTGAAATCCGAACTGCGCGTCCGAAATAAGATTATTTTCATTACAAACTTGTTCGACACGGTTATTCAATACAGTTGTAAATAGTTTAGATAGGCAGCTCACAAGCGTAATCCCCCGATAGTTATTAACGTCATTAACCGGACCCTTTTTGTGAATCGGAATAATTATACCTTCTGCCCATGCGTCTGGAAAATATCCAGAGTTAAGAACTGTGTTAAACAAGTCACATATATGCGAAGACAATATATCAACTGTTTCAATGAAATATTCATTTAACAGATAATCTGTACCGCTTGATTTGTTACGCTTCAAAGATTTAATAGCTTTTACGATTTCATCAACGCTGATTGGCCTATCAAGTTCAGGGTAAACATCATTAGGCATGTTAAAATCGTTTTGCTCGTTAAAAGTTTCTGATTCCTCATTTCTGCAATTGAAAAGATTACTGCTAATATTTTCAAAATATTCGCGAAAGTCCCCTAAGGAAATATCTTCAGAATGTTTACGTGATCGGGATTTAAAATGTTTCCAAAAATCTTTAGGTTTAGATTTCTTCATCTGTTCAAGCTCAAGCATTTTACTTTTATAATGTAAACGTTTCTTTTTCCTAACTATATTTTTATACCTAGCTTTACATTCACATAAATTAATCCTGTTATATTCAGTTCTCTGAGAATTAAATAATTTAAGAGCGTCAAAATAACAAGAACGCGCTGTTTTACATTCATTATCAAACCACACATTTTTAAATTGTGTACTATCTTTGAAACACATTTCATCTTTAAAATAGCACGTTTTACAAAACAGGGGATCTGCTACGCTTCGTATTGTATTAGTAAAATCATTTAGCATATTATTAACAGAATCTCTGTTTGAGCAATCAACGTTGTCCACAATAGCATTAAACTTGATCAAATTACCTATAATACCTGAGCGAAATTGCTCCCTAGAATGCACATTCCACTTATATTTCATTTCCGCATGACTAGTTTTATCACGTCTATTTTTATTACAACACAATGCAAAGTTTACTGGGGCGTGATCGCTCCATTCATTAAAACTATCAATACAAAAACGAGATAGTTGTGAAAAATTACAATCGGCAGTGAGCAGATAATCAATTACAGAACAGCCGTTATGCGACAAAAAAGTATACTGATTTGAGTTTCCTAGCCGACCATTAACAATACGCATACCGGTTGCCTTACAAAAGTCTAGCAACTTAATACCATGATTATTGTGCCTTTGATCTAACGAGGCCCTGCTAGGAGTACAATCTGGACTATAATCGATTTCATCGATGCAAATATTCACTCTATCATGCAAAATATAATCATTCTTTTCACCAACACGACTGTTAAAATCACCGCATATATAAATTGCGCCCTTATTATCATAATCTGAAATATCGTTTTCTAAAATTTGAAATAAGTCAACACTTAAATAGTTATAGACTGGCGAATCCTCACCCCAAATGTAAACGCCACATATAAAAATATCTTGTTCCATGTTAAAAAATACATGATCTAGTCTTAACCAAATTATGGCGTCATAATGATTTTTTATAATTTCTATACCGCCCTCTAAATAATCCCTGTAACAAAGCAATAGACCGCCACTACTTCGTTTGGCATTTCTATTTTGGAAAGTCCTGTAAAAGTTATGGGTAATATAACCATTTAGTTCTACGTTAGAATTTGATTTACACCACGATTCATACAAAAAACAAATGTCATAATTTGCCAATATCCCAACAAAATCAACACTTTCCTTCTTATCTTGCGACAGACCATTAATGTTCCACGATAAAACAGACAGTTCATCTCCTGCGTACCCCTACTGCTTTATCGGCTGTCCATTGATGTACAGCGTATCATACGCCAACCAAGCACGCTTGCCCTGTCGCTTTGCCTCCTTCATTTGTGGAACGAGACGTCGACGCTTTTCTTGCACTTCCGGGGGAAACTGTTCATACACATTATAATTTGTGCCCTTAAGTTGTGGCCACTGACGCCTGACTAGCTCCCTGTCCTTAAAAAATGCAAATTTCGCCACAATTGACCGTACCTTACCATGCACTGGCTGAGAAGGGGTACGATGCACTCGCTCGAGTTGTAGCCCATCCACCGTCTCTTTGGGGATTTTAAGCTTTTCATGCATATGTTCCCTAAGCTTACGTTCGGTGATGACTTGGGATTCATTACCCTGGGAGTTATCCTCTTCAATTCCAGTGAAGACCAGGTTGTTCCGCATTGATTGGGATTTTAGGTAGGCAACCTCGTCACTAAGCTGCTGCCGCTGCTTTTCGATATCCGCCACTCGGGAATCCAGCATACCAACTCCTACGTCGGCGGCTTCTACCTTGTCTTCTAGGCGAGTTACCTTTTCGTCCGTGCGCTTACATCGGTCATCAAGCGCCAACCAGACCTTCTTAAGCTCACGCTCAAAGTCCGTAACCTTCCTTTCAAGAATATCAATAGTGTCTAGTCGCTTCTCTATTTTAGTTAACCTTTCATTGAAGCTGTCTGCAATACTCTTCATATAGTCCATGAGATCCCTATTGGTTGGCTCTCTTCCGCTTTCAGCCATCTTGTTCTCACTACCACAATGACCATTAAACACGCTAGAATCCACAATATCAATACTACTATTACTTTCATAAAGAACTGAGTTTGCAATGCCCAAGATATCGCTAACGCTGATGCTCACATCCTCACACTCATCAGACGGGCCTCTATGTTTTGATAGTTTACACTTACTTGTATTGTCCGAAATATCCGAAATGTCCGAAGTACTTCCACTACTATTTCTGTTTTTTCGTTTAGCCTTTCTAACTTTGCTCATAATTAACAAACTGAGCAATTTATAAAAATAAACACATTGTATAAATCCACCACTTTTACACTCACAAAAGCTCAGTTTATTAAGAAAAAAACAATTTTTTCACTCCCGATTCAAAAACACATCTTTACCGCGCTATCACGTGACAGATTAATCAGAGCAGGAGGAGGAGGAGGAAGAGGAGGAGTCGGCGCCTGAAACGTAAGACAGCGCCACACAGTGTGAGAATGGGGACGGCTTGCTTAAAGCAAGGCACAAAAACTAGTACATCTTTATTATCATCTTCATCATCATCATTATCATCATCATCATCATCATCATTATAATTGCTAATATTTATATTGATTGTCGCAAAACAGTGGTTTTATCATATTACATATCGCCTCAAATACAAATAATGTATTAAATTAGATATCTAAATTACACAAGTAAATATATCTGTTTATTTGTGCAAAAGATTTGGTAACATGCTTAATTGCCCCCTGTTCATTCGCTAAATCTACCACAATGTAAACACTAAATATGTGAAAGAAAGGCCATTCTGTTTTTGTTTAAAGGCTAATGCTTGCGAAGTAGTAGCAATGACAGTAACTGGGGGAGACAGGGATAATTGTTACACTTTTTACATTTTCTCGAATATCTTTTTATTGAATGTGCATATATAAATATTTCAAATATCATTATGACGCTCAATATTTGCTGTTCAAAATGATGTATTATAACATTTAAATATTAGAATAGTTCGGCTAGAAAGAGTCGCGTGTACGGGGTTAGTGAAATGTAACTTACATAAACTGTGGGGCAAGTTGTGACTAACACCGGGGTAAGTTGTTACAGTTTGTACAGTAAGAACAATATATAGTATTACTTACATTTTAGTGCATATAATAAATCGATTAAAAATTTGAATCGTGAAATCGTCACAAAGCCCTTAATGGTCGGTCTCCCGAGTGTTTTGTTTTTGCATATTCGGCTGGTCCACCTTCATTGTGCTAATTCTGTTACTGACTTGAGCAATATAGAATCTTGCTGCTGTTATTAAGTAGACTTGCAAATATTCCTTTTGTCCGTTTAGCAAATTAGTTTCGACGATCGTTGTCCTATTTGTAATTACCTCCAACGAGTAATTTGGGCTTGATCAACGTATCGACAGAGTGTCATTGGATTCATGAATACCAATTTACATGGCAATTGCGCCATTAGAACGACGTTTAATCACTTCCCCCACCCCTTATGTCCCTCGGAGTTTGTCCCCTGTTATTTTTAGTCTGTAATATCACACATTCCGCAAATCACAACGAAACATTTTTATGAAAATTATCATAATTAATCATAAACATTATTTAAATAATAATAGTTCATCGCAATAACAATGCTTTGTTGTTAAATTGATCGAAAAGAAATGAAACTCCTGTTAAATACCAATCGAATGGGGCATGTTGTTACACTATACCATAGTGTCTCATGTACAGTGTATCAGCTTGCCCGAACACAATGGTGTGACAAAAGCAATGGGAGGCAACTTATACAGTATACTTCGTCTTCGCTTCCGGCCTTAATTTATACGTGTATCCTCAATAAATCAAGCTGTTTGTATCTATTTTTTACAGTGCCCCTAAAGTGACATTATACACTTTTATTTTAAAACATAACATTTTTGTTTATTTCGAAACAATGTAATATTATTTCGTAAAAACGAAATGTATTTCGAAAAATCGTAATATTATTTCGTAAAAACGAAATGTATTTCGTAAAGACGTAATACTATTTCGTAAAAACGTAATATCATTTCGTTTAAACGTAATATTATTTCCTAAAAACGTAATTTTATTTCGTATGAACGTAATATTATGTCGTTAAAACGTAATGTTATTTCGTTAATACGAAATATATTTCGTTTAAACGTAATGCTGTTTCGTAATTACGAATTGTATTTCGTTTTAACGAAATAAACGTACAGAGCTAACCTTATTTCGTAAAAACGTATTATCATTTCGTAATTACGAAATATTATTACGTTTAAACGAAATATTTATACGTTTAAACGAAATATTATTAGGTTAATACGTAATCGCAATTACGAAATAGTATTACGTTTTTACAAAATATTATTGCGTTTTTACGAAATAAATTTCGTAAATACGAAATAAAAAATAAGCATGTCCTGTCACTTTAGGGGCATCGCAATTTTTGAATATTTGCATGTACGTTACTTTTTAGCCAAAAACAAAACACAACTTCACAGTTTTACTTGCGTGGTCCAAAATCACGTTTTTCCATCTGGAAATAGTACTGTTTCGCATAAATGTGAGCGATCTCTACTCATTATGGTGGACAACAGCGTGAACATACATACGTCATATGTGATGTTATATCTGATGGCATCAAGTAGCAATCTTCAGTGTAACAACCTACCCCGTGTAACAACTCACCTCGAATCACGTATGGCTGCATTCTTGCAATTTGCTTCGCCGATAACTTGTATTTACTCTTATCTGGGACCCACCCCTTCATTGCCACGTCTCCAATATAGTAGACAACAAATTTATACGACATGTCAGGCTGGGAGACCAAATATTTGGTCTCGAACTTGTACAAGTACATGTACTCCCGGATTCCAATGGCAGAACCCTCTGGTTCATAGTCGAAAAAAAATCTACAAAGCCTTCTGGTATTAAAAAATACATTGTATCCGATGAGTAGACATCTTTGTCGAACTCAGGTTCGGAGTTCCTTGCAAAGCACGACCGTATGCATTTAAGCAACAGTTTCTTAAAGCAACCCATTTTGAAGCAGCCGATCTTTGAGCATCCGGGTTTTCAAGTAACCTAGCAGCGTCGTAAATAAATATATGTGTTGATATTAGTATATTGGGTTTCGTTTGCTGACGTTACACAACGTCGCCAAAACGACGTTGTGTAACTGTGTTGCTTTTGAAAATAAACAAGAATTTTTTTTAGGTTTATGTTTATTGCATCTCTAAATCATATACAGCGCAAATTGTTTCAAGAAATCATAACCGTCATTTAACCATGTGAAAAAACCCGCCGAAATCATGACGCTTTTACTGCCAACGCCTGTGAATGACGAGGCACGTTCCATATTTTTTTCTGACTGTGAATCAACGAATAATTGGCAATTTGTTTATAAATTATCAATGAAAATTTAATGTCATGATAACAATAATTACTTTACAAATAATTTATTTTTATTGCAATTTATTGGTTAATAATTAAGTTTGCATGCGCACGAGATTTAGAGCAAGAGGTCTAGAGGTGTAGCCGTCACCGCATAAAGGCGCATATCAGAATAGCCGTCACCGCATAAAGGCGCATATCAGAATAGCCGTCACCGCATAAAGGCGCATATCAGAATAGCCGTCACCGCATAAAGGCGCATATCAGAACGACCTTGTGCAAAGAGTAATATTGTTTGGATTGTACAAAAAGACGAGGCGTTTAACTCAGTGGAATAACGTTATTAGTGAAAATCCACTTATTAACATGCTATTCATCACTGATTAAGGCTGTCCGGCTAGCGCAGTGGTTGGCACACTCGTTTCTTACATATGCGGGTTAGATTTCCGGCCGGCGCAGGTGAGTTAGGTTGGTGGTCACCATACCAGACTGGTGGGGTTTCCTCGGGGTACTCCGATTTCCCACCACAGTACAAGACAACACCAACATTCAAATATTTTAGTTAAAGATGAACAGCTGGAAATTGCAGCTATGATTCAAAATTCGTCCGCAACTTTCGAAAAGAGTCTCTAAAAGCAAATTAGGCAGAAGTGCTGGGACACACCCCGGGTCCTCACATAATGCAGCTACGGTGCGGAAGAACCTCATAAACCTCGAAATACACACCCCCAATCACTCCAGGGTTATAATCTTCTGAATACTTGGTTCATCTACTAAGCATGCACATTGATGCAGTAATGCATAGACCTACATTTGCAAAGTCACAAAAAGACCAAGGTTTTGGCTAAGGCACTTTTTGTGTCTTTCTTTTTTTTAACATATGCTATTTTATGTATGTGTTTAATGTATGACACTATAGGCTATGGTCTCTGTAGTGATCTTTTTACACAACATGAAGGCTAAGACGAATTTGTCTTCAATATTCAGTAGTCCAAAGATCTATAGGGGGCCTAGATATACTTAATATGTGTTAATACTTAAAAGATATAGATCTTCGAATTTCATAATCTAAAGCCATTTAAAAGTTGTGTTTAAGAGGCTTAAGTCCATTTCGTTTTAAAAGATTAAGTCCCTTTAATATGCTAATTTACATTAATCTAAATGAATAGGAATAATTAATGTATATATACAGGCGTTGTTGTCCTTAAATCTAACACACTTTAACTTGAAATGATTTCCACATACTTTAACGTATAAGGCAATATTCATATATTACAATGTGAACCTCAGCATCACACAGCAGTCTACAATCACTCTTTGAATAAAGAGCTAAAGAATGCTAAATTAGAAAATGATATAACGTGTATCATCTTCAATAATGTTGCTTTTTATTCAACAAATCCATGGAGAAGAAGTCGACACCGACAAATCCATTCGTGATGAGAATGGTTAAAGGGGCGTAACCCACAACTTACTTCCTTGACAAACTTCGAAAATCAATAATATCTATTTGTCATATACTGGTAAGGTTTTTCGGTGTTTCTTTTTATACATTACGATAAATTTCATGACCTAATTGCTTGTTTCGTTTGGCGGAAACGGTTTAACCATTTTTTCTGTGATTTTGTTCATCGTTGACTAAACATTTCTTCTGGTCTTCAACTTCAGCTGTCACTCAGTGTCAGCATCTTGCTGCTGTGGTGCGGAATCTGCCATTTTTCATCATTTTATGACAAAATTTTATACAAATAATTGTTGAGGATTGTTCATATTATTTATTATATTTGTGAATCATTGCACTCCATTTTGACCGGAAGTTTATTAATTTTTACATCCTGATTCATATCACAAAGACGCAAGTTTACATTAAAACAGGTAGGGTTAATCTGGGTAAGTATTGACAGTTTTTACAAGGGCTCCCCTTGTCAATATGTTGCACCTAGGTCTGTAGGATATCACCATATAATGATGACAAAGTCGGGAAATCCCTGACAGTGTCTTCCTCGGATTTTATCGTAGATTCCATATATCTATCTGTAGTCTAAAGTACGTCAACTGAGTCAGAAACAAGGCGGCCCAAAACCAGGTAAGTTCAGACAGAGTAGGAAAACTACGGACAGTACTGGTTTTGCTAATGCAAATTACATTCGGAAACTACGGACACTATTTTATATTTAAAGTTCAAGAAAACTCGGACAGCACTGATGCGTTGTTCCCACGATGCACCTTTTACAATAACCAATGCAATAACGTCAAATGCTATTTTTCGACATGTATTCCGCCAGTGTCCGCCAAATTCATTAATTCTATAATGGGACTGTGAATTAGTGGCTTGACTTGGTTGATGTATAATTTGATTAGTAGTGTTATCCCCGCTATTTACTATTTATATCATTTAAACTAGTATTCTTATCACATTTATTTATTTATATTTATTATTATTATTATTACTCATAATTCTCTTGTTCCCATCAACATACCTTTGTTGTTAGTATGACTCTATTTATCTATAGACTATCTGAATAAATGGTTTTGTTATTTGTGTGTACTATCTAAATAAATATAAATATAACGCTATTTTGCTTGTCACTTAGCAGGTATGAGCCATAAAAATGTTGGGCTACCAAATGTTTAATCTGGTAGCCTGGTGGGATACCTGAAAATTTTGAAATTTGTCGGGCACTGATTCCCCGAAAAGATACTCTTCTTATATAAGGTAAAATCATAACAAGTAACATAAAAACATGTAGAAAAGTTAATCTACTCGCGCATTTACCCGAAGTTACCCGACTGTCGGTACTTACCCGGATTAACCCAAATTTCGAAAGATCATCCAGGTGCAACAAAATTTATTTTGGCAGACCAGCAATTTCATGGAGACTGTATCAAACATCTGCTCACATTAGCTCGTCTGATTTTTGGAAAAAAAATCACAAGCTGTTGTCGTCACGTTATCAAAGTCGGCGTTCGCTTTTTTATTATTTTTTTTAGTTGGAGTCCACTTTTATTGAAAACTTTTTGACCCAATGCTTTCAAACTTGGTATACTTTTTCAGCATGACGAGATGAGTCTGTAGGACAAGAACCAAAACTCTGTAATGGATTTTGAGTGAATTATGGCCCTTTTTCTACGTATATTTTTTGTTTTTAGTTTAAGTCCACTTTTCTTGAAAACTCTTTGGCCTACAGCTTTCATACTTTGTTTACTTATTCAGCATGATGAGGTGAGTGTCAGGGTTCGAAATTAACGAAAGAAGCCACTCGCAAAAAATGCGAGTGGCTTTTGAGCTTACTCGCAAAATGATAAATAAACTCGCAAAAAATATTTATTGTTGTATACATTAAACATCACATATCATTTATTTATTACTGGGTCCATATGGCACTGCAGTATGCCTCTTCTGTTGTTCACCATCCTGTCATTTTTGGCCATTTATTTATTTATTTATTTTAATGTTAGTTATATAGTTATAATATTTTGTTTTATCAGCGAATGCACCCCTTTCCAGCGAAGAAGGAAAAGGAGAGACGGTGGGTTTGTACGTTTTTGCTTTGATTTTCAAAAAAACAATACTATATAAAGATATCAGAAGCAATAGTCACCACAAAAAATATAAAGTTACAGAACCTTACATTTTCCAAGAAAAGGTGAGTTAAAATCGAACATTATGTGTTTTCGAGGTATTTTGTCAAGTTTATATAGTTTAATCGCCGCAAATAGATTATTTTGCAAAAATCTTAAATCGACAGACTTTTTGCGCACTGTTCCACCAGTAACCACACCAATTTTCATAATTGTTCATTGTTTTATATTAGAGATATAACGTCCTGAAGTGATGGGGTGTACAAAAATGACTCAAAATCTACCAATGTAGAGCTAATGCAGTGCTAATTTCAACCACTGTTTATGCATCTTTTTTCAACTAGTTGATTTCCAGTTACATTTCATGGTGATATTTCAAGCTATAATAATATGTTGTAGGCTATCTATTAATAAACAATATTTTCTTTTTGAATATGATCACAGATAGCAGCAGATTATACCACCAGCAACTATGAGCTACCCATATGGAGGTGGTGGGGGGTATCCGGCCCCAGGGGGTGGCTATCCGGGTCAGAACCCAGGCTATCCAGGGGGATATCCCCAGCCTGGGGGTGCACCATATGGCCAGCCAACGGTATGTTCTGGTACTTTATGAATTTCTTCTAGTATTTTAGTAATTATGTTAAATAAAAAAAAAATTACAATCTAATTATTTGTAATTAAGTTTTATTATATTTATAACTGTCGTTTCTAAGGTGTACAATATTAAAAAATTATGTATGTTCTGATTATTATTGTATATAATAACAATATATATGTAGTTTAGTTAAAGGCTTCCCCTCTAGGCTGGATATCTTGAGAAATTTTATATATTTTAATTTTGCAAATATTCAGTCACAAATAAAGAAACCATGAATGAACAATGATAGGAAGAATAAAATCATAAAAACCTGAATTAAGCTGATATTTAGAAAATGATTGAGACTTGGTCTGTTTTTCTCCAATCCGCTTTTCAGCAGCAGTCTGTCCCAGCAGTTAGTTTCATAAGCATCAATTTGTTAGCTTTATGGTGTTGTTTTTTACATTGTTTAAAACATTCAGACACAATCGGTAAGTATGATATATATTGGACATATCAGCTTATATACACAATTTATTTATATTTTGCTTGGTAACATTTCTGTATGTGTAGAAAAATTGTGCTTTAAAATCAATCTACTGCTGCAGTACTGGTACATACATTGTGTTCCGGGGGTAAATGATATTTTATAAGAGATTTCAGCTTATATTTACCTGTACTTTTTTCAGGAAGTGTTTTAATTTTGTAGTTAGTGCTTTGCTTTTCTCTTTTGGATTTCAAATTTTTATAATTATGTCCATAGATTCATAATTTTAATTTATCCTCGAAATACATGAGACAATTAGCCTGATGATTTCATTTTCGCCAATATAATTAAATGTTTCACTCAATGATAAACAGGACTTAAGCATTCTTTATTATAGTAATTATTATAATTTTTGAAACTTCATTCACTAAAATATTGGAGCTGAAATTTAATGAATGAAAATTGCTTAAACTAGTGTTATATTGGTTGGAATAAGTATTTTAATGGCATTTATCCAAAACTGTTTGTCATTTCATGATTTGAAACTTGGATTCCTATTTTTGTTGTATTTGGGATTTGTCACTTCATATTTGAGATTTATTCTTTTGAGTTGTTAAACATGAAGTATTTTTGGCATTGGGAATTGGACCATGTTAAATAAGGAAACAAACACTGGCCAGTGGAACGTTTCATGTCCTTTTATGCCTCTTGTTTTGATTGCGTAAAGAAAAAAACATGTCATTGTAAAAATGTTCGCCAGAAAATGGGAGAATGTGCCTCATTTTAAAGGTGAACGGCCAAGTTTTGACATACTTTTGATATTTTGTAGATTTAAGTCAGTAGATTACAATGTTGCTTATGTAAAATTTGAAAATTATTAGTTTGATTATTAAAAACGACGATTTTGTTCATCTGCAATTTCCGTACGCTGCTCGGTAATTTCCGCCGCCATTTTCTTGATGACATAGTTAAATACCAACGCTTCATTAATAAGATAGGTCGCGATTATTACTTACTAAATTTCTTGAACAAAAATTGGCATTTGAACAATTCTTTTATGACGATATTTTGTTTTTTTAAACAACGTCTTGCGGGACGAGAAAATGACATTTAGCACATGCATCATTTATTAGTAGATTATGCCAATTTTTATTACTTACCTTTTCGTTGATTTTGTATCTAACTTATCCATAATTATTTTGATTCTTTTATATTTCCATACAAGTATAATAATAAAGAAGTACGATTTAAAATAGATAACTGGTTGTTTGGAATCTGTCTTCATAGTATTTTTTAATCGATTGTTGTTTGACTGCTGCATTTTTCACTTTCAACTATATTCAAGATGTCAGTTTTCACAGTCGATGCGTCATCATGCCTTGAATGAATGTTTACGACCCCTTTTTATGTCATGTGACAAACAGGATGTTGTTTTTATAATTGGATAATTGGATACCTCTGTTACAAATGTGCGAGAACGCTTTCACAGTTTGCTAAGTGTAATGAATATAATTATAAGCATCTACGAAAGAAATATGTTCTTGCAGTGAAAGTTTATGAATGTGAAGTATTTATGTGTCATTCACCTAAACTAAAAATCATACCCATTTCATGATGTTTCACATAGAAAAAGTATATACATGTGATATGCTAACGCACATACATGCCGACAATTTATGTATTGTTTTATTTTTAAGCGTTACTCTACTTTTCAAACAAGGCTTGCATATTGCAGATTATCATAACATTGCTTACAATATATGTTCAGTATATCTATAATCGGGATAGCGAAACATTCTTTTTAAATACTATTTTCTCATATTTAATAAACTCAGCAACAGGCTGTATATTATTATATTAACATCATCTTTTACAACCTTGTACAATTTTATTAGACTGACTTCATATATAGCCATAAATCTAAATTATCTACAACATTTCTATTCAAATAATTCAGTAATAGGGCTTTGAAATACATTAAAACACTACATGAAAAATATGCTGTTGTTTTTTATTTTCTTTTGACTACGTATACAACAAAACGCTGCATTGTTTTTAAATTTCTTACTGTTTGATTATAAAGATCGTTGAATTTCCCATGCCCACAGCTTGGCAAACCTTATTACTTTTGACACGTTATTGTGTAGGAATACAATGGATATTGTCATCGTTGTTTGTTGGGGCCATAAAGTTTATGATCTCGGTCGTGGTGACAGCAGGAAGCCCAGACTACTAAGGATCCATTTCCATTGATCTCAAAGATAATATATTTGTATCATTTGTCTAGTAGTTAAGATTACTGATAAGTTGATAACACAAAGTGGCACTAAGTAAACGATCCCTATAGCAGATGTCTAAGACAAAGAAAGTTAAAGGACTATGTGTAGTCTATTTTTATCACATGTTGCCAAATACTTACATTAGAATATGTTTTTATAACCTACATTTATCTGACACATCCTACTTAATATAAATAATGTCTTGCGTTATTGTAACTTAGTGAAATAACGTGAGTTTTGAAGTACTTTTTTACAGTCTATATATAAAACAACACGTTTGGGAAGAATATACGACACTTCCGGTTTGAAACAAAATGGCGTATCGATAGAAATATGCGCAAAATCCTGTTGTCTTTTATGCTATACTCGCTTATAAAAGCTTTATTTATGAAAACTGATACGAGAAGTTGATATGTTATGGCTAAAATTATGTTACTAAAGAATAAATAACGTTTGTTAGAAGCTTGGCCTTTCACCTTTAAAATACCTAATGTTAGAAATTGTAGTAGACTCAGTAACGATTGTAATTCAGAGTGGTTACAGGCAACAGTACTGGTAACACTGAGTATAAGAATTCAGTCCAGTAAAATTGATTTTTCTCTGTGGTTCAGGCGAAAGTGGAAGTAAACTCTTGCAACAGACATACGAAACATACTAAGTGCTCTTCAAGAGATGTGTTGGCTTCATTGTAGGCTCAATAGTTGAGATAATATTTATGCCACTGAAAGGAATCCAAGGTTCAGAAGACAATTGTATTAAATTGTGTAAAAACACATTCATTACTGCATCAGGGATATGGCATTGTCTGTTTTCTGTTTTATTTCATGTAATTTCATAACGTAACATATTTATTATCTAACCTATAACTTACATATAAAGACAAGAAACGTAGAGGAATAGTGCCCAGAAAAAGATATTGTATGACATTACAATTGACATTGCAAAATCTCAGACACAGATTTCTCCAACTATGTATTCCTTTAGTGGCCTGTGTACCTATTTAGAGGTTTAATGGGAGGGGGGGGGGGGGGATTGTTTAACAGAACCACACAATGTAAGATAAAAAAAGTTCTTATTCCATCCTAATAAAATACATGAACAATATATTCTTGTTGTTTGAAGTGGTACTTGTATAACTAAATATTCTGACATGCTAATAGGTCAGTGAGGACAGTTTATTAAACTACAAAAATGTATCTTTAGAAACAAGCACATCATCAGATTGGTTGCTACGACATACCTATACAGATACCGATCATGTTTAGCAATAATTTCGTGTTAATTACATGAACATGTCAATGAATTTTGTTTTGAACATTTTTCTATTATATGACAGCGCTTTTTTCACCTTTTGGGGATGGGGCACTTTTCCCCTCATTTTGGGGGAAAAATCGTTATTTTGGGCATTCTGGGGAATTTTTTCATAGCAGGGAAATGAAAAATCCTGGGTAAAGATATAGTTTAGGGGAAAACTGCATGATATGAAATAATTTTTCTGAGGGGATGACACCTTGTAAGTGTCCCTACTATAGAAGGAAAAAAGCTCTCCATGATCCATTTAAGCATTGTTTGAAAACTACCAGAATTAATGCTAAGTAAACACTCAGACACAGCCAGTCTCAACCTCTTTGACGTGCAGAATTCAAAATTTTGCTCCAAAATTCCCATGACAAATATCCTTACAAAATAGAGTTTGAATTTCTCAAACAATAATTGTAACTTCCAATGGGAAATTAAGGAATTTAATTGTGGAACATATAAATGCTCTAAATGTATATCATATGGAAGACTAACAGTTCCAAAAAATATATTTCATAATACTAAATTATTTCTGCGGCCTACCTCTGATTCAAGTTGAGCAGTTATCAATTACTGGCATAGGATACGCTTGTGCATAACTAACAACTAAAATGATCAGTTATGACCAACACATTTTCAAAACCCCCCTTTGACCTTTCAAGAGACAAATAATCAATGCACACAATTTCCAATGGTGCTTTTGACTCAATAGGCTGAAGTTCAGCTCTTTCTGGGTGTCGTTTTCTACGAGTACAGCGACCACACTGTTTGATATTTTTAGCAACAAACGCATCCAACCCAGGCCAGTAAAATCGCTCCTTCATAAGGCTAGTGGTTCGATCTCTTCCTTGGTGTCCTATATCATCATGGAGCGCTTTAAACATGTCATCTCGAAGGTGTACTGGAACAACAATCTGTGTTCGGTTTACGTCATTGACCAACGCCTTGTGGATTAGTACTCCATTCTGTACGAAAAGTTTGTCCCATTCACGAATATACAATTTGCAGCTATCCTTCGAAGAAGGTCTAGTGCCATTACGAATGTGACAAATAATTTCTTTCAGCTGTGGGTCATCTGACTGAGCCTTGATCCAGTCCTTGTTAGAAAGGCTATGTGTGTGTAGAAGATCTTCAGGAATCTCACTTGGATAGTTCAATGATGGCTCATTCCCGGGTGACACCAAGGTCTGATGAATCGGAATGTCCAACTCAGCTGATGTACATATGGCATTCATGACCGATGAAGGAATGCGACTGAGTCCGTCTGCATCGTTGTTGTTTTTACCCTTGCGATAACGAATGCTAAAGTCGTAATTCGCTAGTGACGCAATCCATCTCTGTCCTGTAACGTCGAGTTTCGCTGATGTCGTAACATAGGTAAGAGGGTTATTATCCGTTACAACCTCAAATTTCCCGCCGTACAAGTAGTCGTGGAACTTATCACATACGGCCCACTTGACGGCGAGAAACTCGAGCTTGTGAGCTGGATAATTCCTCTCAGCTTTTGTGAGACTTCTACTTGCGTATGCCACTACGCGGTCCTTTCCGTCTTTCTTCTGGTACAGTACAGCGCCAAGTCCGGTGCCAGAGGCATCTGTGTGTCATGTAAATGGCAATGTGTAGTCGGCATAGGCAAGAATCGGGGGATTGGCCAGTTTCTGCTTCAAAGCATCAAACGCTTCTTGTTGACTGGACTCCCATCTGAATTTTGGTTTTGGGACTTTCTTGGCGGACTTCTTTGTCGATGTTCCTAGAAGCAGATCGTTCAAAGGTCTGGCTACATTTGAAAAGCCCTTTATAAATCGCCTGTAGTAGCCGGCAAATCCTATACATTTCCGGACATCTTTCAGTGATTTTGGAACCGGCCAGTGTTTAACAGCTTCAACCTTCTGTGGATCAGCTTGTATGCCGTCTGCTGAAACAACATGGCCCAGGTAAGTAGTCTTGGTTTTGAAAAACTCGCACTTTTTAGGGTTTACTTTCATGTTATATTGTGCTAAGCGGGAGAAAACTGAATTTAGTCTATCTAGGTGGGAATTTATGTCAGATGAGAACAGCACAATGTCATCTAAATATATTAGACATTCTTTTAAGATCAGATCACCCATGCAGCGCTCCATTAACCTCTGGAATGTCGCCGGAGCGTTACATAATCCAAACGGAAGTTTGTTGCATTCGAAGAAACCAACCCCTGGCACTTGAAAAGCTGTTTTTTCCTTGTCTTCTTCTTCTAGTTCTATTTGCCAGTAACCAGATTTTAAATCCAGTTTAGAAAAATATTTTGATCCTGCAAGCATGTGTAATGTATCTTCAACTTTTGGAATTCCATAGGCATCTTTCTTTGTTCTTGAGTTCAGTTTTCGAAAATCTATGCAGCATCGAAGTGTTCCATCCTTCTTCCTTACTATAACAATATTTGAGGACCAAGGGCTTTTCGATTCTCGGATGGCACCGACATCTAGCATCTCCTGTAGGTGTTCTTTAACTTCGTTAAAAAGATGAGGGGGTACACGTCTGTAGGGTTCTCTGAATGGAGCTTCATCAGTTAACTCAATTTTATGCTTCACCTCGGTAGTATTCCCCAAATCAGTTTTTGACTTCGGAAAAATCATCTCCCATTTCTTAAATAAGCAGTACACTTTACTCTTTTGTTCCTCTGACAATGCAGACTCATCAATATCAACACCGAATTCATTCTTAATGTCATGGTGTGATTTATCGGTCTGAATGTTATACACTTTTACTTCTTCTTGACTATCAGTGTCATTTTCGCAAACAGGGACAGGCCTTAATACATTTACTTCTTCAAGATTACAAATCACACTTCTACTTTCAATTGTTATCGTCTTAGCTGATAAATTACACACTCTTACAGGTACCCTTGCTGTTTTCCCTGGATTATTTAAGCTCACAACTCTAGGGCATACACTAAATGCTATAGGAAGTTCACCGGCTTCTGTAACAGCTGCTTCGATGATTCCTGACTTTCTTATAAAACCAGTAATGGTCTTAGTCTCCATTGGATGAAGAATTACTGTCTTTGTAGTTTTAACCTGACCTACTATTGGGGATATCATAGTAGTGAATGCCAGTTGCCACGAACTAGAAAATTCTTCACTTTGCATTTTAAATTCAGGCCTATACTCTCGTAATAGGTTCGTTCCAACAATGGCTGGTACTTGAGCATTAAATTCTGTATCTTTTACTATCAATATGAGTATTTGGGACTGTCTTGGCGCACACGGTAGCTGCACAGTTACTTCTATATAGCCTCTATATATAATTGCATTACCATTGGCGCCATTCAGCTGAAGTTTAAAATCTGTTAACGGCCGAAGTTCTGGCTTTGGATCCATTTGATTGTAGTACCTTTCAGACAAAGTGGTCACCATTGATCCGGTATCAATCAATGCTTTAATCTCTTTTCCTTCAATGATGATTACCCCTTCGTTTGAATCGCCTACCAGCCTTTCTTTAAGGGTACTCTTTGTAGGGCTTTCTAGTTTTGGTTCGCTCCCAACGTGCCCTGCCGTGAAAGCGGTTTCTCGTTTAAATTACTCTGTTTACCTTCACCTTTTGATTCATCCTTTGAACTTTGGTCTTGATTCTGTCCTCTGTTTGAAGTATATCTTCTGAATCCTCCTCTAAAATAACGCCCTCTGTGGTTATCTCTGTATTGTCTCCTATCCTTGTCTGTATAATTCAGCGATTCATAAGATTCATAATTTCTCGTACTCTTCTGATTTTGCTTCTTTATTTTACTCATTTCAACTTCTATAGTCTTGAGTCTTTCTAGCATCTCATCAAGAACTTTAAATCTATCGTCCGTTGTTTGCTGATTTGAGACTGCAGTTTCTGAAAGCTTAACCGGATTTTCTTCTTCCTCTTCTAATCTTGCTTTCCTTCTAAGTTTTTCAAAACTGTCACTCGATTCATATGAAACTCTTGTTGCTGTTTTCAGTTTCTCAGACTTCAATCCTCTCCAAAATCTTTCTTTCAGCTTGCTATCTTTTTTACTTTCTTCTATTTCTCCTTTATTAACTGCTTGTTGAAGAAAGCCTCTATTCTTATTCCCCAGGCAGAACATGATTCGGTTTCTTTTTGTTTAGCTGAATAAAATTCTTGAACGATTCTTTCCGCTGATTTTACTTCTCCAAATATTTCTGTCATTTTAGAAATGATCTCCTCTGCTGAATCAGATGGTTTGGTCGTTAACAGTAGCTTTCGTGTGTCATCTTTCAATGAGTTCCTGATTGCTTGCGATAATGCGTAATCAGGATACAACCCTGTCCTCATCAAACATACTACTTCAAACTTCCATTCTTCAAAATGCTCTCCATTAAAACTCGGCAATGTCGGTATACTTGCTTTATACACTTCATTTGCTCTAGTCTCATTTTTCGTACTATTATCGCGCTTTTGTATTTTATTTTCAATAGCTCTTTCTGTTTGTTTTAGTATTTCTAGCCTTCTATTCATATCGTCATCCTTTATTCTTCTTATTGTTATTTCTCGTTCCAGTAGTTCATTTTCATTACGCTGTTGAATAAATTCGCTTTCATGTAACTCGAGTGATTCAATATTTCGTAATAATTCTATTTCAGCCTGACGCTTTCGTTCAAATTCATTTTCCAGTATCAATCTCTGTTCAAGCATCGATCTATGGTACCTCTCTTCGTCATTCCTCATTCTCTGAAGTTGACTGCTCTTTTGTTCAAACTTGCTAGATTGACGTCGTGTTTCTTCGTACTCATCGTGTACTTTCCTAATATCGTCTTTCAAACTGTATTTTCGTACACTTTCTGCCTCCTTTTGACTCCCTATTCTACCGCGTACTCTTTCGCTCAATTGTTCTTCTATTACTGGTTTTCTATCCACCACATTTAAAGAATTGTCCCAATTTCTTGTTTGTATGTGGTATTCACTCGAGGCATAATTTCTATTGCCATCGTCACGTTTGTCCATGTTTAATTCACGTAATGTTATATCGAGTTTCCTCATGTGCTCGTCAATGTAACTTAAAGAATTTGGCGTGGTTTGTTTCAATTGAGTTTCCAAGAAGTGACCTGACTTTTCATTGATAGCTGCATGCTCAATTGTGTTAACGTTCGATACTACACTATCTTGTTCATCCCTAGCACTTGACACCTCGCTTTGTAATTCTCTTTCAAGCCTTTCTCTTATTCTCCTTTCCTTTAATTCCTGTTCCTCCTTTAAGATCTCTTCTCTTAGTCGCTCTCTTCTGATACGGCGTAATTCTCTTTCACTAATTGCTTCTGCCATTATAATTAGATACGTTAATATGACGCAAATAAAAGCAGTAAAATATCAATGTAAACGATCATCAACACAAAGACACAATGTTTAATAAATAAAATATGCTGAATAGGTTACAATATTTATGTTCAGTAGACAAGTTCAAGTTCAATAATAATTTAACTTATGTTTATTAAAACACAAGTTCAAGTTCACTAATGATCAACAAACATTTTTTTTTTTTTTACTGCACACTTTATTTATGTGTCATACAAAATTTCACAAAGTGAAATCATTAAAAGTTCAATCTTATAATTTATTTTATTTTCGTGTTTGTTTTCAGTTAACACTCAAAACACTTAAACTTTTATTCAAGGGAACTAACCACGATTTAATCGCTTTAATCAAGGGAAACCCTGCTACACTATTACTATCACTCAAGGAGGACTACTAGTGTAATACAAATCGTCTGTCAAACCAGTCACGTCACCACGCTTCTATAAATAGCTAACTCTATTAACGACCTCTTTGACCTAACACTAAACCATTACTCTAAATAAACACATGTAGCCTGTACATCGATGAAAAACGACTTTCCCAAAAAATAATCCTCCTAACTACTGGAATCGAACTCACTACCGTTATATTACTAATCCAATACTATACCGACTGCGCTACTGCAACTACCAATCAATTAGTTTAATCTGTGCGACAATACCGCGGTTCTAACTGCTCTAAACCGGCAACTATCGATTAATTTTCCGATAATGCGTGCTTGTTTACGTTTGAAATATTGCGTAATATTTCAAACTATTCGTGAACCGACCGAAATCGCGCGCTACCTTGCAAGGACTTATTGAGTTCACGCAAACATATTTGTAATACGTAACTTTTCAAGGGCTCGTTGATATAACTGGGTATCAAAAGTCAATCAATCAACTATAGAAATTCGATAGGGGTTAATAAGTAGGTTATGATTAGTGTCGAACATGCAACATAGTGCTGTGTCTTGTGACTAGATCAGACTTATTTATCACCTAAATAATAAAACAATCTAAAATTATAAGAATTTAATCTATATACACAGCTAATTAAAATGGTTAATGATTATGCCTATATCCAACAACAATTGAGATTTTATTTACAGTGAGAATTTTGTTTACTTGCTTACTTAAAATTGAAATTATAACAAAATAGTTTTTAAACGAAACGGAACTGATATTTCATGTATAATCAAATTAACTGAAAACTAAGCAAACAAAATTCTTACCAGCTGATCCAATTATATGTCCAAACATACACACACAATCTAAACTAAAATATTTAATAAAACTCACGACCGGAAGCAGTAAGTGTCCAAACACAACTTTCAGCTAAGTTGAAAGCACATCAAAGTCAGTGTCACATCCAACGACGATCTACGAAGATATAATGGATCTTTTGACGATCAATGATTCATTTCACTCGCGAGTATAAAGTTCAGTTAGGGCCCCGGTAAAACGATGTGTACACGTGACAATGTTTATAAACAACACGGTTTCCCGTGCATGCGTGGATACCATATCCAATCAGGACGCGTCTCTCTGTGATGACGTCAGAGTTCGCTATTGCTGGGATATCCCGAGGAAATCCGTCCAGCTGGCAAATGTGTAAACTGGATTGTTTACACTGCTGTGTAGAATGTATTGACAAAAATGTCGTCTTTTGTGTGGTACAGTGGCCTTCACATCCGAACGTTGGGCGCCATTGTCGACGTAGCCCTCGGCAAATATTTATATGGGTTCGTTGAAGGACTGTAATAACACACACAACTATATATCAAAGATATATATATTTAATACGACGTTACTCGTATGGCGGTCAAGTGGCAAATGCCTAAATATAAACAATCATTATAAAAACAAGTATTTACGCATAGATATCAATTAGCATTAAACTAATAACACCATACGTTGCAATGAAATACAATTTACAGCAATACAAAAGTAATTAATAAGCTATCACTAACCTGTAATAACACACACAACTATATATCAAAGATATATATATTTAATACGACGTTACTCGTATGGCGGTCAAGTGGCAAATGCGCGGTCACTTCCACTTGTCACGTGAGCACAGCCGCAGTTATGTCATGCGTGACAGATTGTGGTGAAAACTAGTTAGACTTGTTAGTATAATAACGGTAAAGAAGTATAGAATGGAATTATAGTTGCTAGATAAAAGACAAATGTAAATTGCGCATTTGAATATATTTTACGGGCAATAATAATTTGTTCAATCACTCTCTGACATATGTGCACTTAGTACTGGTAAACCACTAAGATCGGTTAAGCTTGCCCAGAAAAAGTGTGAGTAGGTTAACTGACCATCGTGATATGACTGAAATACTGTTAAAAACGGCGAAAAATCCAACAAGCAAACAAGCAACAAACAATTAACTACTATTTGTACATAATGAATTTCAGACTAGATTAAACTAGTAAAATTTTGTCTATTGTCAAAGATTGTTTTGTATCCTCTATGAATTTCCATTTATTAACTTACATTGCTTATAACCATTTCATATTTTGTTTATAATGTCTCTTATTTTAAAGTTCATACATTTGTAATTTCTTTACTTTCTTCATGCTTCATTTGTATGGTGTATACTGGTTGTGAAAATACTTGTATTGTGGTTTAAATTCGAACTTGTAATAGGATGAAAATGCACAAACTATGATTAGTATAAAAAAATATAAATAAAGGATATAATTTAATACCGTGTCAGCATTAACATTTTGTTACATTAATTATATTAGTTATATCGGAAATATGTATGCTTTTTTCAAAGAGATTTCTCTTCTGAAAAAACATTGTTTTAACTCATTTGTTTTGTTTTCTGTAAGTATGTGTAATACGTAAACCCATATGATTGCAAATAAAAAATATGTATCATGTTTTTCCAAAGAGATTTCACTACTGAAAAAACATGTTTTAAAAACTTTTTTGTTTTTTCATAGTTTTGTGTAATAGGTAAATCCATGTAAGTGCATATTACCTTAACACTGCTACTTTGTTTGCCAGGATGGGATGCCAACCCCTGAGTCTGCCTCGGCTGCGGCATATGGCGCACCAGGTGGGGGTCTGCCATACGGTTCAGCGCCCCCTGGTGGCGCTCCAGGGAGCATCGGGTTCGGGGTGAGTTTAACTATTTTTATAGATTTTAGTCTGCATCTAAATAAATTCAAGATGCAACTCACGCTTATATGGTATAATATGGTAGAAATGTGTTTGGTTGTTGTTGTCATTTCATTGACATGATTTCATTTATGTTATGCTGAGCATTGCAATACGAATTATCCTGGTAGAAAAAAAACACCCACTAACCATGCATAGTTGGAATGGCATTGTGTGAAATGGTATCTCCAAAATTGACAAATATTTCTGGTTTGCATTAGGTAATGCACATAATGTAATGGACGGATCAATATTGATCTGTCAAAATTGTGTATAAATACCAATATGTTTGTATTCACTTGTATGAAATAACATTACACAATAGCTATCTCTTTCACTTGTCCTGCCAATATTTTATCTGACTTATTTCAGTATTAGTGTTTACCAACCTAGCAGATTAATGCAGTATATAGATTAATGATGTTTCCTTTTATTTTCACAGTTGCAAACATTCATATGCATAACAAGGCAAATTATTTAAGACAGTTAAAATGGTACCTGTGTCTTGTTGCAAGATGCTTGGCGCTAGTTCAGATTCCAAAGGGCAGTTGCCCTAAATGTCTCTGCTATTCATGTGTGTAATCAATCTGCCTAATGCAAATTGCAAAGAACGCCTACTTAAATGACACTGTTTATTTCCCACATTTTGTTAGGTATTGGGATAATCAGCTTGAATTTTAATTTTAAGCAAGCAAACTTTTTTTTAAATGAATGTTGTCATTGTTGTAGGTTGACATGTAGTTATGTTGTGGAAGTTATTTTTGTTTATTATATAAGTGTTGTATAGTTTAAAAGAAATGTATTTACTTGTGATCATTTTGATGTTAATTTTGATGATGATGATGATGATGATGTCAACGATAATGATGCCAGATGGTGATGATGATGATGGTGATGATGATGACAATGATAATGATGCCAGATGGTGATGATGATGATGATGGTGATGATGATGATGATGATCATAAAGATGATTTTCGTCTTGATGCTGATGATGATAAAGGTGAACATATTAATGGTGATCACAGTGATGATGACGATGACAATGATAATGAAGTGATGACCTATATCTCTGCAGGGTGCCCCACCAGGGCCGGGCTATCCCCAGCCCCCTAGTGTAGCCATGCCTGGAGGAGGCTATCAGGTAATCACTCAGCTGCAGTTACCTCCCTTCTGATTTTTGTTTGTTTGTTTCATAATTGAATTATTAATTGTTTTTCTAAATGTGTTATTAGTGCTAATAAAATTGTCTTAAAAAAAGGCTTGTTTTGAAAAATAGGTTAATTTAAATTTAGTATTTATAAGAAGAAATGGAATAATGAGTAATGAATTGAAAAATTATTTTGAAGAACATTTCATATTGATGAAATTAAATAAAACAAAAATGAAAATAAATAATAACCAGTTACTTCATGAAATTTAGTTTCATTTTTTAATTAACATAATGATACCTGGAGTTGAACAAAAATGCCATCAAATGCTTCACATTCCAGCATAGAGTTATATGAGTAATGTTTGTGATATCTTCTTAACCAATGAGGATGCATGCCTGTTCTACATGTATATTCTAGTGTGTGTACATACCATACGCCAGGCATGTTTACAGGTGAACTCTTCACTTGATTGCCTGTGATACTTGAACATGATGAGGCGTGCTGAGAAATACCTGGTCTATGTTTACTGCTTACTGACCTGATGTGTTACACCCTGACCCATAATTTCTTACATGTGGTACTCATGAGATGATGGTCCATGTCTGCTTAAACCTACAGCCTGGCTAGCTGTTTGTTAACTTAAATAAATATAGGACACAATCAAATTTTGTGTTCTTGTCCCATATAAATGGTTACCAATTCAAATATACGTAGCATTAAAAATTTAAAGTTTGACAATTACCTTACAAGTACTTCATTCATTGGTAGAAAAGTAGCATCAACCTTCTTATTATATTTTCGATAACAGAAATTACAATCCCAACTAATTTTTTCAGAGCTTAGATTTTTAATACATTTGTTTTCTTGATTTTAATTTTATAATTAAATACTTTAGAGTAACTTTAAAAGTTGCATTCTCCATGTGTATAATATTCAAACATATCTATTAGGAATGTTGTACCCACCACATTAGGAGCTTAGGACTAACATATATACATTTTTAAAATGAAAAAGTCTGAGCATATATTTCTTTGTAGAATAATTATAGTGAATGTAATGAGTGTCAATTACTATGAAAAGTTCTGACTTCATTTAAATAGAAATAAGTATATTTTGTTTTATAAAAAGGTTTCAGTAAATGTGGTTGTTCTGTATTTCATTTGTCATTAAAATATATGTCTGTCATTTAACAGCCAAACATAGGTGGTTATGGGACTCCAGGGTATAACCCTGCCACGACAGGCTACAATCCACCATCCACAGGCTACAACCCACCACCCACAGGTTACAACCCAACACCCACGGGCTACAACCCACCATCCACAGGCTACAATCAACCATCCACTGGATATGGCCAGCCCTACCCCGGGGCAGCCCAAGGTTACAGTCAGCCCGGTGCCCCGCCAGCAACAAGTACCCCTGGGTATCCTCAACAAGGATACAACCAGGTGAGAGGATTTATAACATTTATAGGAACAAAAAAATGGCAAAGTCACGTAATAAGTGATCAAAATTTTATTATTTTTATGCCCCTTGCATCTTGATGTGGGAGGCATATAGTGATTGTCCTGTCCATCCATCCATCCGTTCATCAGTGATATTTTTACCTCTGCGTCCTGCGTCCAGAACACAGTAATATTGATATAGACGCAAAGTTTCAGTTTATGTGCGTTCACGGGACGCATGCATTTTGTAAGTAGCGAGTCCTGTCGGGCAGTTTCGAAGCAGTTTGTGTACGAGTACTGTCGTAATAGAGAGTAAAATCTACCATCGCACCGTTCTGTCTATTTTTGTTACGACCATTATCATGGTATATTGGATTCGCGAATAACCAATGGCATTAGTCGTGATGTTTCTAACTGTAACGGTGTGAAGGTAAACTAATATTGCCTGTCTTGGGAAGTCTTTTTTAAGTCTGTCTGCCAAATAGGTCCGAAAAGAAACCTGAAGAAACGCAACAGACATTGTAAAGTTTTTTTTAAAGATACCTGAAGTAAATTCTGAACAGGTTCTACCGAAAATCGTCTTCAAAAATACGTTAATACAGATCTCATCATTTAAAAAATATTGGCAGAATTTGTTTAAAATTTAGTTGGTATGCATACAATGAAACTACAAATAGCATATACTGCACGGACGCTAAAAGGTGCAAAAGTATGGTACAAAATGCACAAATTTCAATGTCTAGCTAAACATGCTTCTAAAAAACACACACAGTTAAAATTACTTGTGTTGCCAGGTAGATCTATATATAATAGTCAATTGCATTATTCCCTAACTTATTAACTGAATTCTTATATCCCCATTTGAATTAATGAAAATTGTTGGACTCGCACATTTAACTTTTGGACTCGTAGATTTTTAGTCCAGAGAGTCCTAGGACTCATGGCTATGAAATTGTAAAAAAATCACTGACTCGTGTCACCCAACCATACTTTCACTGTGACCTTTAGAATAATTCAAATAGGCTGTCCAGCACTAACCGGGTGCATGTATGTTGATCAAACACAGTGTCTTGTTTATACTTAGATGCATTATACTCCTCAAGTGAGGAACTGCATCATGTGTACAGTTGTTATTATTCTAAGCATACTTGCAAACTATAACATACAAATCATGAGTTAAACTGAAATTTTACCTAAAATTTATACAAAAATTATGTCACTTAAAATACATGTAATGTATTCATTTAAAGAGGTAAAAATAATGTATTCATTTAAAGAGGTATTGCTACACATGTATTTTTGGCTTATACACCAATGGCTTAAAATACACACATTTTCAAAATTAGAAAATGGGTCTTATATGCTTGTGCGACTATAATCAGACGATTACAGAAAGCCGTCTTATGATTGTTTGGATGAAAATAAACACTGAGAAACCTTTGAACAAATTCATAGTTTGGATTAGACCAGTACCTAACTTTAAAGTAAAGTTCAGAGGCTAATTTTTCCGTCTTATACTCAAGAAAAGATGGTAGTCTAAAAAACTCAGTATATGAGGCTTGTCGTGGGAAAACCGGGCAAAATGCATGTGCGTAAAGTTTCGTCCTGGATCAGTCTGTGCAGTCTGCACAGGCTGATCCAGGACGGCACTTTCAGTCTACAGTGGATTTATTTGTAGAAGAGTCTTTCTTGAAACAGACAATACCATAAAAGTGGAAAGTGCCATCCTGGAATAGCCTGTGGGGACTGCACAGGCTTATTCTGGACGACACATTGCGCACATGCATTAAGCCCGGATTTCCCACAACACGCCTCATATATATTTTGTAGTACCAGTACATAATGATATTTTATATGTTGTTGCTTGCTTGAAGGGAGGTTACAGTGCCCCAGGGTACGGTCAGCCCAGTGCCCCGCCTTCTGCCCCAGGGTGTATGTCCTACGCAACCAACGTGGTGCCAGGCAGTAATGTGACCGCTCTGGGAGCCGGAGGTGCCCACACGGGATACAAACTCAGGGTAGGTGTGTGGAAAGTCATCGCAGTTTAGTTAACATTACAGAAGTGGTTTCACAGTTTTTGGCTGTCATAAATTATTTTCTAAAACTGACCTTTTCAGTTCTATAATACCTTAATTGTTCATATTTCAAGGTTTGGAAAGCACATGGCTTTTGCGAAGTTAAACTTTTGACTAATATGTTATTTATTGAGAAACAAAATGCTACCTGGTAGACATACACTAGTAATTTTTACACACAAAAGGCTTAATTAATATCAAGATAATTATGTTAAGCAACCTAAATAGCATGACATACACAAGTTGTTGAAGAATTCTGCAAATCCCTGTTTTAAAATTCCATTCTTATAAAATGTTTTTCTAACCCCAAACTGTGCAACTGTGCCTTAAAGGAAAGAACAAATGGAACTTGCACCTGGTGATCATATTGCTCTATCTTGTACTGCATGATATTCCCAGTGAAACAAATTGTTAAAATGAAACAAGATTTTAGTTGTACATGTTTAAAAACTGTGTGCAAAATTTTTCAATATATCTGTAATTTTTTAATATGACTTAAATTTAAATGAACACGTACTAGTAGATTATAGAAAGAATATATTTATTATTATTATTAAATATTTACCAGTCAAGTTGCTTGTGTGTAGATTTTTCTCCCTGGTGCTGTACATAATCTACAGGTTCATGTTGTATAAACTACCAATAGATTCATTGGAAATATTGCCATGAAACTTTGTACTAAAGGTCATCTGAGATTTGGCACATTCTGCATCAGATTTCCCAGTATGTTTGTCTTTCAGTGTCATATCTGTAAAAGTGGTTTAAAATTTCAGAATAACCTTGTTTGAATATGATAGAAAAGAAGTATAGGGAATTGAAATCTTTGTCTCGGATCAGAAAGGGTGTAAATTGGTCGCTTTTGCTAGATTCTGAAAAAACTGTGTTTATGATTCGATTTGCTTTTATTCAGTTCTATTTGTGATTTTTTTACAAATGTCATTGAGCTGGTGAAAAGTATACAATAAAATTAATATCAATATTTTACAAGTAGACATTTTGATTAATTTAAAGAACAATGAACGTATTGATGAAAATATTTGAGTACCATGAATCATGATGCAAACATTTGAGTACATTGATTCATGATGCAAACATTTGAGTGCTGTAATTTATGATGCACACATTTGAGCACCGTGATTCATGATGCAAACATTTGAGTACCATGATTCATGATGCAAACATTTGAGTACCATGATTCATTTTGCAAACATTGAGTACTGTAATTTATGATGCAAACATTTGAGTACCATGATTCATGATGCAAACATTTGAGTACCATGATTCATGATGTAAACATTTGAGTACCATGATTCATTTTGCAAACATTTGAGTACCATGATTCAAGTGTTTTATCCAGGCCCATTTTGCGCGGCGCCATGCCCCGTTTTTTACTGCCACTGTGCCCTTTTCAAAGACAAAAGCCGCCACTCGCCCTAATGGATAACGATCTTAATTGCCTCTTGACCACTTTTATCGGCCCTATGTCTGTGAAAAGGGCACCCACTGTTTTCTGTTATTATCGCTCTGACTGTGCTCGATTTATTGCACACATGCATTTCTAATCGATTTGATTAAATTGATTACTGTGCTCGATTTATTGCCGACACACGTTTCTAAGCAATTTGATTTAAGTTAAACAGTTATTACAACTTCAACAGTCTTTATTTCTATACTGAACACCTCTTATTTCCAAATACATGTATCTGAAAGTCATTTGGGAAGTTTGGGACTGGATTTGGGAAGAAAGGATACATTGGGAATATGACCCATTAATAGCTATGAAATTGGCCAAAAAAGCCGTGGGCCCATATCTTCAAAGCTTCTAAGGAAAATCTTAACCTAAGTTATACTTAAGTCAAAATTTCAAATACCATTTTCTATGTAAAAGTCATTAATTTAATATATAAAATATGGTACCATTATAAACATCTGCTGGGCCCAGTTGCTCAAAACTTGAACGGCCGGTTTAGCTAACGGCCTGTTAACTTTTGATGTAAATAAAACTATTATAACAAGCAACTTGCTTATGAAGCATTTGACAATTATTTGAGCATATCAATTTATTAAAAATAAATGCAAATTGTAAAATTTAAAAGTGTAATTTACATAAAAAACTTCTTCCAAAGGTTAACTGCAGTTAGCTTAATTGTCCGTTAAAGTTTCAAGCAACTGGGCCCTGTTGATTCTTAACCAGAATGAAACAGTTTTACACAAAATAAACTTTAAATGAAACAGCCACAGACTAAAGGAATTTTATAATTTTAAGAAATAAACTTAAGTTTTGTCTAAGGAGCTTTGTGGATAAGGCCCTGTATTCTGACTCACTTTCTGCCCACAGTGGATTTATGTTTAGAAGAGACTTCCTTGAAACTGAAAATACCATAAAAGCGGACAGAGTCATCCGCACAGGCTGATCTGGGAAGACAATTTATGCACTTGCATTAAGCCTGGTTTTCCGACGACATGCCTCATGTGTTTGATCATCCTTGTGCGTGTTTGCTGTTTTCAGGAACTGACGAGAAGGCTATAATTGATGTGCTCGCATACAGAACAAATGCTCTACGTCAGCAGATTAAGCTAATGTACAAAACTTGCTTCGGAAAGGTAAAAAACAACAACAACAGTAAAGCAACATCACACTCTCATTTTTGTGTTTTTGTCATTTTGGTGTTTTTGTTTTTCTCTGATGTAACATGAGATGCATGTTGTTTCCTTATTCTCACACCTACTTGTCTAATTTCACCAGAGCTCCAAATGAATGCTTGTGTGTTCTCCTTTTTGTTTCCCTTAACTTTACTTCTTGTCTTCAGAAAAAGAACTCAAATGTTTTGCATAAAGTTTCACTGATTGTTTTAACTTGATAATGTATTCTTGGCTCTTCTGTAGAATAATTACCACTTGTTCAATAAATGAAATTACAGCGAGAGAAAATTATTTCTGTTGCGGCATGTAGAGTGGCTTTGGGAATTGCACATTGTCGCACAACAACTTGACGTTTTTACTGCTTCCGAACATCTTGAGAACAAAATTGTAACGATTCAAACACTTTAAGTATTTTTTTAAAGGCATTGGCGTGAAAGCAATTTATTTTCAAGCAAATAAATTGCCTTTAAATACAAATGAAAAGGAATATGGTTTTAATCCCATGAGTGTTGTTTTTTCAGTTCTGTTAAATATTTATCACATTTGTGTGCATTTGCATTTTATATTAATTGTGTCAGTCTAATCAAAAGTGTTACAATTGTAAAGTTTGCCCATTTACATTATGTATACAAAAATGTTTTATGGTATATAAAAAACAACAACAACAAATATTCCATATTTAGCTCACCTGAGCACAAAGTGCTCATGGTGAGCTTTTGTGATCACCCCGTTGTCTGTCGTCCGTGCGTCTGTCCGTCCGTCCGTCCGTCGTCAACTTTTCATTCAAACAACATCTCCTAAACCACTTATCTCATCCTAAACCACTTTGCAGAATTTCACCCAACTTCACAGGAATGATCATTTGGTGACCCACTTTGAAAGTTGTTCAAATCGTTACGGTCCGCTGCATATGTAGGTCACCAGAGCTAAAAATAGATTTAAAAAGTTTAATCTTTAAAAATCTTCTCTGAAACCGCAGTGCCCAGAGGTTTCATATTTGGTATGTAACATCCTATAGTGGTCCTCTACAAAGATTGTTCAAATAATGCCCCTGCGTTCAAAACAGGCCACGCCCCGGGGGTCACATGGTTTATATAGAATATATAGCAAAATGACTTTAAAAATCTTCTCCTCTAAAACCGCAAGGCCTAGAGGTTTCATATTTGGTATGTAACATCCTATAGTGGTCCTCTACAAAGATTATTCAAATTATGCCCCTGGGGTCAAAACTGGCCATGCCCCGGGGGTCACATGGTTTATATAGAATATATAGCAAAATGACTTTAAAAATCTCCTCCTCTGAAACTGCAAGGCCCAGAGATTTCATATTTGGTATGTAACATCCTTTAGTGGTCCTTAACAAAGTTTGTTCAAATTATGCCCCTGTGGTTAAAACTTGCCACGCCCCGGTGGTCACATGATTGATATAGTCTTAAATAGCAAAATGACTTAAAAATCTTCTCCTCAGAAACCACAAGGCCCAGAGGTTTCGTATTTGGTCTGTAACATCGTATAGTGGTCCTCTACCAAGAATGTTCAAATTATGCCCTTTGGGTCAAAACTGGCCACGCCCCAGGGTTCACATTGTTTATATAAACTTAAATAGCAAAATGTCTTTAAAAATCTTTTCTCTAAAACCGCAAGGCCAGAGGTTTCATATTTGGTCATTAACATCCTATAGTGGTCCTCTACAAATATTGGTCAATTTATGTCCCTGGAGTCAAAACTGGCCACGCTCCGGGTCACATGATTTATATAGACTTAAATAGCAAAATGACTTTTAAAATCTTCTCCTCAGAAACCGCAAGGCCTAGAGGTTTCATATTTGGTATGTAACATCGTATAGTGGTCCTCTACAAAGACTGTTCAAATTATGCCCCTAGAGTCAAAACTGGTCACTCCCAGGGGGTCGCATGGTTTATATAGACTTTAAATACAAAATGACTTTAAAAATCTTTACCTGAAACAGCAAGGCTCAGAGGTTTGTTCAATATTGTTCAAATTATGCCCCTGGGATAAAAATAAGCCACGCCTCAGGGATGCAAATTCCAAATGGATAACAAGGTCTCAGGTGAGCGTCCTAGGGCCCTCAGGGCCCTCTTGTTTTCAAGTTGGTACCAGTTACTTCATTCGGCATTTCTCTAGCCTTGGTATAAAAAAGCTAGTGTTTTAAGAAACAAACAATAATTGATTTGCATGTAAGCAATACGAGCAACAACATATCATTGTTGTATTTCATTCATAAATGAAAACTGTTATTAAATATGAAGTAACATGTATATGAAATGTTATGATTTGGAAGTTGGTAACAAGTTAAAGGCACATACAAGATGTTGCAAGAAAGACAGACATTCAGATTTTTTTGTAGATTTTTCTAAGTCATAAAATAATTCATTGTGATCCAAAAAATATAACACATTTCCTTAAAATAAAAGGTGTTTGACTAATTTTAATTCCAGTTTTTTTTGTCAAAATTTTCAACACAATGAAACTAACCTAGATTCCTTGTGATTCATTTAGAATATTGTGCAGCTCCCGGAATTTTAATGGTGAATGTTCGGATTTAATCAGTGTTGCCTTGATGATCAGCAAATAAATAAAGCTTATGTTTATAAACAAACAGTAATTGATACTTGGAGGGTCAGTGTTTTTGTATTAAAGACAACTGTCAGTCTGTTCATGAAAATGCAGTGGTAATTTACACAATTTCCATGCTTTTCATTAATCACTGTACTTTTAACAGTAATATCATTGTCATAAACTGGACAAGTAATTTTCACAGTTAGGAGACTCACCGGACCACCTCATTTCGAGGTGTTAAGAAAATGTCCGGTGATGACTTCCGCAGTGGTCCGAGGGAGGAAAAAAATTGTAAACAGTACATATGACTTTCCAATATTGTATTATTTTCTTGTGATAAAGGTGGTTTTTAAGAAATCAGCCAATATCATTAACAGAAGGAAAGATAAAAGAACACTCGTTTATAGTTTCATTAAATAATGTACAAAAATAAAGGCTGTAGCATTTGTATAAGTTGAAGTCATTGAAAGAATATATCTATGTACTAACAGCTGGTAACATATACATGTACTTAGAAAATTGTGCCAGGCTCAATGATGTCTGGTTTATTTGTTCATGCAAAAGTTGGCCAATTTAACCTTTTGTGTGGGTTGTGGATTTTTCAAAGTTTACTTTGCTACCCAGACCAAATCTCCATATCTGTTCTGTTAATTGCTTTCTGAATAGTTTATGACTTGTCATTAACCAGTTAATCCATTTTTGAAGAGAAACATTTTTGAAACTTAACTATTATCATAAAATGTTATGATCATTTTTTCCATATTGAACATCATAATAAGAAGGCTAGGCTGTCTGGGTCATTGAATAGTATTTGATTATTTCAGATATCATTAAAGTGTGCATATTTGCTAATAGCATCATTGTCTGGCCCAGTGTGGCAAGTTATTTCAGTTCTTTTTTTTTCCAAAATAGCATTAAAGTGATGCAATTTAGAATATTATTTGTAGTGTTTCAGTATTTTAGTGTAATTTCTGTGTACTTAATTGTACCAATTTAGCACTCAAGTGGTGATAACCATACCTTGTTTTGTATAACACAGGACCTGATATCGGATTTGAAAAGCGAGTTAGGAGGGAAGTTTGAAGATTTGATTGTAGCGCTCATGATGACAGAGACGGAGTATGACGCTTATGAATTGAAGAGGGCCATGAGGGTGAGTGCAGAGAACAAAGTACAGATTCTCCGATACTTAAAATTTAGTAGTAGAAGAAATTGAGATATTTATTCAAATGGCTAATTCTCCAGTTTATAAATATAAAATTTTCATGAAAATAAGATGGCTGCAGCCGATGTTTTTCAATAACATGAAAGTAAGGCTATACAATATATGATATTAATTTAGCTCACAATTTTTGCTTGCACATAAGTTTGTTTATTTGTAGACTTGACCTGTTTTAAAACAATTACCATGTTTCTGCTATTTACTTATAAAAATGCATCCTTATAGGGAATTGGCACAGATGAGGATGCCATGATAGAGATTCTCTGCTCAAGGAACAACAGACAGATCCAGGAGATTAACGCTGCATATCTGAAAAGTGGGTATCGATAGTCAGGAAAAAGTTACATGCTCTTACTTGTTGTTTTTGCAATTTGTTGGGTGTTGCTTTTGTTGTTGTTGTTGTTTGTGACAGCAAACTTTTACACAACAATTCTTTGTCCATGTACACAAGTGCTACTTGTGATATATTCAGTACTTGTTAAAAGTTGAAAACATTTTCTTTTTAGCTCACCTGAGCAAGAAGTGCTCGGTGAGCTATTGGTATAGGGGACCTCTGCGGCATCGTCTGTCGTCCGTATGACGTCAACAATTTGGACCGTTATCGCGATAAAGACTACATTTCTTATCCAATCTTGACCTAACTTGCACAGTTTGTGTATGACCATAAAAACTCGGTTGGTATTGATAATAGGCCAAATCGGACCAGAAACCTTAGAGTTATGGCCCCTTGTTTGTGGAAAAAAATGCAATAATTGCCTTTTTCGTTCATAGATACTTCATTTTTCTACAAATCTTGACCAAACTTCCACAGTTTGTGTATTATCAAAAGTTCACAGTAGAAGTCAACATTGGGCTGGATTGGGCCACAAACACCAGAGTATTGCCCCCTTTTTTTGTTGAAAAATAGGCAAAAATTGCCATTTTACCGTGATTAAGACATCATTTTTCTTCCAATCTTGAACAAACTTCCAGTTTGTGTGTGACCAAAAGATTTCAGCAGTAGCCAAAAATGGGTAAGGTTAGGCCACAGACACGCGAATTATGTCCCCTTGTATGTGGAAAAAAAATGCAAAAATTGCGTTTTTTGTTCATTGAGACTTTATTTTTTTTCCAATCTTGACCAAACTTTTGCAGTTTGTATAGAGTTATGGCCCCTTTGATAGTGAAAAAAAAAATAAAAATGCCTTATTCGTGCATTGAGATTTCTTTTTTCATTCAATCTTGATAAAACTTGTTTTAAAACACATGTTTCGTATGGTCATAAGATCTCAACACGAACACAGCAGTTATATCCCCTAAATTGTGAAAATTAATGCAAAAATTAATTAATTGCAAGACCGGAAATCTCAAGTGAATTTCAATATAGGATGGGTAAATGGCAATACACTCTACTCTTTCAAACAAGCCGGCAAACATGACATGACCTTTGCGGAGTGGTCGCCGTTATCTTTGAGAACTGCAGCATTAACACTTTTCCTTCGAAATTGCCTGCGAAAAGTTGGATACCATGGTTGAGAAAATATATCCAGGTCCTCACTTGTTCTGTGTATAAGAGTAAATTACCTAGACAAATTATTTAAGGACATTATGGCGTACATTCCCACAAGCCTTTCACAGCAGTAAGGCTTTCATCTTTACTCAGGTGAGCCCTCTGGGTCATCATGGCCCTCTTGTTTGAAAGTACAGCATTGGTTAAAATCTTGGACGAGAAACCTTGCATCTTTGAATTTTGTAACCAGTCTCAGATATATTTGCTGACGTTCACTCGAAAAAAAAAGTGGGAACTCAAAACAGAGCCATACACGCTGCCATTAGGGATGACCTGTTAGTTTTGTTTGTCAGCCGATTATTCCTTGTACATGCTTGTCCTAAAGTTTGTTATCCACATTTCAGTGTATCGTACCCGACTTGAGAGCGACATTGTCAGTGACACATCCGGCCACTTCAAACGTCTCATGGTCTCAATGGCAAATGTAAGCATTCCATGTTCCAGATGAGATTACAAATAGGTGTATGTGTCATGTCCCTAGTCATCAATTTCAAGATTGATTCTATATGGTGAATTGATAGGCAATGACAGTGGTGTTTGTAAAACTATTTCAGAGTAAAAATTTGTTGTGCCACTGAAATATGTATTAAGTGTAATTAAGTTCTCATTTAATATAAATTAGCTTTGATGCACAACTGTTTTAATAATATGTATTGAATATAATTGTATTTTATTAGCTTGTTTATTTTAGAAAATAAATAATTATATGTATTAATTAATTTGTATGTAAACGTTACACAAAATATGTTTCATGGAAATTTCAGTAGTTTCTTTTATTTATTTGGTCCTGTTTGTTAGCAACAGTAATGTTGATTTAAGTCACAAATGTGAAATATTGGGGATTGTCAGGTATTAACCTGGAAAGAAAGAACATGTATATACAAATGCAAATACAAGTACTTGAGCACCATGTATAACGTTGCAGGGTAACAGAATGGAGAATCAAGCTGTGGATATGAACAAGGCCAATGCAGATGCACAGGTATGTTGAATATCTCACGTTTTGAGTTGTTAACAATTCTTTGCTTACTTATAATGGGCTTATAACTTGTACTGATCTGAACCTACTCACAAAAAATTGATCCTACCAATAAACACTGGCACGCAATTTGCCCAAGTGTATGTTGTAAGATATAAATATGGAATGCCTACCACACAAATCTTCCATTAATTTGCAACAGACTGTATATGTATCATAAAAATTATATAATGATTGACTCATGAACAGCTTTTTGCCATATTTTACCGAAGTTTTCTGGAAAAAGTATTTATTTGTCTGTGTCTGGGAACATATTAAAATTACAATATTTTATCACTACAAACATTTAAATTTAAATTTTACTTTTTAAACTTGAATCACCAGATGACCAGATAAGGCGTGTACATACATAATTTACGTATGAAAAATCTAAAAATACGCACATAAAGTAAAATCAGGGTGAACATTTACGCGTACAATTTAAAATGTTTGTGTCCAATTGGAATTGAAAAATAGACTCATAAATGAAACAGACTATTAAAGGTATAAAATGTAGAAATTCCATGTGTTTTTTTTTTCAAACCTACTTATTTAAGGTTTATCCATTGCATTATTTTGCACTGACCAATGCATGTTTGACTGATATACAGTAATTGTATTTCCATACATTTTGGAATGACTGTACAATTACCCCCATAAATTACGGTTTGATGTACTTTGTATATTTACCCTTTACTGGTCATGGACGTAATTCCGGCCTGCACGTCAATATTCGGCCACCCTTAAAAACGCGTTTTTGTGATAAGAGATTAATATTGTTTTAAAACAATTAGCAAAAGAACTTTCTATAGCAACAGACTTCTACAGATTTATAGACTCCAGGAAGTATCATTATTTACTTTTGAATTGAAATCTCAGTATCATAACAGGAAATATTGAGTCACGTGGGGAACTGACGTCATCATACGCACGCATCGATAATATGGTGTCGCATGATTACAGATTTAAATTTATTATTTCTTCTAACCGTAAACAAATTTTCATAAGCAAATTTGACGTAATAGGAAACACCCGCTTCTTTGCCCACACATGTTTTCTCTTTAAATTCGGTTATCTCAGATTTTCTTACAAGTCTCGCTGAATTTAATACCAAGATCATCCTAAACTCGAGGTAGTCCCGGTATGTTTTATGTTGTAGCCTTCTTCAGCGAAGGGGTTACACAAGGTATTGAGACTATCCCGCCCCTAGATTTTTCTGGTCCCAGTTCTAGTTAGCAATTCAGTAGACAAATCCGCCCTTTGACAATTTGGCCCTTAGACTTATCGATCCGTATCATGAATGATGTTTTTGCGATATTTTCTGAAATTTATTTTCATATTAATAAATATATTCTAAATTGAATAATTTATTCTCTATTTTATTCATATCAATAAATACTGTTCACTTACTCACATAAACGCATACACCCGCACAGGTGAAAATTAACAGCTATACACTAAGATTTTCAAATTGAATTATCTCCCTTGAATAGAATTAAAGGAAGTTTAAAGTTATTTATAGCACACGTCACCGTTGGCTTCAGATTAAAAAAACTTTTTTACTTTAGTTTTGACATAAAAATGACATTTAAACAAAACAAACACAATATAAACAATCAAAAGAAAGAAACGAAACCATTTGCAGTTCACCATTGCCAACACTGGTTTAAATTATACAGAATTTAAGGGGAAGGGGGGGGGGGGGTACCGGTGAAAGAAAGTTGTTTAGGCGTTTAGGCAGGATATTTTAGTCAAAATTTTAATACTGGTGAAAGAAAGTTGTTTAGGCAGGATATTTTAGTCAAAATTTTAATTTTTGTAAACCTTGATCGTTACTTTTTGGATAAGGATAGTTACTAAAAAACTATTTTGTTATAAACATTGCTTAGGATACTAAAAAAAAAGCCGATTTGAGCTAGGAAAATGGACATTTTATATGTTGTTTAATTCCGTTTATTTAGTTTCCTTACACTCGTCCATTCTGATTTAAACTTACATGTTATATGAGTTTTGAACCCAGGATTATTGATGTGAAATTTAATTTTGATCAGTGGTGTACTACTTGAGATTAAAAAAAAACAACCCCCAAAGTGACCGGAGTTACGTTCATGACCAGTACACCAAAACGTTTGGCCCCACGACTATGAACAATCTTAAGCTTAATCTTAGTCTTAAACGTAAATGTTAACCAATGGAAATCAAAGCCCATATGTACCGGTACATCGCGTTTTCATTGGTCGGTATTTTAAAATGAGACTAGGTTTGAGATTGAGAATTTTCGTTGTCATAGCGCCTGGTACTCACTCGGTTATGCCTGTGTTACAGAGCCTGCACCAGGCAGGTGAGAGGAAGTGGGGCACGGATGAGTCAGCATTTAATGCCATACTCGCGTCTCAGAGTTTTGAGCAGCTTCGCGCCTGTTCGACGCCTATGGCAGGATTTCGGGACGCAACATCGAGCAGGCGGTAAAAGGAGAGATGTCTGGTAACCTGGAGATCGGCATGGTGGCAATAAGTAAGTGAGATGGACTGCAGACTGCTTGTACACATGTACCTGAGGCATTACTACATGTATATGTATTGTATAAACTGTTTCTGTTATATAGTATGTTAATTTTTATGCCCCCCCAAGGAGGGCATATTATAATTGAACCATCCGTCCGTCCGTTCGTGTGTCCGACCAAGGTAAATGTTTTTTATTAAGTCCAATATTTTGAATACTATCAAAGGTATTTACTTGAAACTTATAATACTTCTTTAATATCAACATCTCTACCAGGAAAAGCAACCCAAATAACTCATTCATGTTTTTCTAGAGCAGCCATTTTGACTGAATTAATAGTTGACATTTTTCATTCACTTTCATTTACAAAGATGTATTTTGGTGTCAATGTGGCACTTACTGAAAGCGTCTTCGTGAGCATGTGTCACCTGTTAGTGACTGCACTTGCTCTTACTGTGTTGATTAGATAGAAAACATCATGCTATGGCTAATGCCTTGCCAATCAAATGCTAAAGTAACAGAATATTAATTATATTACTATTGTTACTGTTGTTCTAATATTATTGTTTACATTTCAGTTAAATGTGTCAGAAGCAAGCCTGCCTATTTCGCAGAAAAGCTGTACAAGTCCATGAAGGTATTCATCTTAGAATATGTTGAATCATTTCCTTGGCAAAGGCTTGTTTTATTGAAGTGTTACAATTCAATAACATTTCATGCTTTAATCATTACAATGTCAATAATTTTCACACACAAACATGCTTTAATTGTGGTTACATTATATTAAATTTGCGTATTGATATACAGTAAGGGGCAGAAAAAAATGAAACAAATCTCGTACAGCAAGGCCAGTGAACAAACTACATGTAGTTTCAATAAAATTTCCCTGACATTTTATGAGCTGAATTTTGGTGGAAAAAAGGCCACTGAAAATCACAATTTTCAAAAAAATACATGGACTGACCTTTATTATTAGATAATAAACACTACATATTTGTTTAAATTAAGAGTACAGGTTTCTGTCAACACAAATTAGTATGAAATTTACTGAATAAACAGCAATTACATGTACCTATTTTGGCGTGAGATTACTGGTAAAATTAATGAGAACCAATGAAACGCACTTGTTTTGCCAAGCGAGTTTCCATGGCTCTTGCAATAATTCCAAGTGACAGTTAATTGACTTGAAAGGGTATCTTGCATCCTTTTGGTGATATGCGACAGTACTTCTAGAAAAAACTGACACTTGCAGATAACATTGACATGTTCATAACATTATGTAATATGTTTAAGAGTTAATTTGCCTTTTTAGCTCACCATGCTCTTGGTGAGCTTTTGTGAATGCCTTTTGTCCATCGTTAGCCGTGCGTCGTCCGTCGTGCATAGTCAACATTTACCTTGTGAACACTCTAGAGGCCACATTTATTGGCCAATCTTCATGAAACTTGGTCAGAACATTTGTCCAAATGATATCTCGGCCAAGGTCGAAACTGGGTCATGTGGGTTCAAAAACTAGGTCACAAGGTCAAATTGAAGAAACAGCTTGTGAACACTCTATAAGTCACATTTTTTACCCAATCAACATAAAACTTGCTCAGAACCTTTGTTTTTATGATATCTCGGCCGAATTCGAAAATTGTTCCGGTCCGTTGAAAAACATAGCTGCCGGGGGGGGGGGGGGGGGGCAGTTTTTCTCATATGGCTATAGGAAAAGCTTGTGAACACTCTAAAAGTCACATTTTTTTCCGAATCAACATGAAATTTGCTCAGATCCTTTGTGTAGAATAGGTCAATTTTGTATTCTGTATTGTATCTATTTATATACAAGTATCATATAGTGTTTATGTCCCTTGTCTACTAGTATTTTGTAGTGTTTATGTCCCTTGTCTTGTATGTGTCCATTTGCTCCATTTGTGAGATTCAGTCCCTTGTCCTGTGTGCGTCCAGCCATGTACTGTGATGTCATTCATGTATTGTCCAGTCAGTATGAAAGGTTTATGATCAACAAGATTTTGATTGGTCAGGTTGGAAAAAGCATGTGATAGAGATGTGAAATAACTGACCATGCCTTCTGTCCATTTTTGTAAAGCGTTCAAGTCGCAAGACTTCCAATGCTAATTTGCTTCCATTGCTGTTTTTTATACATCCAACCTAGTGAGTGTGCTTGTTTTTGTTTTAATTTGTATTTGCATTTATGAATGCATTAATACTATTTGTCTGTTTTATTTAGCTGTAGTGTTTACTAAAGAATATGTCATTTCGTCTGTGTACGGTGTTCCGTTAGGGCCACTCGTTGTTTCGCACTTTTGACCTATGATTTACAAGCGCGAGAACACGATACGAAGTAGCGAAATCACGATGCGAGATTGCGAGATTACGATGCGAGATAGCGAAATCAATATCGCGATCTCGCATCGTGTTTTCGCGTTCTCGCCCTTGTATATCCAAAGGTTTAGAATGCAAAAACATGATGCGAGGTTGGGAAATTAATATCGAAATCTCGCAACGTATTCTGGCAATTTCGCATCGTATTCTCACGATCTCGCATAGTAGTCTCACGATCTCGCATCGTAGTATTGCGATTTCGCATCGTGGTTTCGCAATCTCGACCTGTGGATTACAAGCGCGAGAACACGATACGAAGTAGCGAAATCACGATGCGAGGTTGCGAGATTACGATGTGAGATCGCGAAATTAATATCTCGATCTCGCATCGTGTTTCGCGTTTTTGCTTGAGCATAGGTAATTTAACAACGATAATTGTGTTCTTTGCCTATCGACAATTTAGAGAGTATCATGTTAGAATAATGATAATAATGTGTTGTTGTTAAACAAATTAGAAGGACTAATAGGCGATTTGCTGAAAAGCCAGATTTAATAAATGATCAGCTTATAATGCATTGTTATGATTTTATTATGGAAGACCCTGTGCCATTCAAAAACTTTATTCTAATAAATGATGACCAGTATAAACTCATACAAACTGCAAAAATGTAATCAAACAATATCAAATTGCTTTGGAATTTTTTTTACGGTGGGGCTATAATTGGATAATTAATCACATCTCTGTGTGGGCCTGTACTCCAAGGTTTACAGAAATGGAACATGCTCTATCCCAATAATGTGTTGTGCACCTCCATAAATGTTTATAAAGCAGTGTAGTAGACGGGTAAGAACGCGAAAACACGATGCGAGGGCGCGAGATTACGATGCGAGATCATGATATTGATTTCGCGATCTCGCATCGTAATCTCGCATGATGATTTCGCTACATTGTATCATGTTCTCGCATTCTCGCGCTTGTAATCTAAAGGTCGAGAATGCGAAACAACGAGTGGCCCTAACGGAACACCGTATCTATGCCATCACAGAGAACATGTATTTAGTGTTCCCAGTCGAGACTTGCATCAATTGTCAGAGCCTAACTTAAATAAATGTCATGGTTATAATGAAACAGGCTTTGAAACCAGTACCAAATTTAATTGGTATAATAAAACAATTTTTTCTCGGGATTGCTTTGGAATTTGACATTTACATTTACCTGTTCTCACTACTATGAATCCTAAATTAAGAACCCCTGTCCAAACAGAATATCAAAAAAGTTCATATATGACCAATCTAACCACATATCAATTGAAAGTTAATTTAAGTCAATAGTCTCGAAATTGTTATGCCATATAAGACCACATTATGGTCTATTTAGAAAAATTTGATCTAAATCAAACAAGCAGCCTTAAGTTAGGCAAATAATTGACAAGAATGACCATTTCAGCTCATCCTTGCACAGGTGCGTTGAAAATTGCTTTATTTAATTCCGCTACTGGTACTTCACAGGAGGGGACTTTATGTTTGCCCTTTCCGTCAGTCAGCAAAGAATTGGATTTTGCGATAGCTCAACAATTTCTGACGATATGTTCATGAAACCCAATATACTTATAAACAGCAATTTAAGGATTATGCGCGGTTCAAGATATTTTCATGAAACTTTGTAAAAGCAGAAAGGGTAATGTAATATTTATGCACAATATCTTTTATTACCAGAGGTCAAAGGGCAGATCAATGTTACCAAAATAGAAAAGCATTTAATACTGCAGTTACTCTAGAAATACACGAGATTTGATCCTAAAACTTTATTTACAGATAAGGGCGAAATGAAGGTTGTAAACAATCTATAATTTTAACAAGTCCTGTACCGGTAACTGGCACAAATTATTGATCGGGGTTTTCAACTGTTGGGGACTATTGCTTGCAATACTGTTAAAGCCATGTTTGTTAAATGTTAAATGGCTCGTCCCTAGCAAGAAAGCAATAGACTTACTAATTTGACAGTGCTGTTTCTGTGCAGTATGAGTATTTACTTTACCAGTAATTTATTGACATAAAACTTTTAACAAGCAAGGAATTTTATGTAATCAAAAATAAGGGTTTACTACAGTTTAAATTGTACTGGTTAAATCAGAGTTCATTATATGATCTTAGAAAGATAAACTGCAAACATGTCACACATTTAGGTCCATCACCAATTACGGGCCACATTGTGTTCATGATGTTGGTAAGAGAAATTGAACATTTGAATAAATCTGACATTTGCAAATTATGATCTGATAATTTGTCCTACTGAAACTACTCTGTTAGTAGTTTCCGTAGGACAAATTAATTTTTTGCACTTATTGTATTTAACAAGATAATCATGGTTGATTATTAGCACGACTATTCACCGAATACAGTGTTTTTTTCACCTTTGAGGAAAAGGTGGCGGGGCCCTTCAGATGGGTAATTTTACGGCAAAAGGGGATTTTTTTAAGAAGAGCATTATAACATGTTTATATTCTACTTTGTGATAAAACATAATGAATTGTTTTGCTATAGATAACTTAGATTAACTTGGTTTGATGAGAGATTGCTGTGATTGTTTACGAAAGCTCTTCTATCTTAGCCAATTTTTGTCAGAGTTTTGTCCTTTTTTTCAAAATAAAGCTTACATTCTAAGGGGAATTTAAAGGTAAATAGGGGAAAAATACATGCCTTTTTAGCAGGGAATGGGGCAAAAAAGAATTGGCCCCAAATTGACCCTAAAAAAAACAATGGAATAGTCAGAACTATATCACTCACCCGTTTGTTGTGTCGGCATAATGCTCTGTTTAAGGTTTGCGTGTAACAAGAACATCTATGTAAGTGCTACAGATGTTCAATTGAAACTTCACACATGTCTTCAGGGTCATTATTAAGGTCACTGACCAAGGCCTATTACTCAGACATGCAACTGAGCAGAATTATGCCCCCTTTTGTACTTATACAATTCAGGTTAAGGTTTGCGTGCATGTAAATATCTCTGTAACGACTACATAAACTGAAAAAAAGTTATTCCACTACGAAACTTATATACAACAAGACGGCCATGATGGCCCTAGGTCGCTCACCTGAGTTTAAGGCATCATAATGGCTATAACAAGAGGGGAAAATGGCACTAAACGCCTTACCTGAGTATAAAGATCTGGGCCTTGCAGTTTCAGATGTTTTTTAGTCTATATAAACCATGTGACCCACAGGGCATGGCCACCTTGTACCCCAGAGGCATCATTTGAACAATATTGTAGTGGACCACTTTTCAATGTTAAATACCCAATATGATTCAACTGGGCCTTGCGGTTTCAGAGGAGATTTTTCAAGTCATTTTGCTATTTAAATGTATATAAACCATGTGATCCCCAGGGGGTGGCCAATTTTTACCCCAGGGACAGCATTTGAACAATCTTTATATAGGACCACTCCACAATGTTATACGCAATATATAGAGCCTCTGGGCCTTATGGTTTCAACACAGAAGATTTTTAAGGCCCACTTGCCATTTAAGTCTATATAAATCATGTTACACCCTGGGTCATGGCCACTTTTTACCCCAGGGGCATAATTTGAACAATCTTTGTAGAGGACCACTATACAATGTTACATATCAAATACGAAAACACTGCGGTTTCAGGAGATTAGTCATTTGGCTATTTAAGTCTATATAAACAATGTTACCCCCAGGGCAGGGCCATTTTTGACCCCTGGGACATCATTTGAACAATCTTTGCAGAGGACCACTATAAAATGTCACATACCACATATGAAACCTCTAGGCCTTGCAGTTTCAGAGGAGAAGATTTTTAAAGTCATCTTGCTATTTAAGTCCATATCAACCATGTGAGCCCTGGGGTGTGGCCAGTTTTGACCCTAGGGGCATCATTTGAACAGTCTTTGTAGAGGACCACTTTACAATGTAACATATCAAATATGAAACCTCTGGGCCTTGCAGTTTCAGAGGACAAGATTTTTAAAGCCATTTTGCTATTTAAGTCTATATAAACCATGTGACCCCTGGGGTGTGACCAGTGTGGACCCCAGGGGCTTCATTTGAACAATCTTTATAGAAGACCACTATACAATGTTACATACCAAATATGAAACCTCTGGGCCTTGCGGTTTCAGAGGAGAAGATTTTTAAAGTCATTTTACTATTGAAGCCTTTCCTCAGGATTTTGCTAAGGCACCGGGGCAAATAACCACGGTTGGGGGTGGGTGTGGAAGGCGGTGGGGGTACCCCCTTCGACGTTAGATTTTTAACAACTTTAGTTATTTGCATATTATCACAAAATTATCAGCAATGACTTTAAACAAAGCTTTATTTTATACTTCATTTCATGTCTGAAATGTTCAGGTCTTCCACTATCCAACACTTGTATCCAACACAAACATTTCATTTTAGTGCAAGCCCTGTACACACATTTAGAAAGCTATCCTTCATGGTTTCTGCTGGTGCCACATGTCCATCCACATGTTGATGAGGCATAGTGTTCATGTCCAATATCTGGTACTAAAAAGTTGTTCTTCTGAGAAGAGGTCCTTGGGTGGAGGCTGCCAACAAAGCATTAAGAACTTTGTTGGAGAGACAAGATCTGTGTGTTTTTTTGTGTGCTGCAAGCATTTAATGAAACTGTACAAATGAAAGGTTTAAAGTAGACTACTAGACTTTAGGCTCTATGTTACGTGTTTCTGTACATGCTGGTGAAACAGACTGCAGTGTCAGAGCCACAGACTCGATTGCTGCATCATTTTGTCTGACAAAAAATTGTGCAGTTCCACCTAAGTTAGATTAGATATAGATCTAATGCTATCATTTCATATTTGGCATTTCATTATTAAATTAGAAATATACACTTCGCCTGTAAACAAATTCAATGTAGTAGATCTAAAGTTAAAATGTATTAGATAAGACGGTCTTAGATACTAAGACTGATTGACTACATTTCTTACACATTGCCTAAACATTACATCCAGCTAATTTACTTACACAACAACATGATTGACCATGCTGGTGGGTAACATTTTCTATGCATTTCAATGGTTATCTCCAATGACTCTCTAAAGCACCCTCACAGCACTGTGTAACTGGCTAACTGGTTTGATAAGATCTAAAAAATAGCACACTGTAAACTCCTAGCTGGAATGTCCTCTGCTGGATTGAATTTTGAGTGTTAGAGTCTTATTGAAATTATAGTGCTGCAGTATAAACAATGTGACCCACAGGATGTGGCCAGTTTTGACCCCTGGGACATAATTTGAACAATCTTTGTAGAGGACTACTATACAATGTTACATACCAAATATAAAACCTCTGGGCCTGGCAGTTTCAGAAGAGAAGATTTTTAAAGCCATTTTGCTCTTTAAGTCTATATAAACCATGTGACCCCCGGGGTGTGGCCAATTTTGAAGCCAGGGTCATCATTTGAACAATCTTTGTAGAGGCCCACTATACAATGTTACATACCAAATATGAAACCTCTGGGCCTCGCGGTTTCAGAGAAGATTTTAAAAGTCATTTTGCTATTTAAGTCTATATAAACCATGTGACCCCTGTGGTGTGGCCAGTTTGACCCCAGGGGCATCATTTGAACAATCTTTGTAGAGGACCACTATACAATGTTACATACCAAATATAAAACCTCTGGGCCTTGTGGTTTCAGAGGAAAAGATTTTTTTAAAGTCATTTTGGTATTTAAATGTATATAAACCATGTGACCCCCGGGGTGTGGCCAATTTTGAACCCAGGGATATCATTTAAACAATCTTTGTAGAGGACAATTATGCAATGTTACCAACCAAATACGAAATCTTTAGGCCTTGCAGTTTCAGAGGAGAATATTTTTAAAGTCATTTGGCTATTTAAGTTTGTATAAACCATGTGACCCCCAGGGTGTGGCCAGTTTTGACCCCAGGGGCATCATTTGAACAATCTTTGTAGAGGCCCACTATACAATGTTACGTACCAAATATGAAACCTCTGGGCCTTGTGGTTTTAGAGAAGAAGATTTTTAAAGTCATTTTGCTATTTAAGTCTATATAAACCATGTGACCCCTGGGGTGTGGCCAGTTTTGACCCCAGGGGCATCATTTGAACAATCTTTGTAGAGGACCACTATACAATGTTACATACCAAATATGAAACCTCTGGGCCTTGCGTTTTCAGAGGAGAAGATGTTTAAAGTCATTATGCTATATAAGTCTATATAAACCATGTGACCCCTGGGGCGTGGCCAGTTTTGACCCCAGAGGCATCATTTGAACAATCTTAGTAGAGGACCACTAGAGGATGTCACATCAAATTTGAAAGCTCTGAGCATTGCGGTTTCATAGGAGAAGATTTTTTAAGTTTTCACTTTTTAAATCTATTATTAGCTCTGGTGACCTACATATGCAGCGGACCGAAAAAAAAATTGAACAACTTTGAAAGAGGTCCACCCAAGGATCATTCCTGTGAAGTTTGGTGAAAATCTGCCAAGCGGTTTAGGAGGAGATGTTGTTTGAATGAAAAGTTGACGACGCACGCATGCACGCACACACGCACGCTCGACGGACAACGGGCGATCACAAAAGCTCACCATGAGCACTTTGTGCTCAGGTGAGCTAAAAAGTAAAGATTTCAAAGTTCTTTCACTACGAAGTTTTTATTACCAGTTGACACATCTATATTAGCAAAGCACATGGTGGTACAAGCACGCTTTGCATGCGTGGAGCGTGTCGTCGTTGGTGCAAGCAGACATTTTCTAGCAAAACAGGGGTTTTACATGGCATAACAAAACATTTGTGTCAACGATGATTTTACCCGAAATTTCAAGGAAAGTAATTTAAAACAATGCCTTATTTAGGTAGTAAACTAACTGCGGATATTATGAACAACTGAAATCATTGTGTAAACTGCTTTTACTTACGGTCGGGATTAAAAAGTACTCTTTCGTTATCAACTGATGGATGTATACAATTACTAATGCATGTATAAATGTGTATTACGCCGATTGGTCGATTGTTCACAGCATTGGCAAACTGAAACAACTCTGCGCTTTAATTGGCTAATATTGATTTTTCTGGGAATGAAGCTCCGCCTTCTAGGTGGAGCTACTCGTGACTGATTTCAGTCGATTAGAGTGAAAGTGTGACAACTGCTGTTAATTGCTCGTTTATGACACGTTGCCTAATCGGGGTATGCATTGCCTTGGGGAAAAATTAGGGGATTAGTGGCCTGTCAAAAGTTAATCTAATATAGGTATGTACAGTTTTTATGATTTCCGGGACACACAAACTAATTCCGGGACTGCAGGACGGGCACTGCATTTTCGGGACATTCCAAAACATATGGCATCTATGAATCACCTGAAGTAGACGACTTGTTGCATGTAAAAAAAAGTCCCCAGAGGTTTAGGTCACACATGTATTTATATTGTTCTCTTCAAAACCATTGTATTGGGGTGGGGGTGCATCCATGTCCTGACATGTGCCTTGTACTAAAGTATATTTTTTTCTATAATCTAAACTTTGCTTTGGTGTGGATAAAGGTATTGTATAGTATGAGGTTTAATAAACTTGTTGTACTGTATGTACAGAATGAGCAAACATTTCGATTCATAAGGATTTTTTTAAATAAGGGCATTTGATTATTGCTGCATATGGTGTATAGTGCACCAGTCTTGACAAACGAGTGTATTTCCCACCAACCACTGGCTATTATTTGCATCAATGTATTTTCTAGTACATTTCTGGAAATAACCCAAAACTTGATCTCAACCGACCCAAATATAACCCAAGCTCCACAACATTACCAATTTTAACATTAATCTTCAGTATTCCTCTAAAAATTATGTGAATGTTACAACATCAATTATCTTTCCATTGACTGAGTGGCACAGTAAAATGCTGCTCAATTACATGTACTTCAGGCGCCTGTTAGCTAAAAGTTCCTGATTGCCATATACAAGAAATCAAATTACTGGGTCATGATTGGCCTGACATTTTAGTTCATGTTCACAATTTAGTGGAAACCATTTGAACTCTGCTGTTAATTACAAATGAAGCTATCGTGATATAACAAATACCAAGTATCAACAAAACAACAATAACATGAACAATCAGTAAAATGACAAAAAACTAATGGCCCCATAAAGACAAACACGTACTTCAATACCAGCTAACAACAAAGAACAATTCTTTATTTATAAAGGGGTCTACACAATTCCAATGCGAACATAATGTATTGAGTAAGATATATATAATAGGATAAGGTGTTGAGGTTAATGTTCAGTCATTTGAAACATATATATATCATTAAAACAAGGCTTGCCACAGGATGTGACGTATGCTCCCGAAGCATGCTTGTCAGAGGAAGGCATCACAATGTCAGTTACATGTTGGCAAAAATGACGCTTCCTACAAAAAGAGTTATGATCCTTGTACTGTGCACTTCCTCTCAACATCCTTTATCAGTATACATGGTTTTATTTTAAATCACTTCAATACTAATGTAGTTATGCACTGCACAAGAAAATTAACTGCAGGGCAATAACTCCATAAATATTGAAGAAAGAGTTATGGTCTTTGTACTCTGCACTTCCTCTCATTGTCCTCTATCATTATATGAAGTTTCATTTGAATCCCTCCAATACTTATGGAGTTATGCTCTGCACAGGAAGCGTGACGCACCGACGGACAGACGGACGGACGATGCGATTACTATATGCCCCGAAGTTTGTTTATTGATTCAATTTAATTTTACATGGAAACTTCATCAACATGTTTGTGCACATAATTAAAGTTGAAAGATGTCGTAAAAAGTACACGTTTCCCAAAATTAAAGGTTACTGTACCAGACCGTAATTTTCAAATTCCATGAGCCCAGAATATATGTTACAAAAAAGCCAGTAGAAATACAGGGAGGATTTTGACGGCACCCAATTAGGTCCAGAGACAAAGTACAGTGTATTTCCAGCAGGCTGTAATTGAATTTTGTTTCGTTTTTTCTGCCCCTTACTGTAATAATACCAGTACTTGAATTTAGCATGTTGTATACAGTCTTGTACATGAACTGATAGAATTTATTGTTGTATCAATTTAATGCAGGTAACAATGTACAAAACACACACATGTATGTATTCAATAAAAACGTTTAAACATGCCTCTGTACCGTAATTACTCTCTATGTTGGGACACTCTAAATGTTGTTACACTCTCTATGTTGGGACACTCTCTATGTTGGGACACTCTAAATGTTGGGACACTCGAAATGTTGGGATACTCGAAATGTTGGGACACTCGAAATGTTGGGACACTCTATGTTGGGACACTCTAAATGTTGGGACACTCTCTATGTTGGGACACTCTCTATGTTGGGACACTCTAAATGTTGGGACACTCTCTATGTTGGGACACTCTCTATGTTGGGACACTCTAAATGTTCGGACACTCTCTTTGTTGGGACACTCTAAATGTTGGGACACTCTAAATGTTCGGACACTCTAACTGTTGGGACACTCGAAATGTTGGGACTCGAAATGTTGGGACACTAAATGTTGGGACACTCTAAATGTTGGGACACTCTAAATGGTGGGACACTCTAAATGTTGGGACACTCATTAAATCTGATAAAATAATTATTTTTCGTGACTCTTAATTTTGGGACAGTTTGAAAATTTGATTTTTTCCTGTTTATAAATTTGGGACATTGTTTTCCAAATTGGCAATTTAGTGTCGATATCCGTCAAATCAGCAATTAAAAGTTGCCATCTAACTGTTATCTAATTGCAATTCAATAATTAGCAAACTGTCAAAGTTGTGAATGCTTATGTGGATATTCCATATATCCGTGTCTCATGGCAGCTGACCCCATCAAAGTAACCCCTAGTCGGCGTGTCATAAATTACGCCATGGGGCAAAGATCTTTATCCACCGTGATTTGCTTGTTTAATATGGATTTAAATACACACCCATTACGCAAAATTGAACCTTCAGAAGAACAGTTTTGTACCTTAATTGGAGATTCTAAATATTGGGACAAATTCAGAACAGTATTTTTTTCTGCTTCGAAAAATTGGGACAGCAAAAGTAATATTTATTGTTAAGTATCCTAACATATAGAGTAATTGCAGTATTCTTGTTACCAAGAACACTGAACGGGGTGATGGAGACCTGTGCCATTTATAACTGCTTGTATATTCTTGTCATTAGGGTGCCGGTACAGATGACTGGACACTGGTCCGGCTGATATTGACCGGTGCTGTTTATAAATACCTGTAAATTCTCATTACCAGGGTGCTGGTACAGATGACCAGACACTGATCCGGGTGATAATGACCCATGCTGTTTATGATTGCCCGTATATTCTCATTACCAGATGCCGGTTCAGATAACCTGACACTGATGCGGGTGATAGTGACCCATGCTGTTTATAATTGCCCGTATATTTTCATTACCAGATGCCGGTTTGGATTACCGGACACTGATGGGGGTGATAGTAACCCATGCTGTTTATAATTCCCCTATATTTTTATTACCAGATGCCGGTTTGGATGACTGGACACTGATCCGGGTGATAGTGACCCATTCTGTTGATAAATGCCTGTATATTCTCATTACCAGATGCCGGTTTAGATGACCGGACACTGATTTGGGTAGTAGTGACCCATGCCCTTTATAACTAGCTTCTTTCTAGTGCGCTGGTACTGACGACCAAACACTGATCCTGGTGATATTGACCCCTGTCCTTTATAACTCTTTGTATATTCTTACTAGTGCGCCAGAATTTGTTTTTAGAAAAGCAATATTACATGTTTATACTTTACTTTGTTATAAAACATTAATTATTTTGCTACAAATGATAACTTAGATTATGCACTAACTTGTTTGATGAAAAATTGCTGGGATTGTTTACGAAAATTCCTCTATCTTTGTCAATTTGTGTTCGATTTTAATCTTTTTTTTTTTGTTTAATAAAGCTTCTGAGGGGAATTTTAAGGTAGATATAGGGGAAAAATATATACTTTTTAAGGAGGGGAATGGGGCCGAATTTCGGCCCCAAATTGGCCCTAAAAAAAACACTGAGTACAAATGACCGTACACTGATCTGGGTAATTGTGACCCATGACATTTATAACAGCTGTTATATTCTTGTTGCTAGGGCATCCGTACATATGACCGGACACTTATCTGTGTAATAGTGACACGTTCCCCTTATAACAGCTTCTATATTCTTGTTATTAGGGAGCAGGTACGGATGACCGGACACTGATCCGGGTGATTGTGACCCGTGCTGAGGTGGACATGGTTCAGATCAAGCAGGAGTTCCAGAGGATGTACAACCAGTCCCTGGAGCAGTTCATCAGGGTGAGTGTACATGTAGATACATAATTATCAAAGACCAGCTTACTTAATGCACATTGAGAGTTATTGGTTGTCATTTTACAGCACGCATGTACTTATTACATATGGTACTTTTTAATTTAGTGGTTTGTTGTGTTTGTTTATCCTCGCTTTTCCGCCTTGAATAACTCGAAATCTATCAAATGAACAGAACCACCTTTGATTAACTTTATTATCAGGGACCATATCCAAATTTTTTCCTTAGGAAAATATGAACTTAAACCATATTTATGTGAAAAAATCAAATACAATTTTCCATGTAATTTATATTGATAATGAGCAAATAAAAGACGCATCTGTGGATTCTTCATGAGATTAAAACAGTTGAAGACAAAATAAACTTTAAATGAACATGTCATAGACTTAAGGAATTTTATCATTTTAAGAAATTTACTTAACTTTTAACTAAGGAGCTTTGTGCATACGGACCCAGTTCTCCCAGTACCTAATAACAAGGAAGCTGACTTAAAATGACTCGTTAATAAACTCTTAAGTGACCACTACGAACAATATGACTAAATAAACCTCTTCTACTGACTTTTAATTCAACATGTAATGTTTTGACTATAATCTAGTTCTTCAGCTCATTCTTTAGTAAAACAGAATTTGTGGTACATACCAGTCATCATACCATATTTGTGGTACATACCAGTCATCATACCATATTTGTGGTACATACCAGTCATCATACCATATTTGTGGTACGTACGTTAAATTTAAGCAATTTAAGCAGAGCAAACGATTTTCATTGAAATAATTTTAGCGTCTTTCTGTATTATGTACCTTTACGGTCCTGTCTGAATTGACACAAAGCTGACAAAAGCCCTAAAACTGTTAATAACTTTGAACAGAATTCAAACACAGTCATTACTTCTTCTATATACACCTCTGATATATTTTTTTTCGCTTGTGCATGAAATCTCTGGTCCAGCTACCTTTAAGGCTCCATCCTTGGTACTTTCAGGGTGACATTTCGGGCGACTATCGTCGGGCCATGAATGCGATGATTGGGGGCGGGACATACTAGAAACCACACCTCTAAATGTATGTCCATCAATCAGAACACATGAAGCATTATGTCTGTTCACTTATAAATGTGTAATTTACTTCTCACTTCTTAACTGGATACAGTAAATGTTTGGCCAGGACTTCTGTCTTTACTATTATCAGTTTTGTTAAGATTTATGTTTTTTTGTCCGACTGTATAGTAAAGAATGTACATTGCACTAAACTGAGTCTGTGAATTGTAAACGTTTGTGGTGTACATTAGTAGTCAACGTCATGGTTTCTCAGGGCAGGTATTCACAAAGCTCCTAAGGGAAATCTGAACTTAAGTTGTTCTTAAGTGAAAATTTCAGATCAAATGTTCTATGTGAAATCCAACGACTTCTGTTTACAAAATGGTGAAAAAATAAACATCTAAGTACTGTTTACTAGTTTAAAACATTTTAATTTAAAAAGACGTATAAATGAAACCTCTAGAGACTTACGGATTTTTTTTTTTTATTTAAGAAGTTAACTTCAGTTTTTTCCTAAGGAGCTTTGTGAATACGGGCCCTAATGTTTATATTTCTTAGTTCAGTTGTGTTACACTTCAAAATGACTACCGTTTTAACTTATGTGTTCTTATCAAATTTAGAAAATGGCGCCAATTGAAAGTTATATGCATACATATACATGTATAGTATATATTTGCCATTATTAAAATATTATTTCAAGTCATTGTTAAATAATTAAATGATTGTTATTCATCAACAAAGCATTTTGCCCAATGGTTAAAGAAAACTCGATCAAACCGAGCAAATGCGTGCAAAGGCATATTGAGGAAGTTATCATTTTTTCTGAATATTCATGCCACCTAATGTTTGTGATACAAAATACGGTTGAGCAATAAAATCATATCATTGTCTCCTTCGCCTTTGCTAGTTTCTTACTAACCCTGTTTTATGAATCCCCGGTATATTTCTGGAATATTGATAGGGAGAAATACTTTGTTATGCGCTTAACATAAGTTTCCCCAAGGACGTTCAGTTCCTGTGCTTATTTACATTTTCTGCAGTTCAATGTATTACAATGGATGCAATATCACCAAACTGTGACACAGTCTTCTGTTTAATTTGGTATAAATATGTCTAAACGCTGTATGCCTGTCCTAATTTTGGCCAAGAACATTTTTCCTGCCAACAATGTCTAGGTGCAGCTGCAGAAATTCATTATTATTGTAAAAAACGGCAATTTCAATTCAGTAATTGATGAAGAAAGAAATGTTTGGTGAAAAACGGCAAATGCAATTCAATATTTGATGAAAACGAGATGCATTGTTAAGAACGGTAAATTCAAATGGTTGTATTACACTGTCTCCAAAATGAATGCAATCTACATTTTACATTAGAAACAGTCTAGAGCAGAAAAGCAAGTTACTGCATTATGCAAGCAAGCTATATAATAGACCTTTAAACAAGTACCAATCCTATACAAATGAGGCGCGTCCTGGGAAAACCGGACTTAATGCATGTGCGTAAAGTGTCGTCCCGGATTGGTCTGTGCAGTCCGCACAGGCTAATCCAGGGCGGCACTTTCCGCCTACAGTGGATTTATGTTTACAAGAGACTTCCTTGAAACAGAAAATACCACAAAAGCGGAAAGTGCCCTCCCGGATTAGCTTGTGCGGACTTCGACACTTTACGCACATGCATTAAGTCCGGTTTTCCCACGACGCGCCTCAAATGAAGTTTTTTTATCCATTCATTGCACCTGTTTAACTGTTAACCTAGTTCACACAGAAAAGCACATGACAAAGCTTTGAAACAATTCCCAAAGCAATAACTGACAATGCATTTAGTTCACAATAGCTGGGGATAATTTTAAAGACTTGAAGACATACACACATACATATATTCGTATGTTTGTTTCCAATACATGTACTATTAAATATGTTAATCATACGTTGCAATACTGAGCATCACATAATTAAAATCGCTAAATGGCAATTTGTTGAACGAACACATATCATACTTTTGTTGAACGAACACATATCATACTCGGCAGTTGATCTATTCAACAATATATGCAATTTTCAAGAAAGTACTATTATGTATTCTACATTGTGTTTTTCTTTTTCCTGTTAAAAGACTCTGTCCCAAAGGGTTTGATTCTCCCAATTCGATTGAACAAAATCCACAATGTGTAGTGACAAAATCCCGAATACACGGGAAATGTGAATTTAGGTTATAAATCATGACATGACCTGCATGTTAATGGATAAAAATCGTTAAAATACTGATTTCAGCCAACGTGCCAATAGTTTAATAATTTAAATTTATTTCCTTCATCATAATTATAGTCCCTGCCCTGACACAAAGCTGTTAACAAATCGCTGGTGTATAACATTGTACGAGCGTATTTGACGCAACGGTGAAGGATTTATAGGTTGATGTCCTATGTAGGATTATATTAATACTCTAACAAGACCATTATATTAACTTCTTCGGATATTGGTTCCCATTGTTAGCGTTCCATTCTCTAGCTTGCTGTACGATTAATCATTCAACAAGTATACCCCAGTGAACGCATAAGAAAGCAAACCTATTGGACTACACCATGTGTGTTTCTGAAAAACCACTTGGCCTAGACATGGATTTGGGATGATTCTCTACATTGTTAAGTGTTTCAATGAAATACTTTAAAAAGAAAAATATCGCTTTGGTTAATATTTTATTTTTATTCGCATCAAATCGTGTATTTATAATGACACAGTTGTTTGTAATGTAATCGCAAATATAACATCTCAATAGTTCGCATTCATTCACGAATGTTTTCAGCGTTTTTCATGGTGCCTATTTTGAGCTCTCCTCCAATGGAATCGACTAGTTCCCGCTGTCATCACAACAATATTTAGTTGTCTCTTTCAGCAATATCTAGGGTTCACCTAATTGTCTTTCATTAATATCTCTTGTTCATCCTGTTGGTGATTACTTGACATAATCAGGAGTTTACCTCGTCGTTATTTGAAAAAAAAGCAGCTTTCGCCACATTCTTTTGACAATATCATGTATTCCCAAAGAAGCCGTTAAAAATGCCCTTTTGACAATATCCCGTATTCACAACAATGTCCATTGACAATATACCGCATTCACAACAATGTCCTTTGACAATGTCCCGTATTCACAACAATGTTATTTGACAATACCCTGTGTTCCAAACAATGTCTTTTGACAACAGTTCATATTCACACCAATGCCTTTCGACAATACCCGGTAGTCAAAACAGTGTACTGTGACAATATCCCGTGTTTACAACAATGTCCTTTGACAATATATCGTGTTTACAACAATGTCCTTTGACAATATCCCGTGTTTACAACAATGTCCTTTGACAATATCCCGTGTTTACAACAATATCCTTTGACAATATCCAGTGTTTACAACAATGTCCTTTGACAATATCCCGTGTTTACAACAATGTCCTTTGACAATATCTCGTGTTTACAACAATGTCCTATGACAATATCTCGTGTTTACAACAATGTCCTTTGACAATATCCCGTGTTTACAACAATGTCCTTTGACAATATCTCGTGTTTACAGCAATGTCCTTTGACAATATCTCGTGTTTACAACAATGTCCTTTTACAATATCTCGTGTTTGCAACAATATCCTTTGACAATATCTCATGTTTACAACAATGTCCTTTGACAAAATCTCGTGTTTACAACAATGTCCTTTGACAATATCCCGTGTTTACAACAATGTCCTTCGACAATATCTCGTGTTTACAACAATGTCCTTTGACAATATCTCGTGTTTACAACAATGTCCTTTGACAAGATGTTTACAACAATGTCCTTTGACAATATCTCGTGTTTGCAACAATATCCTTTGACAATATCTCATGTTTACAACAATGTCCTTTGACAAAATCTCGTGTTTACAGCAATGTCCTTTGACAATATCCCGTGTTTACAACAATGTCCTTCGACAATATCTCGTGTTTACAACAATGTCCTTTGACAATATCTCGTGTTTACAACAATGTCCTTTGACAATATCCCGTGTTTACAACAATGTCCTTCGACAATATCTCGTGTTTACAACAATGTCCTTTGACAATATCTCGTGTTTACAACAATGTCCTTTGACAATATCTCGTGTTTTCAACAATGTCCTTTGACAATATCCCGTGTTTACAACAATGTCCTTTGACAAAATCCCGTGTGTACAACAATGTCCTTTGACAATATCCCGTGTTTGCAACAATGTCCTTTGACAATATCTCGTGTTTACAACAATATCCTTTGACAATATCTCGTGTTTACAACACCGCATAGTAATTAAATGTTGTTCAGAGTCAGCAACATTTCCAGAATTCACCTAATAAAAAGTAGATTTCTATCATCCTTCATAATATAATTAGATCCATCTCTACCAGTCCGATTTTGGTTTTGATAATACATGTAGGTCCATTGAATTATCAGCCAAGAACATTCAATTATAATAATAGTTTTACCTTCAATCAATGTTTTCTATATTTAGTTGCCAACGTCTGCATGCAATTATGACTTCGAATTAGTATATATACATGTACTATATAAATATTTAGGTTGATATTTCGACGACGTATTGGTATATACTATATAAATAATAATTAACTATTTAAATGGATATTTCGACGAGACTGGGGGCTCGGATCAACTTGAACTGTGTGCCGCCGGTGAAGAACACGCGGTTGAGGGTCAGCTGAGCGGCACGCTGTTCCTCCTCTTTGGAGGAAGAGCAGGAGGAGGAGGAGGAAGAGGAGGAGTCGGCGCCTGAAACGTAAGACAGCGCCACACAGTGTGAGAATGGGGACGGCTTGCTTAAAGCAAGGCACAAAAACTAGTACATCTTTATTATCATCTTCATCATCATCATTATCATCATCATCATCATCATTATAATTGCTAATATTGATTGTCGCAAAACAGTGGTTTTATCATATTACATATCGCCTCAAATACAAATAATGTATTAAATTAGATATCTAAATTACACAAGTAAATATATCTGTTTATTTGTGCAAAAGATTTGGTAACATGCTTAATTGCCCCCTGTTCATTCGCTAAATCTACCACAATGTAAACACTAAATACGTGAAAGAAAGGCCATTCTGTTTTTGTTTAAAGGCTAATGCTTGCGAAGTAGTAGCAATGACAGTAACTGGGGGAGACAGGGATAATTGTTACACTTTTTACATTTTCTCGAATATCTTTTTATTGAATGTGCATATATAAATATTTCAAATATCATTATGACGCTCAATATTTGCTGTTCAAAATGATGTATTGTAACATTTAAATATTAGAATAGTTCGGCTAGAAAGAGTCGCGTGTACGGGGTTAGTGAAATGTAACTTACATAAACTGTGGGGCAAGTTGTGACTAACACCGGGGTAAGTTGTTACAGTTTGTACAGTAAGAACAATATATAGTATTACTTACATTTTAGTGCATATAATAAATCGATTAAAAATTTGAATCGTGAAATCGTCACAAAGCCCTTAATGGTCGGTCTCCCGAGTGTTTTGTTTTTGCATATTCGGCTGGTCCACCTTCATTGTGCTAATTCTGTTACTGACTTGAGCAATATAGAATCTTGCTGCTGTTATTAAGTAGACTTGCAAATATTCCTTTTGTCCGTTTAGCAAATTAGTTTCGACGATCGTTGTCCTATTTGTAATTACCTCCAACGAGTAATTTGGGCTTGATCAACGTATCGACAGAGTGTCATTGGATTCATGAATACCAATTTACATGGCAATTGCGCCATTAGAACGACGTTTAATCACTTTCCCCACCCCTTATGTCCCTCGGAGTTTGTCCCCTGTTATTTTTAGTCTGTAATATCACACATTCCGCAAATCACAACGAAACATGTTTATGAAAATTATCATAATTAATCATAAACATTATTTAAATAATAATAGTTCATCGCAATAACAATGCTTTGTTGTTAAATTGATCGAAAAGAAATGAAACTCCTGTTAAATACCAATCGAATGGGGCATGTTGTTACACTATACCATAGTGTCTCATGTACAGTGTATCAGCTTGCCCGAACACAATGGTGCGACAAAAGCAATGGGAGGCAACTTATACAGTATACTTCGTCTTCGCTTCCGGCCTTAATTTATACGTGTATCCTCAATAAATCAAGCTGTTTGTATCTATTTTTTACAGTGCCCCTAAAGTGACATTATACACTTTTATTTTAAAACATAACATTTTTGTTTATTTCGAAACAATGTAATATTATTTCGTAAAAACGAAATGTATTTCGAAAAATCGTAATATTATTTCGTAAAAACGAAATGTATTTCGTAAAGACGTAATAATATTTCGTAAAAACGTAATATCATTTCGTTTAAACGTAATATTATTTCCTAAAAACGTAATTTTATTTCGTATGAACGTAATATTATGTCGTTAAAACGTAATGTTATTTCGTTAATACGAAATATATTTCGTTTAAACGTAATGCTGTTTCGTAATTACGAATTGTATTTCGTTTTAACGAAATAAACGTACAGAGCTAACCTTATTTCATAAAAACGTATTATCATTTCGTAATTACGAAATATTATTACGTTTAAACGAAATATTTATACGTTTAAACGAAATATTATTAGGTTAATACGTAATCGCAATTACGAAATAGTATTACGTTTTTACAAAATATTATTGCGTTTTTACGAAATAAATTTCGTAAATACGAAATAAAAAATAAGCATGTCCTGTCACTTTAGGGGCACCGCAATTTTTGAATATTTGCATGTACGTTACTTTTTAGCCAAAAACAAAACACAACTTCACAGTTTTACTTGCGTGGTCCAAAATCACGTTTTTCCATCTGGAAATAGTACTGTTTCGCATAAATGTGAGCGATCTCTACTCATTATGGTGGACAACAGCGTGAACATACATACGTCATATGTGATGTTATATCTGATGGCATCAAGTAGCAATCTTCAGTGTAACAACCTACCCGTGTAACAACTCACCTCGAATCACGTATGGCTGCATTCTTGCTATTTGCTTCGCCGATAACTTGTATTTACTCTTATCTGGGACCCACCCCTTCATTGCCACGTCTCCAATATAGTAGACAACAAATTTATACGACATGTCAGGCTGGGAGACCAAATATTTGGTCTCGAACTTGTACAAGTACATGTACTCCCGGATTCCAATGGCAGAACCCTCTGGTTCATAGTCGAAAAAAAAATCTACAAAGCCTTCTGGTATTAAAAAATACATTGTATCCGATGAGTAGACATCTTTGTCGAACTCAGGTTCGGAGTTCCTTGCAAAGCACGACCGTATGCATTTAAGCAACAGTTTCTTAAAGCAACCCATTTTGAAGCAGCCGATATTTGAGCATCCGGGTTTTCAAGTAACCTAGCAGCGTCGTAAATAAATATATGTGTTGATATTAGTATATTGGGTTTCGTTTGCTGACGTTACACAACGTCGCCAAAACGACGTTGTGTAACTGTGCTGCTTTTGAAAATAAACAAGAATTTTTTTAGGTTTATGTTTATTGCATCTCTAAATCATATACAGCGCAAATTGTTTCAAGAAATCATAACCGTCATTTAACCATGTGAAAAAAACCGCCGAAATCATGACGCTTTTACTGCCAACGCCTGTGAATGACGAGGCACGTTCCATATTTTTTTCTGACTGTGATTCAACGAATAATTGGCAATTTGTTTATAAATTATCAATAAAAATTTAATGTCATGATAACAATAATTACTTTACAAATAATTTATTTTTATTGTAATTTATTGGTTAATAATTAAGTTTGCATGCGCACGAGATTTAAAGCAAGAGGTCTAGAGCTGTAGCCGTCACCGCATAAAGGCGCATATCAGAACGACCTTGTGCAAAGAGTAATATTGTTTGGATTGTACAAAAAGACGAGTCGTTTAACTCAGTGGAATAACGTTATTAGTGAACATCCACTTATTAACATGCTATTCATCACTGATTAAGGCTGTCCGGCTAGCGCAGTGGTTGGCACACTCGTTTCTTACATATGCGGGTTAAATTTCCGGCCGGCGCAGGTGAGTTAGGTTGGTGGTCACCATACCAGACTGGTGGGGTTTCCTCGGGGTACTCCGATTTCCCACCACAGTACAAGACAACACCAACATTCAAATATTTTAGTTAAAGATGAACAGCTGGAAATTGCAGCTATGATTCAAAATTCGTCCCCAACTTTCGAGAGTCTCTAAAAGCAAATTAGGCAGAAGTGCTGGGACACACCCCAGGTCCTCACATAATGCAGCTACGGTGCGGAAGAACCTCATAAACCTCGAAATACACACACCCAATCACTCCAGGGTTATAATCTTCTGAACACTTGGTTCATCTACTAAGCATGCACATTGATGCAGTAATGCATAGACCTACATTTGCAAAGTCACAAAAAGACCAAGGTTTTGGCTAAGGCACTGTTTGTGTCTTTCTTTTTTTTAACATATGCTATTTTATGTATGTGTTTAATGTATGACACTATAGGCTATGGTCTCTGTAGTGATCTTTTTACAAAACATGAAGGCTAAGACGAATTTGTCTTCAATATTTAGTAGTCCAAAGATCTATAGGGGGCCTAGATATACTTAATATATGTTAATACTTAAAAGATATAGATCTTCGAGTTTTATAATCTAAAGCCATTTAAAAGTTGTGTTTAAGAGGCTTAAGTCCATTTCGTTTTAAAAGATTAAGTCCCTTTAATATGCTAATTTACATTAATCTAAATGAATAAGAATAATTAATGTATATATACAGGCGTTGTTGTCCTTAAATCTAACGCACTTTAACTTGAAATGATTTCCACATACTTTAACGTATAAGGCAATATTCATATATTACAATGTGAACCTCAGCATCACACAGCAGTCTACAATCACTCTTTGAATAAAGAACAAAAGAATGCTAAATTAGAAAATGATATAACGTGTATCATCTTCAATAATGTTGCTTTTTATTCAACAAATCCATGGAGAAGAAGTCGACACCGACAAATCTATTCGTGATGAGAATGGTTAAAGGGGCGTAACCCACAACTTACTTCCTTGACAAACTTCGAAAATCAATAATATATATTTGTCATATACTGGTAAGGTTTTTCGGTGTTTCTTTTTATACATTACGATAAATTTCATGACCTAATTGCTTGTTTCGTTTGGCGGAAACGGTTTAACCATTTTTTCTGCGATTTTGTTCATCGTTGACTAAACATTTCTTCTGGTCTTCAACTTCCGCTGTCACTCAGTGTCAGCATCTGGCTGCTGTGGTGCGGATTCTGCCATTTTTCATCATTTTATGACAAAATTTTATACAAATAATTGTTGAGGATTGTTCATATTATTTATTATATTTGTGAATCATTGCACTCCATTTTGACCGGAAGTTTATTAATTTTTACATCCTGATTCATATCACAAAGACACAAGTTTACATTAAAACAGGTAGGGTTAATCTGGGTAAGTATTGACAGTTTTTACAAGGGCTCCCCTTGTCAGTATGTTGCACCTAGGTCTGTAGGATATCACCATATAATGATGACAAAGTCGGGAAATCCCTGACAGTGTCTTCCTCGGATTTTATCGTAGATTCCATATATCTATCTGTAGTCTAAAGTACGTCAACTGAGTCAGAAACAAGGCGGCCCAAAACCAGGTAAGTTCAGACAGAGTAGGAAAACTACGGACAGTATTGGTTTTGCTAATGCAAATTACATTCGGAAACTACGGACACTGTTTTATATTTAAAGTTCAAGAAAACTCGGACAGCACTGTTGTTCCCACGATGCACCTTTTACAATAACCAATGCAATAACGTCATATGCTATTTTTCAACATGTATTCCCCCAGTGTCCGCCAAATTCATTAATTCTATAATGGGACTGTGAATTAGTGGCTTGACTTGGTTGATGTATAATTTGATTAGTAGTGTTATCCCCGCTATTTACTATTTATATCATTTAAACTAGTATTCTTATCACATTTATTTATTTATATTTATTATTATTATTATTACTCATAATTCTCTTGTTCCCATCAACATACCTTTGTTGTTAGTATGACTCTATTTATCTATAGACTATCTGAATAAATGGTTTTGTTATTTGTGTGTACTATCTAAATAAATATAAATATAACGCTATTTTGCTTGTCACTTAGCAGGTATGTCAGTTATAAGCCATAAAAATGTTGGGCTACCAAATGTTTAATCTGGTAGCCTGGTGGGATACCTGAAAATTTTGAAATTTGTCGGGCACTGATTCCCCGAAAAAATACTCTTCTTATATAAGGTAGAATCATAACAAGTAACATAAAAACATGTAGAAAAGTTAATCTACTCACGCATTTACCCGAAAGTTACCAGACTGTCGGTACTTACCCGGATTAACCCAAATTTCGAAAGATCATCCAGGTGCAACAAAATTTATTTTGGCAGACCAGCAATTTCATGGAGACTGTATCAAACATCTGCTCACATTAGCTCGTCTGATTTTTGGAAAAAAAATCACAAGCTGTTGTCGTCACTTTATCAAAGTCGGCGTTTGCTGGTTTATTTTTTTTTTAGTTGGAGTCCACTTTTATTGAAAACTTTTTGACCTAATGCTTTCAAACTTGGTATTCTTTTTCAGCATGACGAGGTGAGTCTGTAGGACAAGAACCAAACTCTGTAATGGATTTTGAGTGAATTATGGCCCTTTTTCTACTTATATTTTTTGTTTTTAGTTTAAGTCCACTTTTCTTGAAAACTCTTTGGCCTACAGCTTTCATACTTTGTTTGCTTATTCAGCATGATGAGGTGAGTGTCAGGGTTCAAGATTAACGAAAGAAGCCACTCGCAAAAAAATGCGAGTGGCTTTTGAGCTTACTCGCAAAATGATAAATAAACTCGCAAAAAAATATTTATTGTTGTATACATTAAACATCACATATCATTTATTTATTACTGGGTCCATATGGCACTGCAGTATTCCTCTTCTGTTGTTCACCATCCTGTCATTTTTGGCCATTTATTTATTTATTTATTTTTAATGTTAGTTATATAGTTATAATATTTTGTTTTATCAGCGAATGCACCCCTTTCCAGCGAAGAAGGAAAAGGAGAGACGGTGGGTTTGTACGTTTTTGCTTTGATTTTCAAAAAAACAATACTATATAAAGATGTCAGAAGCAATAAAGAGTCTCCACAAAAAATATAAAGTTACAGAACCTTACATTTTCCAAGAAAAAAGGCGAGTTAAAATCGAAATTATGTGTTTTCGAGGTATTTTGTCAAGTTTATATAGTTTAATCGCCGCAAATAGATTATTTTGCAAAAATCTTAAATTGACAGACTTTTTGCGCACTGTTCCACCAGTAACCACACCAATTTTCATAATTGTTCATTGTTTTATATTAGAGATATAACGTCCTGAAGTGATGGGGTTTACAAAAAATGGCACCAGTTATCAGCGATAACTCTGGTCTTTAATTTTGAGTTAGAGATACACCAATAAATTAATTTTAATGACATTAATCGATAATTTGTTGGGGCGAAGGGACTGAGTCTAGATTTTAAAACCCATATCATTGTGCACGGTAGTGTTCACGGGGTTTACTAAATTGATTCCTGGGTAACTTTACGGGGAGAGGGGAGGGGGGAGGGGGCCATTCGCCTCAACCATTCTTCTTAACCCGCATATTTTAATAATGATCATTACATGCGAAATGAAAATAAGCATTGAAATGCATTCAATCATATAACACCAGTAGCCCGTGCTTAATGCCTTGTGGATTTGAAACATATATAGCCAGCAACTACTGCTTTCGTTTTCTTCTTTAGTTACCGGTAGCTAGAACTTAACACTACTTAAGTTATTTGGCAACTTCACTGCTTTCAGAGGCGACGTGATGATCGATACATATTGATTACGTTTTACTTTTCGAAATTACAATATTGTTCACACAGTAGCATGTTTTATGTTATTATATTATTATATATTTATTTATATATAAGCGGTAAAACAAAACATTATTTTAAAGCAATAATTCATGCATACCGATACTCAATATGTATGTTTGAAAGCCGTCCGTAATGAATTTGATAATGCCAATAGATGTGTCTGTTATATAAAATATCAAATGCCTACACTTGACTGCTTGTAGAGGCGCATGTACGGACGACCACACACATGCCTCTGGGGCAGAATATGATAAACAATACAGAGTTCTCGCTAGGATTTCAAAACATGGAGACCAGGACTCCTTCCTATAAAAAGTTAGCGTCCCAGTATCAAATCATCAAAACAGACCCCTACCCCACCCACTTAAAAAACACAACTACAGCAACAATACTTTGTGTCAAAAATCTTATTTAAGCAAACTGTTTATTAACTACCCGCAATTAAACAATCAAATAGGACTTGATTCATTAAAAACGAACAACAACATTTGTTATAAATTGGAACAAAAAGAAAAGGACGCCAACATTTATTTAGTTTCTTTCGACAAGTACAATAAACTGTCGCTAACTTTCATTCAAATGTTGCCTCAGCCAAAGTGTTTGCATATAATCCGTGTACAGTGATGATTTTTAATAGCTATTTTATTAATAAACACTAGTAGTTGTAGTTTTTTTAACAAATGAAGACGCACGCTTGATGCGATAGGTGTACGCAAATTGTCAAGTTACACAGATTCATCTTAATTCTTATAATTTGTAAACTGTTCATTTCGCATAAATAAAAATTATATTGCCTTCTTTAAATTTGTAGCAATTTATTAAAAACTTGGGTGTTAATAACACACACATAACATAACGCATACCCAACGGGAAAGTGTTACAAATCACTTACACCTTTACTAAATCAAATTAGATTGAGGGCGTGATAAACTTTCTATCTATGACACTCATTTGCATACGCGTTCTTATTGGCTGACTGGTTAGCTGTAGTTAAGCTGACTCCGCCTGCGTCTTGATTTTATCGATAATTGACACAATGGTGCAGAAGGGGAATGTGTTTATTGCAGTGTTTATTGCCGAGTAGGCGTTCTTTGTCTTGGGAAAATATGCGTACGCCAGAGAAAAGGGTTGCGTCCTTGAATCTAACACCAAGATTTATGGCGTCCTTTTCTTAAAAGTATGCGTCCAAGTACGCCGAATTACGAGTTACCGAGAACTCTGCAATAGATGTGTGATGTGTCTAAATGAATATTAAATGATAAATATGTGACAAATGATGAAATTTGTAACTACATGAAATTTCGCTGATAACTGGTGCCATTTTTTGTACACCCCATCACTTCAGGATGTTATATATCTAATATAAAACAATGAACAATTCTGAAAATTTGTGTGGTTATTGGTGGAACAATGCGCAAAAAGTCTGTTTATTTAGAGTTTTGCAAAAAAAGCTATTTGCGGCGATAAAACTATATAAACTTGACAAAATACCTCGAAAACACATAATGTTCGATTTTAACTCGCATTTTCTTGGAAAATATAAGGTTCTGTAACTTTATATTTTCTATGATGACTCTTTATTGATTCTGACATCTTTATATAATATATTTTTTTGAAAATCAAAGCAAAAACTTATAAAAACCTATATATACAAACCCACCGTCTCTCCTTTTTCTTCTTCACTGGAAAGTGGTGCATTCTCTGATAAGGAGCCGGTACTACAGTGTGAACACGCAGACTCTCGTCAAAAAAAGGCTGCGTCCCTGTGACTGAGACTGTAATTTTGGACAGCTACGGCTAAACGTAACAATGTGTGAACGAAGAACGGGAATCAGTCGTGTTTAAATGGAAGTGCAATTATAAAACAGCTGATTGAAAAATACGAAGTAGGCAATAGAAGTACGTCTGATAATAGCACACAATGCGTATTGTGGATTTTACCATGAGTTTTTTTACTCACTGAAATTTAAAATCATTCATATTTAGAAACTGTTCATGCGTATTTTACGCAGATACGCATCTTATCTGGACTTCTGATTGTGACCTTGCTTGGGATTGCATATGGGGAAGGTTTGGGTCAAGGTCACTGTTGCTAAAAATAGAAGTATGGTTTCCACTCAATAACTCAAGAATGAATTGAGCTTGTGCAGTGAGACTTCATATACAGATACATTATAGCGAGACCTTGAATGGAATTGGAAGAGGTGGGTGAGGTCAAGGTCACTAAAAATAGAAAGGTTATTTCTGCTCTATAACTCAAGCACATGAGATGAGTCAGTGTAGGACAAGTAATATAATCCGTCTTGCATTTTAATGTTTTATGGGCCTTTTTGATTGAAGTTTTTTTTTAGGTGCACTTTACTTGGAATGTATTGGAACAACAGCCTTCAGACTTGGTATAATTATTACTGATTTAAAGAACAACAAACTTGTCACGATCTTAGGATATTAATCAGATGAGTGGTTGCATCCTTAGGCAATGCTCTTGTATTTTTGGCTTGCATTTGCAGTTTGTGTTTTATTTTATTTGTTCTAAGCCGTCTTAGGCCAACTAAATCCATTATTTAAACCTGAGAAATATGCTTTGCTGGGGCAAATAGGGGAGGAAAAAATGACTCAAAATCTACCAATGTAGAGCTAATGCAGTGCTAATTTCAACCACTGTTTATGCATCTTTTTTCAACTAGTTGATTTCCAGTTTAATTTCATGGTGATATTTCAAGCTATAATAATATGTTGTGGGCTATCTATTAATAAACAATATTTTCTTTTTGAATATGATCACAGATAGCAGCAGTTTATACCACCAGCAACTATGAGCTACCCATATGGAGGTGGTGGGGGGTATCCGGCCCCAGGGGGTGGCTATCCGGGTCAGAACCCAGGCTATCCAGGGGGATATCCCCAGCCTGGGGGTGCACCATATGGCCAGCCAACGGTATGTTCTGGTACTTTATGAATTTCTTCTAGTATTTTAGTAATTATGTTAAATAAAAAACATTTTACAATCTAATTATTAGTAATTAAGTTTTATTATATTTATAACTGTCGTTTCTAAGGTGTACAATATTAAAAAATTATGTATGTTCTGATTATTATTGTATATAATAACAATATATATGTAGTTTAGTTAAAGGCCTAGTTTAAGGAATGTCAGACCTCTATGGGGTATTTCATTCTGTGTATTGGTCAATCATACAATATCTTATTATCTGCAATCTTTTCTCACAGCGACTGAGCAATGTGCACTGTTTCAATGGCAGCAGAGTATTGATCTCAGCTGATAAGGTTCCACTGAGCAATGTGCACTGTTTCAATGGCAGCAGAGTATTGATCTCAGCTGATAAGGTTGGCCACACTGTGACCACAGCAGGGTGCCAATACACAGAAGTACAATACCCCAGATTGGGGATGGGGGGGGGGGGGGGGTCAAATAAAGAAGAATTAAACTATGTTTTTAGTGAAAGTTCCAGAGCAAATAGCAGGGTGTTGCACCTAGTTTCCCTGCTCCCCTCTAGGCTGGATATCTTGAGAAATTTTATATATTTTAATTTTGCAAATATTCAGTCACAAATAAAGAAACCATGAATGAACAATGATAAGAAGAATAAAATCATAAAAACCTGAATTAAGCTGATATTTAGAAAATGATTGAGAATTGGTCTGTTTTTCTCCAATCCACTTTTCAGCAGCAGTCTGTCCCAGCAGTTAGTTTCATAAGCATCAATTTGTTAGCTTTATGTTGTTGTTTTTTACATTGTTTAAAACATTCAGACACAATCGGTAAGTATGATATATATTGGACATATCAGCTTATATACACAATTTATTTATATTTTGCTTGGTAACATTTCTGTATGTAGAAAAATTGTGCTTTAAATTCAATCTACTGCTGCAGTACTGGTACTTACATTGTGTTCCTGGGGTAAATGATATTTTATAAGAGATTTCAGCTTATATTTACCTGTACTTTTTTCAGGAAGTGTTTTAATTTTGTAGTTAGTGCTTTGCTTTTCTCTTTTGGATTTCAAATTTTTATAATTATGTCCATAGATTCATAATTTTAATTTATCCTCGAAATACATGAGACAATTAGCCTGATGATTTCATTTTCGCCAATATAATTAAACGTTTCACTCAATGATAAACAGGACTTAAGCATTCTTTATTATAGTAATTATTATAATTTTTGAAACTTCATTCACTAAAATATTGGAGCTGAAATTTAATGAATGAATTGCTTAAACTAGTATTAGATTGGTTGAAATAAGTATTTTAATGGCATTTATCCAAAACTGTTTATGTCATTTCATGATTTGAAACTTGGATTCCTATTTTTGTTGTATTTGGGATTTGTCACTTCATATTTGAGATTTATTCTTTTCAGTCGTTAAAAATCAAGTATTTTTGGCATTGGGAATTGGACCATGTTAAATAAGGAAACAGACACTGGCCAGTGGAATGTTTCATGTCCTTTTATGCCTCTTGTTTTGATTGCGTAAAGAAAAAACATGTCTTGTAAAAATGTTCGCCAGAAAATGGGATAATGTGCCTCATTTTAAAGGTGAACGGCCAATTTTTGACATACTTTTGATATTTTGTAGATTTATTTAAGTCAGTAGATTACAATGTTGCTTATGTAAAATTTGAAAATTATTAGTTTGATGCTTAAAAACGACGATTTTGTTAATCTGCAATTTCCGTACGCCGCACGTTAATTTCCGCCGCCATTTTCTTGATGATGTAGTTTAATCCCAACGCTTCATTAATAAGTTCGCCATTATTACTTACTAAATTTCTTGAACAAAAATTGGCATTTGAACAATTCTTTTATGACGATATTTTGTTTTTTTAAACAACGTCTTGCGGGATGAGAAAATGACAATTAGCACATGCATAATTTATTAGTAGATTATGCCAATTTTTATTACTTACCTTTTCGTTGATTTTCTATCTAGCTTATCCATAATTATTTTGATTCTTTTATATTTCCATACAAGTATAATAATAAAGAAGTACGATTTAAAATAGAAAACTGGTTGTTTGGAATCTGTCTTCATAGATATTTTTTAATCGATTGTTGTTTAACCGCTGCATTTTTCACTTTCAACTATATTCAAGATGTCAGTTTTCACAGTCGATGCGTCATCATGCCTTGAATGAATGGCAGTTTGTATACGACCCCTTTTTATGTCATGTGACAAACAGGATGTTGTTTTCATAATTCCTCTGTTACAAATGTGCGAGAACGCTTTCACAGTTTGCTAAGTGTAATGAATATAATTATAAGCATCTACAAAAGAAATATGTTCGTGCAGTGAAAGTTTATGAATGTGAAGTATTTATGTGTCTTTGTCAAAGTGTCATTCACCTAAACTAAAAATCATACCCATTTCATGATGTTTCACATAGAAAAAGCATATACATGTGATGTGCTAACGCACATACATGCCGACAATTTATGTATTGTTTTATTTTTAAGCGTTACTCCTCTTTTCAAACAATACTTGCATACTGCAGATTATCATAACATTACTTACAATATATGTTCAGTATATCTATAATCGGGATAGTGAAACATTTTTTTTAATACTATTTTCTCATATTTAATAAAATCAGCAACAGGCTGTATATTATTATATTAACATCATCTTTTACAATCTTTACAATCTTATTAGACGGACTTCTTATATAGCCATAAATCTGAATTATCTACAACATTTCTATTCAAATAATTCAGTAATAGGGCTTTGAAATACATTAAAACACTACATGAGAAATGCTGTTGTTTTTTAGTTTCTTTTGACTACGTATACAACAAAACGCTGCATTGTTTTTAAATTTCTTACTGTTTGATTATAAAGATAGTTGAATTTCCCATGCCCACAACTTGTGTAGTCTATTTTTATCATATGTTGCCAAATACTTACATTAGAATATGTTTTTATAAACTACATTTATCTGACACCTCCTACTTAATATAAATAATGTCTTACGTTATTGTAACTTAGTGAAATAACGTGAGTTTTGAAGTAATTTGTACAGTCTATATATAAAACAATTAACACGTTTGGGAAGAATATACGACACTTCCGGTTTGAAACAAAATGGCGTATCGATAGAAATACGCGCAAAATCCTGTTGTCTTTTATGCTATACTCGCTTATAAAAGCGTTATTTATGAAAACTGATACGAGAAGTTGATATGTTATGGCGTTATGGCTAAAACTATGTTACTAAAGAATAAATAACGTTTGTTAGAAGCTTGGCCTTTCACCTTTAAAATACCTAATGTTAGAAATTGTAGTATACTCAGTAAAGATTGTAATTCAGAGTGGTTACAGGCAACAGTACTGGTAACGCTGAGTATAAGAATTCAGTCCAGTAAAATTTATTTTTCTCTGTGGTTGGCGAAAGTGGAAGTAAACTCTTGCGACAAACATACGAAACATACTAAGTGATCTTCAAGAGATGTGGCGGCTTCATTGTAGGCTCAATAGTTGAGATAATATGACATTGCAAACTCTCAGACACAGATTTCTCCAACTATGTATTCCTTTAGTGGCCTGTTGTACCTATTTAGATGTTTAATGGGAGGGGGGGGGGGGTGATTGTTTAACAGAACCACACAATGTAAGATAAAAAAAGTTGTTATTCCATCCTGATAAAATACATGAACAATATATTCTTGTTGTTTGAAGTGGTACTTGTATAACTAAATTTTGCGACATTTATTAAACTACAAAAATGTATCTTTAGAAACAAGCACATCATCAGGTTGGTTGCTACGACATACCTATACAGATACCGATCATGTTTAGCAATCATTTCGTGTTAATTACATGAACATGTCAATGAATTTTGTTTTGAACATTTTTCTATTATATGACAGCGCTTTTTTCACCTTTTGGGGAAGGGGCACTTTTCCCCTCATTTTGGGGAAAAAATCGTTATTTTGGGCATTCTGGGGAATTTTTTCATAGCAGGGAAATGAAAAATCTTGGGTAAAGATATAGTTTAGGGGAAAACTGCATGATATGAAATAATTTTTCTGAGGGGATGACACCTTGTAAGGGTCCCTACTATAGAAGGAAAAAAGCTCTCCATGATCCATTTAAGCATTGTTTGAAAACTACCAGAATTAATGCTAAGTAAACACTCAGACACAGCCATTCTCAACCTCTTTGGCGTGCAGAAATCAAAATTTTGCTCTAGAATTCCCATGACAAATATCCTTACAAAATAGAGTTTGAATTTCTCAAACAATAATTGTAACTTCCAATGGGAAATTAAGGAATTTAATTGTGGAACTTATAAATGCTCTAAATGTATATCATATAGAAGACTAACAGTTCCAAAAAATATATTTAATAATACTAAATTATTTCTGCGGCCTACCTCTGATTCAAGTTGAGCAGTTGTCAGTTACTGGCATAAGTATGTGCTCTTAGTACTGGTAAACCACTAAGATCGGCTAAGCTTGCCCAGAAAAAGTGTGAGTAGGTTAACTGACCATCGTGATATGACTGAAATACTGTTAAAACGGCGAAAAATCCAACAAACAACAAACAAACAACTACTATTTGTACATAATGAATTTCAGACTAGATTCAACTAATAAAAATTTTGTCTATTGTCAAAAATTGTTTTGTATCCTCTATGAATTTCCATTTATTAACTTACATTGCTTATAACCATTTCATATTTTGTTTATAATGTCTCTTATTTTAAGTTCATACATTTGTAATTTCTTTATTTTCTTCATGCTTCATTTGTATGGTGTATACTCTGGTTGTGAAAATACTACTTGTATTGTGGTTTAAATTCGAACATGTAATAGGATGAAAATGCACAAACTATGATTAGTATAAAAAAATATAAATAAAGGATATAATTTAATACCGTGTCAGCATTAATATTTTGTTACATTAATTATATTAGTTATATCGAAAATATGTATGCTTTTTTCAAAGAGATTTCTCTTCTGAAAAAACATTGTTTTAACTCATTTGTTTTGTTTTCTGTAAGTATGTGTAATACGTAACCCATATGAGTGCAAATTAAAAATATGTATCATGTTTTTCCAAAGAGATTTCACTACTGAAAAAACATGTTTTAACTACTTTTTTGTTTTTTCATAGTTTTGTGTAATAGGTAAATCCATGTAAGTGCATATTACCTTAACACTGCTACTTTGTTTTGCCAGGTTGGGATGCCAACCCCTGAGTCTGCCTCGGCTGCAGCATATGGCGCACCAGGTGGGGGTCTGCCATACGGTTCAGCGCCCCCTGGTGGCGCTCCAGGGAGCATCGGGTTCGGGGTGAGTTTAACTATTTTTATAGATTTTAGTCTGCATGTAAATAAATTCAAGATGCAACTCACGCTTATATGGTATAATATGGTAGAAATGTGTTTGGTTGTTGTTGTCATTTCATTGACATGATTTCATTTATGTTATGCTGAGCATTGCAATACGAATTATCCTGGTAGAAAAAAACACCCACTAACCATGCATAGTTGGAATGGCATTGTGTGTAATGGTATCTCCAAAATTGACAAATATTTCTGGTTTTCATTAGGTAATGCACATAATGTAATGGACGGATCAATATTGATCTGTCAAAATTGTAAATAAATACCAATATGTTTGTATTCACTTGTATGAAATAACATTATACAATAGCTATCTCGTTCACCTGTCCTGCCAATATTTTATCTGACTTATTTTAGTATTAGTGTTTACGAACCTAGCAGGTTAATGCAGTATATAGATTAATGATGTTTCCGTTTATTTTCACATTTGCAAACATTCATATGCATAACAAGGCAAATTATTTAAGACAGTTAAAATGGTACCTGTGTCATGTTGCAAGATGCTTGGCGCTAGTTCAGATTCCAAAGGGCAGTTGCCCTAAATGTCTCTGCTATTCATGTGTGTAATCAATCTGCCTAATGCAAATTGCAAAGAACGCCTACTTAAATGACACTGTTTATTTCCACATTTTGTTAGGAATTGGGATAATCAACTTGAATTTTAATTTTAAGCAAGCTGACTTTTTAAAATGAATGTTGTCATTGTTGTAGGTTGACATGTAGTTATGTTGTGAAAGTTATTTTTGTTTATTATATAAGTGTTGTATAGTTTAAAAGAAATGTATTTACTTGTGATCATTTTGGTGTTAATTTTGTTGATGATGATGATGATGATGACAATGATAATGATGCCAGATGGTGATGATGATGGTGATGATGATGATGATGATCGTAAAAATGATATTCGTCTTGATGCTGATGATGATAAAGGTGAACATATTAAAGATGGTGATAACATGATGATCACAGTGATGATGATGATGACAATGATAATGAAGTGATGACCTATATCTCTGCAGGGTGCCCCACCAGGGCCGGGCTATCCCCAGCCCCCTAGTGTAGCCATGCCTGGAGGAGGCTATCAGGTAATCACTCAGCTGCAGTTACCTCCCTTCTGATTTTTTGTTGTTTGTTTCATAATTGAATTATGAATTGCTTTTCTAAATGTGTTATTAGTGCTCTTAAACTCGTCTTAAAAATAGGCTTGTTTTGAAAAATAGGCTAATTCAAATTTAGTATTATAAGAAAAAATGGAATAATGAGTAATGAATTGAAAAATTATTTTGAAGAACATTTCATATTCATGAAATTAAATAAAACAAAAATGAAAATAAATAATAACCAGTTACTTCATGAAATTTAGTTTATTTTTTTTATTAACATAATGATACCTGGAGTTGAACAAAAATGCCATCAAATGCTTCACATTCCAAGCATAGAGTTATATGAGTAATGTTTGTGATATCTTCTCAACCCATGAGGATGCATACCTGTTCTACATGTATATTCTAGTGTGTGTACATACCATACGCCAGGCATGTATACAGGTGAACTCTTCACTTGATTGCTTGTGATACTTGAACATGATGAGGCGTGCTGAGAAATACCTGGTCTATGTTTACTCCTTACTGACCTGATGTGTTACACCCTGACCCATAATTGCTTACATGTGGTACTCTTGAGATGATGGTCCATGTCTGCTTAAACCTACAGCCTGGCTAGCTGTTTGTTAACTTAAATAAATATAGGAAACAATCAAATTTTGTGTACTTGTCCCATATAAATGGTTACCAATTCAATATACGTAGCATTAAAGATTTAAAGTTTGACAATTACCTTACAAGTACTTCATTCATTGGTAGAAAAGTATATTATTATATTTTCGATAACAGAAATTACAATCCCAACTAATTTTTTCAGAGCTTAGATTTTTAATACATTTGTTTTCTTGATTTTAATTTTATAATTAAATACTTTAGAGTAACTTTAAAAGTTGCATTCTCCATGTGTACAATATTCAAACATATCTATTAGGAATGTTGTACCGACCACATTAGGAGCCTAGGACTAACATATATACATTTTTAAAATGAAAAAGTCTGAGCATATCTTTCTTTTTAGAATAATTGTAGTGAATGTACTGAGTGTTAATGACTCTGAAAAGTTCTGACTTCTTTTTAATAGAAATAAGTATGTTTTGTTTTATAAAAAGGTTTCAGTAAATGTGGTTGTTCTGTATTTCATTTGTCATTAAAATATATTTCTGTCATTTAACAGCCAAACATAGGTGGTTATGGGACTCCAGGGTATAACCCTTCCATGACAGGCTACAATCCACCATCCACAGGTTACAACCCAACACCCACGGGCTACAACCCACCATCCACAGGCTACAATCAACCATCCACTGGATATGGCCAGCCCTACCCCGGGGCAACCCAAGGTTACAGTCAGCCCGGTGCCCCGCCAGCAACAAGTACCCCTGGGTATTCTCAACAAGGATACAACCAGGTGAGAGGATTTATAACATTTATAGGAACAAAAAAATGGCAAAGTCACGTAATAAGTGATCAAAATTTTATTATTTTTATGCCCCTTGCATCTTGATGTGGGAGGCATATAGTGATTATCCTGTCCATCCATCCTTCCGTTCATCAGTGATTTTTTTACCTCTGCGTCCTGCGTCCAGAACGTAGTAATATTGATATAGACGCAAAGTTCCAGTTTATGTGCGTTCAAGGGACGCATGCATTTTGTAAGTAGCGAGTCCTGTCGGGCAGTTTCGAAGCAGTTTGTGTACGAGTACTGTCGTAATAGAGTGTAAAATCTACCATCGCACCGTTCCGTCTATTGTTGTTACGACCATTATCATGGTATATTGGATTTGCGAATAACCAATGGCATTAGTCGTGATGTTTCTAACTGTAACGGTGTGAAGGTAAACTAATATTGCCTTTCTTGGGAATTCTTTTTTAAGTCCGTCTGCAAAATAGGTCCGAAAAGAAAAATGAAGAAACGCAACAGACATTGTTAAGTTTTTTTTTTAAAGATACCTGAAGTAAATTCTGAACAGGTTCTACCGAAAATCGTCTTCAAAAATACGTTAATACAGATCTCATCATTTAAAAAAGATTGGCAGAAGTTGTTTAAAATTTTGTTGGTATGCAAACAATGAAACTACAAATAGCATATACTGCACTTTGTGTACGGATGCTAAAAGGTGCAAAAGTATGGTACAAAATGCACACATTTCAATGTCTAGCTAAACATGCTTCTAAAAAACACACACAGTTAAAATTACTTGTGTTACCAGGTAGATCTATATATAATAGTCAATTGCATTATTCCCTAACTTATTAACTGAATTCTTATATCCCCATTTGAATTAATGAAAATTGTTGAACTCGCACATTTAACTTTTGGACTCGTAGATTTTTAGTCTAGAGAGTCCTAGGACTCATGGCTATGAAATTGTAAAAAAATCACTGACTAGTATCACCCAACCATACTTTGACTTTGACCTAATTTTGACTTAGAATAATTCAAATAGGCTGTCCAGCACTAACCGGGTGCATGTATGTTGATCAAACACAGTGTCTTGTTTATACTTAGATGCATTATACTCCTCAAGTGACGAACTGCATCATGTGTACAGTTGTTATTATTCTAAGCATACTTGCAAACTATAACATACAAATTATGAGTTAAACTGAAATTTTACCTAAAATTTATACAAAAATTATGTCACTTAAAATACATGTAATGTATTCATTTAAAGAGGTAAAAATAATGTATTCATTTAAAGAGGTATTGCTACACATGTATTGTATGTTTTAATTCTACACCAATGGCTTAAAATACACACACTTTCAAAATTAGAAAATGGGTCTTATATGCTTGTGCGACTATAATCAGACGATTACAGAAAGCTGTCTTATGATTGTTTGGATGAAAATAAACACTGAGAAACCTTTGAACAAATTCATAGTTTGGATTAGACCAGTACCTAACTTTAAAGTAAAGTTCAGAGGCTAATTTTTCCGTCTTATACTCAAGAAAAGATGGTAGTCTAAAAAACTCAGTATATGAGGCTTGTCGTGGGAAAACCGGGCAAAATGCATGTGCGTAAAGTTTCGTCCTGGATCAGTCTGTGCAGTCTGCACAGGCTGATCCAGGACGGCACTTTCAGTCTACAGTGGATTTATTTGTAGAAGAGTCTTTCTTGAAACAGACAATACCATAAAAGTGGAAAGTGCCATCCTGGAATAGCCTGTGGGGACTGCACAGGCTTATTCTGGACGACACATTGCGCACATGCATTAAGCCCGGATTTCCCACAACACGCCTCATATATATTTGTAGTACCAGTACATAATGATATTTTATATGTTGTTGCTTGCTTGAAGGGAGGTTACAGTGCCCCAGGGTACGGTCAGCCCAGTGCCCCGCCTTCTGCCCCAGGGGGTATGTCCTACGCAACCAATGTGGTGCCAGGCAGTAATGTGACCGCTCTGGGAGCTGGAGGTGCCCACACGGGATACAAACTCAGGGTAGGTGTGTGGAAAGTCATCGCAGTTTAGTTAACATTACAGAAGTGGTTTAACAGTTTTTGGCTGTCATAAATTATTTTCTAAAACTGACCTTTTCAGTTCTATAATACCTTAATTGTTCATATTTCAAGGTTTGGAAAGCACATGGCTTTTGCGAAGTTAAACTTTTGACTAATATGTTATTTATTGAGAAACAAAATGCTACCTGGTAGACATACACTAGTAATTTTTACACACAAAAGGCTTAATTAATATCAAAATAATTATGTTAAGCAACCTAAATAGCATGACATACACAAGTTGTTGAAGAATTCTGCAAATCCATGTTTTAAAATTCCATTCTTAGAAAATGTTTTTCTAACCCCAAACTGTGCAACTGTGCCTTAAAGGAAAGAACAAATGGAACTTGCACCTGGTGATCAATTTTGCTCTATCTTGTACTGCATGATATTCCCAGTGAAACAAATTGTTAAAATGAAACAAGATTTTAGTTGTACATGTTTTAAAAACTGTGTGCAAAATTTTTCAATATATCTGTAATTTTTTAATATGACTTAAATTTAAATGAACACGTACTAATAGATTATAGAAAGAATATATTTATTATTATTATTAAATATTTACCAGTCAAGTTGCTTGTGTGTAGATTTTTCTCCCTGGTGCTGTACATAATCTACAGGTTCATGTTGTATAAACTACCAATAGATTCATTGGAAATATTGCCATGAAACTTTGTACTAAAGGTCATCTGAGATTTGGCACATTCTGCATCAGATTTCCCAGTATGTTTGTCTTTCAGTGTCATATCTGTAAAAGTGGTTTAAAATTTCAGAATAACCTTGTTTGAATATGATAGGAAAGAAGTATAGGGAATTGAAATCTTTGTCTCGGATCAGAAAGGGTGTAAATTGGTCACTTTTGCTAGATTCTGAAAAAACTGTGTTTATGATTCTATTTGCTTTTATTCAGTTCTATTTGTGAATTTTTTACAAATGTCATTGAGCTGGTGAAAAGTATAAAATAAAATTAATATCAATATTTTACAAGTAGACATTTTGATTAATTTAAAGAACAATGAACGTATTGATGAAAATATTTGAGTACCATGAATCATGATGCAATCATTTGAGTACATTGATTCATGATGCAAACATTTGAGTACTGTAATTTATGATGCACACATTTGAGCACCGTGATTCATGATTCAAACGTTTGAGTACCATGATTCATGATGCAAACATTTGAGTACCATGATTCATGATGCAAACATTTGAGTACCATGATTCATTTTGCAAACATTTGAGTACCATGATTCAAGTGTTTTATCCAGGCCCATTTTGCGCAGCGCGGCGCCATGCCCCGTTTTTTACTGCCATTTTGCCCTTTTCAAAGACAAAAGCCGCCACTCGCCCTAATCGATAACGATCTTAATTGCCTCTTGACCACTTTTATCGGCCCTATGTCTGCGAAAAGGGCACCCACTGTTTTCTGTTTTTATTGCTCTGACTGTGCTCGATTTATTGCACACATGCATTTCTAATCGATTTGATTAAATTGATTACTGTGCTCGATTTATTGCCGACACACGTTTCTAAGCAATTTGATTTAAGTGATTACTGTACTAATGATTGTCAGCTTGATTCTTGAACCTGATTCTTAAACCGACCAAAGTGGTGACATTAAGGTCTAATCGATAAAGCCTGTACGATTAACTTAATAATACATAACGTAAGCTCGTAGATTGGACAAATGCCCATCTCACTATCTGTGTTCGTTACGGATAGATTTTTTGAATTACTACGATTTATTATTTCAATTAACAAATATGCTTAGCACTGCTAAAATGTAAAATTACAAATAATTACCTTAAGTAGCTTAACTTCGGGTCAAATACCGGTCACCGGTAGTCGGTTGCTCTGTCTAGAGACTTGAGGTGTGAAACGGAACCAAGTTGTATATTGGTATGCGTGTCAAATATGGCTTACCTGTCAACACCTTTTGGGCCCCAAATGTAAAAAAAAAAATACTAGCCCCTACAAAATATTCCCAGACGTGTCATTTTCAATGGCCTCACACAGAAGTTTTCATTACTGATTATATTTCATTTTCAAACTTTCCTATTCAAAACCTTACATACGTATAGCAGTTCTGATCAGTGTATTACGTATTGTATATTGTTTTTGTACTTGTGTGTTAAATCATCGGATAATAATTTGTGAAAAAGTTTTTTTGATTAACTTGTTGCTTATATTTGTGAAGACGTCAATGCCGTCGTGCAGACGGAGGTTGGCACAAATTTGAAAGAAGAGTGTACAAGCGGCAAAAAATACCATTAGTTTATTATAATTTGTGCAGAGGACAGACGTAACTGAAAGGTAGTTATATATTTGCTACGAATCTTTAGGTTTGTAAATATAAAGTATCGATCTATAATTACTAAGAATATAATTATGTGATCCACATAATTTGCTTCCCAAATTTCTCCGTACTTTACGGACAATCAAGTTTGTATTAAAAACACGCTGCGTACTACTTACGTTATATAAAGAGAATTACATAAAATTAAACACGTTCGGCAGATATGCAACATACAAGATGTTTTTCTCGTTAGTTTAATCCATGTAAATATTGAATATTGCGTGCGCCAAAACTTTGGTACAAGAATGTGCTAACATGCTTTTATATGTTTTTGTTTTGTTTTTTTAAATAAAATGTGTATATATAAATATGATACCCATAGCCAACACACTGACACACTCGTGCCCTTTTAAAAGAACACAGCACGCTCAAATGCCCTTTTTGAATATATTGTGCCATGCCCCTCTGCCTTCCTGGATAAAACACTAATGATTCATGTAGCAAACATTTGACAACCATGATTCATGAAGCAAACATTTGACAACCATGATTCATGCTGCAAACAGTTGAGTACAGTGATTCATGATGCAAACACTTAGTACAGTGTTTCGTTATGCAAACATTTGAGTACCATGATTCATGAAGCAAACATTTGAGTAACATGATTCATTATGCAAGCAGTTGAGTACAGTGATTCATGATGCACACAGTTGAGTACATTGATCATGATGCAAACATTTGAGTACCATGATTATGATGCAAACAGTTGAGTACCATGAATCATGATGCAAACATTTGAGTACCATGATTCATGTTTTCAGGAGGATCCTACTCTACGACCTGCAGCCAACTTCAATGCTGAAAATGATGCAAAGATCCTCAGAAAGGCGATGAAAGGATTTGGTATGATGTGCCCATGTACACATTGTGACTTGTTCATATAAAAATGCTATTGCATCAGGCTTGTAACCATTTCAAAGTGTGTGGGTGTAGTCACAGAGTCAGAATTGGCATAATTACTCGGCATATATATGCAGAGTTAAGAGAAGTGGTAGCCTGCCATGAAATTCTGCTGCATAACTCACTGTGTGCATTAAACTCATGGCTAATGCTGAGTGACTGTCACTTCTATGGCTTTTTTTCACCATTTTGGGAATATGACCTTTTCACCATTTTGAGAATATGACCTTTTCACCATTTTGGGAATATGACCTTGTCACCATTTTGAGAACATGACGTTTTCACCATTTTGGGAATATGACCTATATCTCTGAAATTGGGAATTTAAGCGTCATTTCAACTAAAACTGGGAAAATTTACATATTATTGTTTGATTAATAAAATTTGAATAATTATAGATAAACTACATAAAATAGAATGTTCTGAACAAAACCAAATCAGTTAAACAGTTATTACAACTTCAACAGTCTTTATTTATATACTGAACACCTCTTATTTCCAAATACATGTATCTGAAAGTCATTTGGGGAGTTTGGGACTGGATTTGGGAAGAAAGGATACATTGGGAATATGACCCATTAATAGCTATGAAATTGGCCAAAAAAGCCGTGGGCCCATATCTTCAAAGCTTCTAAGGAAAATCTTAACCTAAGTTATACTTAAGTCAAAATTTCAAATACCATTTTCTATGTAAAAGTCATTAATTTATTATATAAATATGGTACCATTATAAACATCTGCTGGGCCCAGTTGCTCAAAACTTTAACGGCCGGTTAAGCTAACGGCCTGTTAACTTTTGATGTAAATAAAACTATTATTACAAGCAACTTGCTTATGAAGCATTTGACAATTATTTGAGCATATCAATTTATTAAAAATAAATGCAAATTGTAAAATTTAAAAGTGTAATTTACATAAAAAACTTCTTCCAAAAGTTAACTGCAGTTAGCTTAATTGTCCGTTAAAGTTTCAAGCAACTGGGCCCTGTTGATTCTTAACCAGAATGAAACAGTTTTACACAAAATAAACTTTAAATGAAACAGCCACAGACTAAAGGAATTTTATAATTTTAAGAAATATACTTAAGTTTTGTCTAAGGAGCTTTGTGGATAAGGCCCTGTATTCTGACTCACTTTCTGCCCACAGTGGATTTATGTTTAGAAGAGACTTCCTTGAAACTGAAAATACCATAAAAGCGGAAAGAGTCATCCGCACAGGCTGATCTGGGAAGACAATTTATGCACTTGCATTAAGCCTGGTTTTCCGACGACATGCCTCATGTGTTTGATCATCCTTATGCATGTTTGCTGTTTTCAGGAACTGACGAGAAGGCTATAATTGATGTGCTCGCCTACAGAACAAATGCTCAACGTCAGCAGATTAAGCTAATGTACAAAACTTGCTTCGGAAAGGTAAAAAACAACAACAACAGTAAAGCAACATTACACTCTCATTTTTGTGTTTTTGTCATTTTGGTGTTTTTGTTGACATTTCTGATGTAACATGAGATGCATGTTGTTTCCTTATTCTCACACCTACTTGTCTAATTTCACCAGAGCTCCAAATGAATGCTTGTGTGTTTTCCTTTTTGTTTCCCTTAACTTTACTTCTTGTCTTCAGAAAAAGAACTCAAATGTTTTGCATAAAGTTTCACTGATTGTGTTAACTTGATAATGTATTCTTGGCTCTTCCTTAGAATAATTACCACTTGTTCAATAAATGAAATTACAGCGAGAGAAAATTATTTCTGTTGCGGCATGTAGTGTGGCTTTGGGAATTGCACATTGTCGCACAACAACTTGACGTTTTTACTGCTTCCGAACATCTTGAGAACAAAATTGTAACGATTCAAAGACTTAAAGTATTTTTTTAAAGGCATTGGTGTGAAAGCAATTTATTTTCAAGTTTTCAGCAAATAAATTGCTTTTAAATACAAATGAAAAGGAATATGGTTTTAATCCCATGAGTGTTGTTTTTTCAGTTCTGTTAAATATTTATCACATTTGTGTGCATTTGCATTTTATTTTAATTGTGTCAGTCTAATCAAAAGTGTTACAATTGTAAAGTTTGCCCATTTACATTATGTACACAAAAATGTTTTATGGTATATAAAAAACAACAACAACAAATATTCCATATTTAGCTCACCTGAGCACAAAGTGCTCATGGTGAGCTTTTGTTATCACCCCGTTGTCTGTCGTCCGTGCGTCTGTCCGTCCGTCCGTCCGTCGTCAACTTTTCATTCAAACAACATCTCCTAAACCACTTATCTCATCCTAAACCACTTTGCAGAATTTCACCAAACTTCACAGGAATGATCATTTGGTGACCCACTTTGAAAGTTGTTCAAATCGTTACGGTCCGCTGCATATGTAGGTCACCAGAGCTAAAAATAGATTTAAAAAGTTTAATCTTTAAAAATCTCTGAAACCGCAGGGCCCAGAGGTTTCATATTTGGTATGTAACATCCTATAGTGGTCCTCTACAAAGATTATTCAAATAATGCCCTGGGGTAAAAACGGGCCATGCCCCGGGGGTCACATGGTTGATATAGAATATATAGCAAAATGACTTTAAAAATCTTCTCCTCTAAAACCGCAAGGCCTAGAGGTTTCATATTTGGTATGTAACATCCTATAGTGGTCCTCTACAAAGGTTATTCAAATTATGCCCCTGGGGTCAAAACTGGCCATGCCCCGGGGGTCACATGGTTTATATAGAATATATAGCAAAATGACTTTAAAAATCTCCTCCTCTGAAACTGCAAGGCCCAGAGATTTCATATTTGGTATGTAACATCCTTTAGTGGTCCTTAACAAAGTTTGTTCAAATTATGCCCCTGTGGTTAAAACTTGCCACGCCCCGGTGGTCACATGATTGATATAGTCTTAAATAGCAAAATGACTTAAAAATCTTCTCCTCAGAAACCACAAGGCCCAGAGGTTTCATATTTGGTATGTAACATCGTATAGTGGTCCTCTACCAAGAATGTTCAAATTATGCCCTTTGGGTCAAATCTGGCCACGCCCCAGGGTTCACATTGTTTATATAAACTTAAATAGCAAAATGTCTTTAAAAATCTTTTCTCTAAAACCGCAAGGCCCAGAGGTTTCATATTTGGTCATTAACATCCTATAGTGGTCCTCTACAAATATTGGTCAATTTATGTCCCTGGAGTCAAAACTGGCCACGCCCCGGGGTCACATGATTTATATAGACTTAAATAGCAAAATGACTTTTAAAATCTTCTCCTCAGAAACCGCAAGGCCTAGAGGTTTCATATTTGGTATGTAACATCGTATAGTGGTCCTCTACAAAGATTGTTCAAATTATGCCCCTAGAGTCAAAACTGGTCACTCCCAGGGGGTCACATGGTTTATATAGACTTTAAATACAAAATGACTTTAGAAATCTTTACCTGAAACAGCAAGGCTCAGAGGTTTGTTCAATATTGTTCAAATTATGCCCCTGGGATAAAAATAAGCCACGCCTCAGGGATGCAAATTCCAAATTGATAACAAGGTCTCAGGTGAGCGTCCTAGGGCCCTCAGGGCCCTCTTGTTTTCAAGTTGGTACCAGTTACTTCATTCTGCATTTCTCTAGCCTTGGTTAAAAAAAGCTAGTGTTTTAATTAACAAACAATAATTGATTTGCATGTAAGCAATACGAGCAACAACATATCATTGTTGTATTTCATTCATAAATGAAAACTGTTATTAAATATGAAGTAACATGTATATGAAATGTTATGATTTGGAAGTTGGTAACAAGTTAAAGGCACATACAAGATGTTGCAAGAAAGACAGACATTCAGATTTTTTTGTAGATTTTTGTAAGTCATAAAATAAATCATTGTGATCAAAAAAATATAACACATTTCCTTAAAATAAAAGGTGTTTGACTAATTTTAATTCCAGTTTTTTTTGTCAAAATTTTCAACACAATGAAACTAACCTAGATTCCTTGTGATTCATTTAGAATATTGTGCAGCTCCCGGAATTTTAATGGTGAATGTTCGGATTTAATCAGTGTTGCCATGATGATCAGCAAATAAATAAAGCTTATGTTTATAAACAAACAGTAATTGATACTTGGAGGGTCAGTGTTTTTGTATTAAAGACAATTGTCAGTCTGTTCATGAAAATGCAGTATTAATTTACACAATTTCCATGCTTTTCATTAATCACTGTACTTTTAACAGTAATATCATTGTCATAAACTGGACAAGTCATTTTCACGGTTAGGCGACTCACCGGACCACCTCATTTCGAGGTGTTAAGAAAATGTCCGGTGATGACTTCCGCAGTGGTCCGAGGGAGGAAAAAAATTGTAAACAGTACATATGACTTTCCAATATTGTATTATTTTCTTATGATAAAGGTGGTTTTTAAGAAATCAGCCAATATCATTACCAGAAGGAAAGATAAAAGAACACTCGTTTATAGTTTCATTAAATAATGTACAAAAATAAAGGCTGTAGCATTTGTATAAGTTGAAGTCATTGAAAGAATATGTCTATGTACTGACAGCTGGTAACACATACATGTACTTAGAAAATTGTGCCAGGCTCAATGATGTCTGGTTTAATTGTTCATGCAAAAGTTGGCCAATTTAACCTTTTGTGTGGGTTGTGGATTTTTCAAATTTTACTTTGCTACCCAGACCAAATCTCCATATCTGTTCTGTTCATTGCTTTCTGAATAGTTTATGACTTGTCATTAGCCAGTTAATCCATTTTTGAAGAGAAACATTTTTGAAAATTAACTATTATCATAAAATGTTATGATCATTTTTTCCATATTGAACATCATAATAAGAAGGTTAGGCTGTCTGGGTCATTGAATAGTATTTGATTATTTCAGATATCATTAAAAGTGTGCATATTTGCTAATAGCATCATTGTCTGGCCCAGTATGGCAAGTTATTTCAGTTCTTTTTTTTTCCCAAAATAATTATGCATTAAAGTGATGCAATTTAGAATATTATTTGTAGTGTTTCAGTATTTTAGTGCAATTTCTTTGTACTTAATTGTACCAATTTAGCACTCAAGTGGTGATAACCATACCTTGATTTGTATAACACAGGACCTGATATCGGATTTGAAGAGCGAGTTAGGAGGAAAGTTTGAAGATTTGATTGTAGCGCTCATGATGACAGAGACGGAGTATGACGCTTATGAATTGAAGAGGGCCATGAGGGTGAGTGCAGAGAACAAAGTACAGATTCTCCGATACTTAAAATTTAGTAGTAGAAGAAATTGAGATATTTATTCAAATGGCTAATTCTCCAGTTTATAAATATAAAATTTTCATGAAAATAAGATGGCTGCAGCCGATGGTTTTCAGTAACATGAAAGTAAGGCTATACAATATATGATATTAATTTAGCTCACAATTTTTGCTTGCACATAAGTTTGTTTATTTGTAGACTTGACCTGTTTTAAAACAATTACCATGTTTCTGCTATTTACTTATAAAAATGCATCCTTATAGGGAATTGGCACAGATGAGGATGCCATGATAGAGATTCTCTGCTCAAGGAACAACAGACAGATCCAGGAGATTAACGCTGCATATCTGAAAAGTGGGTATCGATGGTCAGGAAAAAGTTACATGGTCTTACTTGTTGTTTTTGCAATTTGTTGGGTGTTGCTTTTGTTGTTGTTGTTGTTTGTGACAGCAAACTTTTACACAAGAATTCTTTGTCCATGTACACAAGTGCTACTTGTGATATATTCAGTACTTGTTAAAAGTTGAAAATATTTTCTTTTTAGCTCACCTGAGCAAGAAGTGCTCGGTGAGCTATTGGTATAGGGGACCTCTCCGGCATCGTCTGTCGTCCGTATGCCGTCAACAATTTGGACCGTTATCGCGATAAAGACTACATTTTTTTATCCAATCTTGACCTAACTTGCACAGTTTGTGTATGACCATAAAAACTCGGTTGGTATTGATAATAGGCCAAATCGGACCAGAAACCTTAGAGTTATGGCCCCTTGTTTGTGGAAAAAAATGCAATAATTGCCTTTTTCGTTCATAGAGACTTCATTTTTCTAAAAATCTTGACCAAACTTCCACAGTTTGTGTATTATCAAAAGTTCACAGTAGAAGTCAACATTGGGCTGGATTGGGCCACAAACACCAGAGTATTGCCCCCTTTTTTTGTTGAAAAATAGGCAAAAATTGCCATTTTACCTTGATTAAGACATCATTTTTCTTCCAATCTTGAACAAACTTCCAGTTTGTGTGTGACCAAAAGATTTCAGCAGTAGCCAAAAATGGGTAAGGTTAGGCCACAGACACCCGAATTATGTCCCCTTGAATGTGGAAAAAAAAATGCAAAAATTGCGTTTTTTGTTCATAGAGACTTTATTTTTCTTCCAATCTTGACCAAACTTTTGCAGTTTGTATAGAGTTATGGCCCCTTTGATAGTGAAAAAAAAAAAAAATTGCCTTATTCGTGCATTGAGATTTCTTTTTTCATTCAACCTTGATAAAACTTGTTTTAAAACACATGTTTCGTATGGTCATAAGATCTCAACACAAACAGCAAAATGAGATAGGCCACGAACACAGCAGTTATATCCCCTAAATTGTGAAAATTAATGCAAAAATTAATTAATTGCAAGACCGGAAATCTCAAGTGAATTTCAATATAGGATGGGTAAATGGCAATACACTCTACTCTTTGAAACAAGCCGGCAAACATGACATGACCTTTGCGGAGTGGTCGCCATTATCTTTGAGAACTGCAGCATTAACACTTTTCCTTTGAAATTGCCTGCGAAAAGTTGGATACCATGGTTGAGAAAATATATCCAGGTCCTTACTTGTTCTGTGTATAAGAGTAAATTACCTAGACAAATTATTTAGGACATTATGGCGTACATTCCCACAAGCCCTTCGCAGCAGTAAGGCTTTCATCTTTACTCAGGTGAGCCCTCTGGGTCATCATGGCCCTCTTTTTTGAAAGTACAGCATTGGTTAAAATGTTGGACGAGAAACCTTGCATCTTTGAATTTTGTAACCAGTCTCAGATATATTTGCTGACGTTCACTCGAAAAAAAAAGTGGGAACTCAAAACAGAGCCATACACGCTGCCATTAGGGATGACCTGTTAGTTTTGTTTGTCAGCCGATTATTCCTTGTACATGCTTGTCCTAAAGTTTGTTATCCACATTTCAGTGTATCGTACCCGACTTGAGAGCGACATTGTCAGTGACACATCCGGCCACTTCAAACGTCTCATGGTCTCAATGGCAAATGTAAGCATTCCATGTTCCAGATGAGATTACAAATAGGTGTACGTGTCATGTCCCTAGTCATCAATTTCAAGATTGATTCTATATGGTGAATTGATAGGCAATGACAGTGGTGTTTGTAAAACTATTTCAGAGTAAAAATTTGTTGTGCCACTGAAATATGTATTAAGTGTAATTAAGTTCTCATTTAATATAAATTAGCTTTGATGCACAACTGTTTTAATAATATGTATTGAATATATTGTATTTTATTAGCTTGTTTATTTTAGAAAATAAATAATTATATATATTAATTAATTTGTATGTAAACGTTACACAAAATATGTTTCATGGAAATTTCAGTAGTTTCTTTTGTTTATTTGGTCCTGTTTGTTAGCAACAGTAATGTTGATTTAAGTCACAAATGTGAAATATTGGGGATTGTCAGGTATTAACCTGGAAAGAAAGAACATGTATATACAAATGCAAATACAAGAACTTGAGCACCATGTTTAACGTTGCAGGGTAACAGAATGGAGAATCAAGCTGTGGATATGAACAGGGCCAATGCAGATGCACAGGTATGTTGAATATCTCACGTTTTGAGTTGTTAACAATTCTTTGCTTACTTAGAATGGGCATATTACTTGTACTGATCTGAACCTACTCACAAAAAATTGATCCTAACCAATAAACACTGGCACGCAATTTGCCCAAGTGTATGTTGTAAGATATAAATATGGAATGCCTACCACACAAATCTTCCATTCATTTGCAACAGACTGTGTATGTATATTATAACATTTCGTAAAAATTATATAATGATTGACTCATGAACAGCTTTTTGGCATATTTTACCAAAGTTTTCTGGAAAAAGTATTTATTTGTCTGTGTCTGGAAACATTAAAATTACAATATTTTCTCACTACAAACATTTAAATTTAAATTTTACTTTTTAAACTTGAATCACCAGATGACCAGATAAGGCGTGTACATACATAATTTACGTATGAAAAATCTAAAAATACGCACATAAAGTAAAATCAGGGTGAACATTTACGCATAAAATTTAAAATGTTTGTGTCCAATTGGAATTGAAAAATAGACTCATAAATGAAACAGACTATTAAAGGTATAAAATGTAGAAATTCCATGTTGTTTTTCTTTTCAAACATCTACTTATTTAAGGTTTATCCATTGCATTATTTTGCACTGACCACTGCACGTTTGACTGATATACAGTAATTGTATTTCCATACATTTTGGAATGACTGTACAATTACGGTTTGATGTACTTTGTATATTTACCCTCTACTGGTCATGGACGTATTTCCGGCCTGCACGTCAATATTCGGCCACCCTTAAAAAAGCGTTTTTGCGATAAGAGATTAATATTGTTTTAAAACAATTAGCAAAAGAACTTTCTATAGCAACAGACTTCTACAGATTTATAGACTCCAGGAAGTATATCATTATTTACTTTTGAATTGAAATCTCAGTATCATAACAGGAAATACTGAGTCACGTGGGGAAACTGACGTCATCATACGCACGCATCGATAATATGGTGTCGCATGATTACAGATTTAAATTTATTATTTCTTCTAACCGTAAACAAATTTTCATAAGCAAATTTGACGAAATAGGAAACACCCGCTTCTGTTTAAAAGATCACATCACTGTTTTGCCCAGACATGTGTTCTCTTTAAATTCGGTTATCTCAGATTTTCTTACAAGTCTCGCTGACTTTAATACCAAGATCATCATAAACTCGAGGTAGTCCCGGTATGTTTTATGTTGTAGCCTTCTTCAGCGAAGGGGTTACACAAGGTATTGAGAATATCCCGCCCCTAGATTTTTCCGGTCCCAGTGATTTTTCCGGTCCCAGTTCTAGTTAGCAATTCAGTAGACAAATCTGCCCCTTTGACAATTTTGCCCTTAGACTTATCGATCCGTATCATGAATGATGTTTTTGCGATATTTTCTGAAATTTATTTTCATATTAATAAATATATTCTAAATTGAATAATTTATTCTCTATTTTATTCATATCAATAAATGCTGTTCATTTACTCACATAAACGCATACACCCGCACAGGTGAAAATTAACTGCTATACACTAAGATTTTCAAATTGAATTATCTCCCTTGAATAGAATTAAAGGAAGTTTAAAGTTATTTATAGCTCACGTCACCCTTGGCTTCAGATTAAAAAAACTTTTTTACTTTAGTATTGACATAAAAATGACATTTAAACAAAACAAACACAATATAAACAAGCAAAAGAAAGAAACGAAACCATTTACAGTTCACCATTGCCAACATTGGTTGAAATTATACAGAATTTAAGGGGAAGGGAGGAGGGGGGGTGGGTACCAGTGAAAGAAAGTTGTTTAGGCAGGATATTTTAGTCAAAATTTAAATTTTTGTAAACCTTGATCGTTACTTTTTGGATAAGGATAGTTACTAAAAAACTATTTTGTTATCAACATTGCTGAGGATACTTAAAAAAAAGCCGATTTGAGCTAGGGAAATGGACATTTTATATGTTGTTTAATTCCGTTTATTTAGTTTCCTTACACTCGTCCATTCTGATTTAAACTTACATGTTATATGAGTTTTGAACCCAGGATTATTGATGTGAAATTTAATTTTGATCAGTTGTGTACTACTTGAGATTAAAAAAAAACAACCCCCAAAGTGACCAGAGTTACGTTCATGACCAGTACACCAAAACGTTTGGCCCCACGACTATGAACAATCTTAAGCTTAATCTTAGTCTTAAACTTAAATGTTAACCATTGGAAATCAAAGCCCATATGTACCGGTACATCGCGTTTTCATTGGTCGGTATTTTAAAATGAGACTAGGTTTGAGATTGAGAATTTTCGTTGTCATAGCGCCTGGTACTCACTCGGTTATGCCTGTGTTACAGAGCCTGCACCAGGCAGGTGAGAGGAAGTGGGGCACGGATGAGTCAGCATTTAATGCCATACTCGCGTCTCAGAGTTTTGAGCAGCTTCGCGCCGTGTTCGACGCCTATGGCAGGATTTCGGGACGCAACATCGAGCAGGCGGTAAAAGGAGAGATGTCTGGTAACCTGGAGATCGGCATGGTGGCAATAAGTAAGTGAGATGGACTGCAGACTGCTTGTACACATGTACCTGAGGCATTACTACATGTATATGTATTGTATAAACTGTTTCTGTTATATAGTATGTTAATTTTTATGCCCCCCCAAGGAGGGCATATTATAATCGAACCATCCGTCCGTCCGTTCGTGTGTCCGACCAAGGTAAATGTTTGTTATTAAGTCCAATATTTTGAATACTATCAAAGGTATTTACTTGACACTTATAATACTTCTTTAATATCAACATCTCTACCAGGAAAAGCAACCCAAATAACTCATTCATGTTTTTCTAGAGTAGCCATTTTGACTGAATTAATAGTTTACATTTTTCATTCACTTTCATTTACAAAGATGTATTTTGGTGTCAATGTAGCACTTACTGAAAGCGTCTTCGTGAGCACGTATCACCTGTTAGTGACTGCACTTGCTCTTACTGTGTTGATTAGATAGAAAACATCATGCTATGGCTAATGCCTTTGCCAATCAAATGCTAAAGTAACAGAATATTAATTATATTACTATTGTTACTGTTGTTCTAATATTATTGTTTACATTTCAGTTAAATGTGTCAGAAGCAAGCCTGCCTATTTCGCAGAAAAGCTGTACAAGTCCATGAAGGTATTCATCTTAGAATATGTTGAATCATTTCCTTGGCAAAGGCTTGTTTTATTGAAGTGTTACAATTCAATAACATTTCATGCTTTAATCATTACAATGTCAATAATTTTCAAACACAAACATGCTTTAATTGTGGTTACATTATATTAAATTTGCGTATTGATATACAGTAACGGGCAGAAAAAAACGGAAAAAAAACCTGTAATCTCGTACAGCAAGGCCAGTGAAGAAACTACATGTAGTTTCAATAAAATTTCCCTGACATTTTATGAGCTGAATTTTGGTGGAAAAAAGGCCACTGAAAATCACAATTTTCAAAAAAATACATGGACTGACCTTTATTATTAGATAATAAACACTACATATTTGTTTAAATTAAGAGTACAGGTTTCTGTCAACACAAATTAGTATGAAATTTACTGAATAAACAGCAATTACATGTACCTATTTTGGCGTGAGATTACTGGTAAAATTAATGAGAACCAATAAAACGCACTTGTTTTACCAAGCGAGTTTCCATGGCTCTTGCAATAATTCCAAGTGACAGTTAATTGACTTGAAAGGGTATCTTGCATCCTGTTGGTGATATGCAACAGTACTTCTAGAAAAAACTGACACTTGCAGATAACATTGACATGTTCATAACATTATGTAATATGTTTAAGAGTTAATTTGCCTTTTTTAGCTCACCGTGCTCATGTGAATGCCTTTTGTCCATCGTTAACCGTGCGTCGTCCGTCGTGCATAGTCAACATTTACCTTGTGAACACTCTAGAGGCCACATTTATTGGCCAATCTTCATGAAACTTGGTCAGAACATTTGTCCAAATGATATCTCGGCCAAGGTCGAAACTGGGTCATGTGGGGTCAAAAACTAGGTCACAAGGTCAAATTGAAGAAACAGCTTGTGAACACTCTATAAGTCACATTTTTTACCCAATCAACATGAAACTTGTTCCGAACCTTTGATTTTATGATATCTCGGCCGAATTCTAAAATGGTTCCGGTCCGTTGAAAAACATAGCCGCCAGGGGGGGGGGGGGGGCAGTTTTTCTCATATGGCTATAGGAAAAGCTTGTGAACACTCTAAAAGTATTTTTTTCCCAATCAACATGAAACTTGCTCAGATCCTTTGTGTAGAATAGGTCAATTTTGTATTCTGTATTGTATCTATTTATATACAAGTATCATATAGTGTTTATGTCCCTTGTCTACTAGTATTTTGTAGTGTTTATGTCCCTTGTCTTGTATGTGTCCATTTGCTCCATTTGTGAGATTCAGTACCTTGTCCTGTGTGCGTCCAGCCATGTACTATGATGTCATTCATGTATTGTCCAGTCAGTATGAAAGGTTTATGATCAACAAGATTTTGATTGGTCAGGTTGGAAAAAGCATGTGATAGAGATGTGAAATAACTGACCATGCCTTCTGTCCATTTTTGTAAAGCATTCAAGTCGCAAGACTTCCATTGCTAATTTGCTTCCATTGCTGTTTTTTATACATCCAACCTGGTGAGTGTGCTTGTTTTTGTTTTAATTTGTATTTGCATTTATTAATGCATTAATACTATTTGTCTGTTTTATTTAGCTGTAGTGTTTACTAAAGAATATGTCATTTCGTCTATGTACGGTGTTCCGTTAGGGCCACTCGTTGTTTCGCACTTTTGACCTATGATTTACAAGCGCGAGAACACGATACGAAGTAGCGAAATCACAATGCGAGATTGCGAGATTACGATGCGAGATTGCGAAATCAATATCGCGATCTCGCATCGTGTTTTCGCGTTCTCGCCCTTGTATATCCAAAGGTTTAGAATGCAAAAACATGATGCGAGGTTGGGAAATTAATATCGCAATCTCGCAACGTATTCTGGCAATTTCGCATCGTATTCTCACGATCTCGCATAGTAGTCTCACGAACTCGCATCGTAGTATTGCGATTTCGCATCGTGGTTTCGCAATCTCGACCTGTGGATTACAAGCGCGAGAACACGATACGAAGTAGCGAAATCACGATGCGAGGTTGCGAGATTACGGTGTGAGATCGCGAAATTAATATCTCGATCTCGCATCGTGTTTTCGCGTTTTTGCTTGAGCATAGGTAATTTAACAACAATAATTGTGTTCTTTGCCTATAGACAATTTAGAGAGTATCATGTTAGAATAATGATACTAATGTGTTGTTGTTAAACAAATTAGAAGGACTAATGGGCGATTTGCTGAAAAGCCAGATTGAATAAATGATAAGCTTATAATGCATTGTTGTGATTTTATTATGGAAGGCCCTGTGCCATTCAAAAACTTTATTCTAATAAATGATGACCAGTATAAACTCATACAAACTGCTAAAATGTAATCAAACAATATCAAATTGCTTTGGAATTTTTTTTACGGTGGGACTATAATTGGATATTAATCACATCTCTGTGTGGGGCCTGTACTCCAAGGTTTACAGAAATGGAACATGCTCTATCCCACGAATGTGTTGTACACGTCCATAAATGTTTATAAAGCAGTGTAGTAGACAAATATACACTGAACACTTTGATTAATAAATCAAGTTTTATAAACCAAGGTTAACCCTGTAGAGGGCCATTAACAGTTAAGTCAGTATCCTAACATGTTGGATTTCCCTTGTACAGTGCAGTGAGTGTGGCTGGGAACATAATTATATTGATCAATGTTTCAATACTTAAATGTCATGAAAATATCCAACTACATCATGCTATGAAGTGTTGCAATGGGTTGAAAACATTATTGTCATTTCATTTATTTCCCAGTCATACACATGTTGAAAAAAATACATGTATACAGGCAATGTTTTTAAGTAATAAAATGTTTTGTTTAAAAAAATATAAATGAGCATTATAAAAGGATAAAAAATCTTGCATTTTAATATTTTCCTCATATGTTATTGTTAAATTTGCCAACTGTATTTTATTGTGGCATCTAATTTGTCCTCCATTTTGATTCTTTGTCATGTGCAACCTCCGAAATGACTTGCCTGCGCATATGCAACTGGAAAGCGAGAGTATGATGTGACTATCGTTGTTTCTATGTGACTATGTTCAAGCAAAAACGCAAAAACACGATGAGAGATCGCGATATTGATTATCTCGCAACCTCGCATCGTGATTTCGCTACTTCGTATCGTGTTCCCGCGCTTGTAATCCACAGGTCGAGATTGCAAAACCACGATGAGAAATCGCGAGACTACGATGCGAGATTGTGAGAAAAAGATGCGAGATCGCGATATTAATTTCTCAACCTCGCATCGTGTTTTCGCATTCTCGACCTTTGGATATACACGGGCAAGAACGCGAAAGCAAGATGCGAGGGCGCGAGATTACGATGCGAGATCGTGATATTGATTTCGCGATCTCGCATCATAATCTCGCAATCTCGCATGATGATTTCGCTACATCATATCATGTTCTCGCGTTCTCGCGCTTGTAATCTAAAGGTCGAGAATGCGAAACAACGAGTGGCCCTAACGGAACACCGTATCTATGCCATCACAGAGGACATGTATTTAGTGTTCCCAGTCGACACTTGCATCATTTGTCATGGTTATAATGAAACAGGCTTTGAAACCAGTAACAAATTTAATTGGTATAATAAAACAATTTTTTCTCGGGATCGCTTTGGAATTTGACATTTACATTTACTTGTTCTCACTACTATGAATCCTAAATTAACAACCCCTGTCCAAACAGAATATCAAAAAAGTTAATATACGACCAATCTAACCACATATCAATTGAAAGTTAATTTAAGTCAATAGTCTCGGCATTGTTATGCCATATAAGTCCACATTATGGTCTGTTTAGAAAATTTTGATCAAAATCAAACAAGCAGCCTTAAGTTAGGCAAATAATTGACAAGAATGACCATGTCAGCTCATCCTTGCACAGGTGCGTTAAAAATTGCTTTATTTAATTCCGCTACTGGTACTTCACAGGAGGGGACTTTATGTTTGCCCTTTCCGTCAGTCAGCAAAGAATTGGATTTTGCGATAGCTCAACAATTTCTGACGATATGTTCATGAAACCCAATATACTTATAAACAGCAATTTAAGGATTATGCGAGGTTCAAGATATTTTCATGAAACTTTTTAAAAGCAGAAAGGGTAATGTAATATATTTATGCACAATATCTTTTATTACCAGAGGTCAAAGGGCAGATCAGTGTTATCAAAATAGAAAAACAATTTAATACTGCAGTTACTCTAGAAATACATGAGATTTGATCCTAAAATCTATAATTTTAACAAGTCCTGTACCGGTAACTAGCACAAATTATTGATCGGGGTTTTTAACTGTAGGGGACTATTGCTTGCAATACTGTTAAAGCCACGTTTGTTAAATGTTAAATGGCTCGTCCCTAGCAAGAAAGCAATAGACTTACTAATTTGACAGTGCTGTTTCTGTGCAGTATGAGTATTTACTTTACCAGTAATTTATTGACATAAAACTTTTAACAAGCAAGGAATTTTATGTAATCAAAAATAAGGGTTTACTACAGTTTAAATTGTACTGGTTAAATCAGAGTGCATTATATGATCTTAGAAAGATAAACTGCAAACATGTCACACATTTAGGTCCATCACCAATTACGGGCCACATTGTGTTCATGATGTTGGTAAGAGAAATTGAACATTTGAATAAATCTGACATTTGCAAATTATGATCTGATAATTTGTCCTACTGAAACTACTCTGTTAGTAGTTTCAGTAGGACAAATTAATTTTTTGCACTTATTGTATTTAACAAGATAATCATGGTTGATTATTAGCACGACTATTCACCGAATACAGTGTTTTTTTCACCTTTGAGGAAAAGGTGGCGGGGCCCTTCAGATGGGTAATTTTACGGCAAAAGGGGATTTTTTTTAGAAGAGCATTATAACATGTTTATATTCTACTTTGTGATAAAACATAATGAATTGTTTTGCTATAGATAACTTAGATTAACTTGGTTTGATGAGAGATTGCTGTGATTGTTTACGAAAGCTCTTCTATCTTAGCCAATTTTTGTCAGATTTTTGTCCTTTTTTTCAAAATAAAGCTTAGATTCTAAGGGGAATTTAAAGGTAAATAGGGGAAAATACATACCTTTTTAGCAGGGGAATGGGGCAAAAAAAAAATTTGCCCCAAATTGACCCTAAAAAAAACAATGGAATAGTCAGAACTATACCACTCACCCATTTGTTGTGTCGGCATAATGCTCTGTTTAAAGTTTGCGTGTAACAAGAACATTGCTATGTAAGTGCTACAGATGTTCAATTGAAACTTCACACATGTCTTCAGGGTCATTATTAAGGTCACTGACCAAGGCCTATTACTCAGACATGCAACTGAGCAGAATTATGCCCCCTTTTGTACTGATACAATTCAGGTTAAGGTTTGCGTGCATGTAAATATCTCTGTAACTACTACATAAACTGAAAAAAAGTTATTCCACTACGAAACTTATATACAACAAGAGGGCCATGATGGCCCTAGGTCGCTCACCTGAGTTTAAGGCATCATAATGGCTATAACAAGAGGGAAACATGGCGCTAAACGCCTTACCTGAGTATAAAGATCTGGGCCTTGCAGTTTCAGATGTTTTTTATTCTATATAAACCATGTGACCCACAGGGCATGGCCACCTTGTACCCCAGAGGCATCATTTGAACAATATTTGTAGTGGACCACTTTTCAATGTTAAATACCCAATATGATTCAACTGGGCCTTGTGGTTTCAGAGGAGATTTTTAAAGTCATTTTGCTATTTAAATGTATATAAACCATGTGATCCCCAGGGGGTGGCCAATTTTTACCCCAGGGACAGCATTTGAACAGTCTTTATATAGGACCACTCCACAATGTTTCACGCAAAATATATAGCCTCTGGGCCTTACAGTTTCAACACAGAAGATTTTTAAGGCCCACTTGCTATTTAAGTCTATATAAATCATGTTACACCCTGGGTCATGGCCACTTTTTACCCCAGGGGCATAATTTGAACAATCTTTGTAGAGGACCACTATACAATGTTACATATCAAATACGAAAACACTGCGGTTTCAGGAGATTAGTCATTTGGCTATTTAAGTCTATATAAACAATGTTACCCCCAGGGCAGGGCCATTTTTGACCCCTGGGACATCATTTGAACAATCTTTGCAGAGGACCACTATAAAATGTCACATACCACATATGAAACCTCTAGGCCTTGCAGTTTCAGAGGAGAAGATTTTTAAAGTCATCTTGCTATTTAAGTCCATATCAACCATGTGAGCCCTGGGGTGTGGCCAGTTTTGACCCTAGGGGCATCATTTGAACAGTCTTTGTAGAGGACCACTTTACAATGTAACATATCAAATATGAACCCTCTGGGCCTTGCAGTGTCAGAGGAGAAGATTTTTAAAGCCATTTTGCTATTTAAGTCTATATAAACCATGTGACTCCTGGGGTGTGACCAGTGTGGACCCCAGGGGCTTCATTTGAACAATCTTTATAGAAGACCACTATACAATGTTACATACCAAATATGAAACCTCTGGGCCTTGCGGTTTCAGAGGAGAAGATTTTTAAAGTCATTTTACTATTGAAGCCTTTCCTCAGGATTTTGCTAAGGCACCGGGGCAAATAACCGCGGTTGGTGGTGGGGGTGGAAGGCGGTGGGGGTACCCCCTTCGACGTTAGATTTTAAACAACTTTTTATGTGTACTAAATTATAATCTACAGTACTTCAGAGCTAACAGAAGCACAACAATAAACAGCCTTTTGATCTAGTTTTTTTTTCTCTCTTTTGTTTCCCAATGACACAACATAATCATAAAATTCACACATTACAACATTTTATCAAGAATCACAACAACATAAGTTGCAAAAGTAATGTAACCTGGAAATAGATAATGACACGGTTTACCTAAATGTATACCTCTTTCAATTAAGTTATTGGCATATTATCATAAAATTATCAGCAATTACTTTAAACAAAGCTTTATTTTATACTTCATTTGATGTCTGAAATGTTCAGGTCTTCCACTATCCAACACTTGTATCTAACACAAACATTTCATTTTAGTACAAGCCCTGTACACACATTTAGAAAGCTATCCTTCATGGTTTCTGCTGGTGCCACATGTCCATCCACATGTTGATGAGGCATAGTGTTCATGTGCAATATCTGGTACTAAAAAGTTGTTCTTCTGAGAAAAGGTCCTTGGGTGGAGGCTGCCAACAAAGCATTAAGAACTTTGTTGGAGAGACATGATCTGTGTGTTTTTTTGTGTGCTGCAAGCATTTAATGAAACTGTACAAATAAAAGTTTTAAAGTAGATTACTAGACTTTAGGCTCTATGCTACGTGTTTCTGTACATGCTGGTGAAACAGACTGCAGTGTCAGAGCCACAGACTGGATTGCTGCATCATTTTGTCTGACAAAAAATTGTGCAGTTCCACCTAAGTTAGATTAGATATAGATCTAATGCTATCATTTCATATTTGGCATTTCATTATTAAATTAGAAATATACACTAAGCCTGTAAACAGATTCAATGTAGTAGATCTAAAGTTAAAATGTATTAGATAAGACGGTCTTAGATACTAAGACTGATTGACTACATTTCTTACACATTGCCTAAACATTACATCCAGCTAATTTACTTACACAACAACATGATTGACCATGCTGGTGGGTAACATTTTCTATGCATTTCAATGGTTATCTCCAATGATTCTCTAAAGCACCCTCACAACACTGTGTAACTGGCTAACTGGTTTGATAAGATCTAAAAAATAGCACACTGTATACACATGACTGGAATGTCTTCTGCTGGATTGAATTTTGAGTGTTAAAGGCTTATTGAAATTATAGTGCTGCAGTATAAACAATGTGACCCCCAGGATGTGGCCAGTTTTGACCCCTGGGACATAATTTGAACAATCTTTGTAGAGGACCACTATACAATGTTACATACCAAATATAAAACCTCTGGGCCTGGCAGTTTCAGAGGAGAAGATTTTTAAAGCCATTTTGCTCTTTAAGTCTATATAAACCATGTGACCCCCGGGGTGTGGCCAATTTTGAAGCCAGGGTCATCATTTGCACAATCTTTGTAGAGGCCCACTATACAATGTTACATACCAAATATGAAACCTCTGGGCCTCGCGGTTTCAGAGAAGATTTTAAAAGTCATTTTGCTATTTAAGTCTATATAAACCATGTGACCCCTGTGGTGTGGCCAGTTTGACCCCAGGGGCATCATTTGAACAATCTTTCTAGAAGACCACTATACAATGTTACATACCAAATATGAAACCTCTAGGCCATGCAGTTTCAGAGAAGAAGATTTTTAAAGTCATTATGCTATATAAGTCTATATAAACCATGTGACCCCTGGGGCGTGGCCAGTTTTGACCCAATGGGCATCATTTGAACAATCTTAGTAGAGGATTACTAGAGGATGTCACATATCAAATGTGAAAGCTCTCAGCCTTGCGGTTTCATAGGAGAAGATTTGTGAAATTTTCACTTTTTATTTTTAGCTTTGGTGACCTACATATGAAGCGGACCAGAAAGATTTGAACAACTTTGAAAGAGGTCCACCCAATGATCATTCCTGTGTAGTTTGGTGAAAATCTGCCAAGCGGTATAGGAGGAGATGTTGTTTGAATGAAAAGTTGATGGCGCACGCACACACGCACGCACGCGCACACGCACGACGGACAACGGGCTATCACTAAAGCTCACCATGAGCACTTTGTGCTCAGATGAGCTAAAAATAGCACACTGTATACACCTGGCTGGAATGTAGTCTGCTGCATTGATTTTCGAGTGTTAGAGGCCGAGTGAAATTATAGTGCTGCAGTATAAACAATGTGACCCCCGGGGTGTAGCCAGTTTTGACCCCAGGGGCATAATTTGAACAATCTTTGTAGAGGACCACTATACAATGTTACATACCAAATATAAAACCTCTGGGCCTTGTGGTTTCAGAGGAAAAGATTTTTAAAGTCATTTTGGTATTTAAATGTATATAAACCATGTGACCCCCGGGGTGTGGCCAATTTTGAACCCAGGGATATCATTTAAACAATCTTTATAGAGGACCATTATGCAATGTTACCAACCAAATACGAAATCTTTAGGCCTTGCAGTTTCAGAGGAGAATATTTTTAAAGTCATTTGGCTATTTAAGTTTGTATAAACCATGTGACCCCCAGGGTGTGGCCAGTTTTGACCCCAGGGGCATCATTTGAACAATCTTTGTAGAGGCCCACTATACAATGTTACGTACCAAATATGAAACCTCTGGGCCTTGTGGTTTTAGAGAAGAAGATTTTTAAAGTCATTTTGCTATTTAAGTCTATATACACCATGTGACCCCTGGGGTGTGGCCAGTTTTGACCCCAGGGGCATCATTTGAACAATCTTTGTAGAGGACCACTGTACAATGTTACATACCAAATATGAAACCTCTAGGCCTTGCGGTTTCAGAGGAGAAGATGTTTAAAGTCATTATGCTATATAAGTCTATATAAACCATGTGACCCCTGGGGCGTGGCCAGTTTTGACCCCAGGGGCATCATTTGAACAATCTTAGTAGAGGACCACTAGAGGATGTCACATCAAATTTGAAAGCTCTGAGCCTTGCGGTTTCATAGGAGAAGATTTTTTAAGTTTTCACTTTTTAAATCTATTATTAGCTCTGGTGACCTACATATGCAGCGGACCGAAATTTTTTTTGAACAACTTTGAAAGAGGTCCACCCAAGGATCATTCCTGTGAAGTTTGGTGAAAATCTGCCAAGTGGTTTAAGAGGAGATGTTGTTTGAATGAAAAGTTGACGACGCACGCACGCACGCATGCATGCACACACGCACGCTCGACGGACAACGGGCGATCACAAAAGCTCACCATGAGCACTTTGTGCTCAGGTGAGCTAAAAAGTAAAGATTTCAAAGTTCTTTCACTACGAAGTTTTTATTACCAGTTGACACATCTATATTAGCAAAGCACATGGTGGTACAAGCACGCTTTGCATGCGTGGAGCGTGACGTCGTTGGTGCAAGCAGACATTTTCTAGCAAAACAGGGGTTTTACATGGCATAACAAAACATTTGTGTTAACGATGATTTTACCTGAAATTTAAAGGAAAGTAATTTAAAACAATGCCTTATTTAGGTAGTAAACTAACTGCGGATATTATGAACAACTGAAATCATTGTGTAAACTGCTTTTACTTACGGTCGGGATTAAAAAGTATTATCTTTCGTTATCAACTGATGGATGTATACAATTACTAATGCATGTATAAATGTGTATTACGCCGATTGGTTGATTGTTCACAGCATTGGCAAACTGAAACAACTCTGCGCTTTAATTGGCTAATATTGATTTTTCTGGGAATGAAGCTCCGCCTTCTAGGTGGAGCTACTCAGTGGCTGATTTCAGTCGATTAGAGTGAAAGTGTGACAACTGCTGTTAATTGCTCGTTTATGACACGTTGCCTAATCGGGGTATGCATTGCCTTGGGGAAAAATTAGGGGATTAGTGGTCTGTCAAAGTTAATCTAATATAGGTATGTACAGTTTTTATGATTTCCGGGACACACAAACTAATTCCGGGACTGCAGGACGGGCACTGCATTTCCAGGACATTCCAAAACATATGGCATCTATGAATCACCTGAAGTAGATGACTTGTTGCATGTAAAAAAAAGTCCCCAGAGGTTTAGGTCACACATGTATTTATATTGTTCTCTTCAAAACCATTGTATTGGGGTGGGGGTGCATCCATGTCCTGACATGTGCCTTGTACTAAAGTATATTTTTTTCTATAATCTAAACTTTGCTTTGGTGTGGATAAAGGTATTGTATAGTATGAGGTTTAAGAAACTTGTTGTACTGTATGTACAGAATGAGCAAACATTTCGATTCATAAGGATTTTTGTTAATTAAGGGCATTTGATTATTGCTGCATATGGTGTATAGTGCACCTGTCTTGACAAACAAGTGTATTTCCCACCAACCACTGGCTATTATTTGCATCAATGTATTTTCTAGTACATTTCTGGAAATAACCCAAAGCTTGATCTCAACCGACCCAAATATAACCCAAGCTCCACAACATTACCAATTAACATTAATCTTCAGTATTCCTCTAAAAATTATGTGAATGTTACAACATCAATTATCTTTCCATTGACTGAGTGGCACAGTAAAATGCTGCTCAATTAATGTACTTCAGGCGCCTGTTAGCTAAAAGTTCCTGATTGCCATATACAAGAAATCAAATTACTGGGTCATGATTGGCCTGACATTTTAGTTCATGTTCACAATTTAGTGGAAACCATTTGAACTCTGCTGTTAATTACAAATGAAGCTATCGTGATATAACAAATACCAAGTATCAACAAAACAACAATAACATGAACAATCAGTAAAATGACAAAAAACTAATGGCCACATTAAGACAAACACGTACTTCAATACCAGCTAACAACAAAGAACAATTCTTTATTTATAAAGGGGTCTACAGAATTCCAATGCGAACATAATGTATTGAGTAAGATATATATAATAGGATAAGGTGTTGAGGTTAATGTTCAGTCATTTGAAACATATATATATCATTAAAACAAGGCTTGCCACAGGATGTGACGTATGCTCCCGAAGCATGCTTGTCAGAGGAAGGCATCACAATGTCAGTTACATGTTGGCAAAAATGACGCTTCCTACAAAAAGAGTTATGATCCTTGTACTGTGCACTTCCTCTCAACATCCTTTATCAGTATACATGGTTTTATTTTAAATCACTTCAATACTAATGTAGTTATGCACTGCACAAGAAAATTAACTGCAGGGCAATAACTCCATAAATATTGAAGAAAGAGTTATGGTCCTTGTACTCTGCACTTCCTCTCATTGTCCTCTATCATTATATGAAGTTTCATTTGAATCCCTCCAATACTTATGGAGTTATGCTCTGCACAGGAAGCGTGACGCACCGACGGACAGACGGACGGACGATGCGATTACTATATGCCCCGAAGTTCCCTTCGGGGGCATAAAAATTACAACTTCAAACTTAATATAAATGGGCATTTTACAGTTTGGCGTATGGGAATTAATTAAACAAATAAAACACCTGGAGTACAATGACTGATACAGTTCCAAGTAATACAACAAATTAAACTATTTGTAACTTTCTATACATTTTGCAAAATTATGCTTCAAAATAATAGTTTAAGAAAAGGTTTACTTCTATTCACAAATCAAGAAAATGTGCCTTTAGCATTTAATCGGGCTGTCCATGATTGAAGGATTTTACTTTCAAGTGTGTTTCCCTTTCTGTGGAGATGCAAACTATGGTGGCATAGAACTGCCATAACTACTAACGGTTTGCGAATACATTCGTGTTAACTACTAGCATTCGCAAACAGATTCGTGTTACCGATTATTTATAATGAAACTTATCTGGATATTAAGATAGCGTTTGCGAATATTGTTCTGCAAGATATTTTATTACTATACTAAATGGCCCGAAAGTACCCAGAACTGGCATTAGATACAGTTTTTTGGGTTTGCGAGGTATTCCACATTCTCTTACTAATATGAATATTTATTCAATATTATCATGATAATTATCTGACAACGCAAATCTTAACTAGTTAATATTTGTGATACCAAATAATTAGTGCGCAAGGTCTTCCGCATTATCTTAAAACGAATATTATCATGATAATTATCTGACAACGCGAATTGTAACTAGTTAATATTCGAGATACCAAATAATTAGTGCGCGAGGTCTTCTGCATTATCTTAACACGAATATTATGATGATAATTACCTGACAACGCAAATCTTAACTAGTTAATATTTGTGATAACAAATAATTTGTGCTCGAGGTCTACCGCATTATCATAATATGTATATTATCATGATAATTATCTGACAATGTGACTCTTTACTAGTTAATATTCGTTATACCAAATAATTAGTGCGCGAGGTTTTCTGCATTATCTTAACATGAATATTAGCATGATAATTACCTGACAACGCAAACCTTAACTAGTTAATATTCACAACACAAAATTCTGATGTCAGTTCTGGGCACTTTCAGGCCTGTTTTTCGTTAAGGAGATAAATATCTTATGTAGAAAAAAATTGTAAATGCTATTAAGATATAAGATAAATTACACGAACCTTAAGTGGTAACATGAATGTATTCGCGAACCTTGAGTGGTTATTCTATGGCAGTTCTATGCCATCATAGTAAACAGTTTCAATATTGAAGATAAAGAATACTGACATGACATGCACAGTGTTTTCTATAGACAAAGAAGAAAAAATTCCGTTGTTTAATTGGAGTGGTTATCCTATGGCAGTTCTATGCCATATATAGTAAACAGTTTCAAAATTGAATATAAAGAATTCTGACATGACATGCACAGGGTTTTCTATAGACAAAGAAGAAAACATTCCGTTGTTAAATTGCTAATAAAGTAAATAAACAACTGAAAAAAGTTTGTATTGTAATTGCAGAATATGTTGTCAAGTCATGTAAGAATCAAACTAATTTTGGCTTTATCGTTGTTTATAAGTAATTTTTTGTTTTAATGTGCGAATATTTAACAACTCCAGCTTACGTCCTCCTGGTTTAATTACTACGCATTGAAACTAAAAATTGCTGTTTATTTACTGATAAATAACTGAAAATCGAAAATAATTTCTTAAGTACCAGTTATGTACAAGCTTTCTTTGTCATAAAGGCCAATTACCTATTAAAGGTATTACATTCCATTATGAACATGTCAATTTTATCTGCAAGTTTTTCTACGAGAATACTTGACCAAACATGTGCTGTCTCTATCAGGTGACATGTGCCCCAGAACGCTTTTTCAGTAAGTGTGACATTTACCCCAAAGTGAATCTTTGTAAATTTAAACATGAATGAATAATGTAAACTTTATCATTTAAGTCAAAAGGGCTGCTCTGGAAAAAAACTTCTGAAAAACTTTAACAAAAATTTCGAAGTTAAAATATTTTGAAGTTAAAAAAAAGTTGTGATTGCATTCCCATTACTTGGGAAAGCATTTTGGGAAGCATCAGTGAACTGATATCCTTGTTAAGTATGATTTTAAATGGAACATATTTTTAATTAAACAAATTTTTTAACATTTTCACATATAAACATTCACATAGCTAGATGTTCACACACCATGTTTAAATTGTTACACATGTCATATTGATGACTTTCCTTTCCTTGCCAGTTTATATTCAAGACTTCCTATACATGTTATAATATACATGTAGTGCTGCTCCATTTAACAAAAATTGTGGGCACTTAAATTCGAGGATTTCCATTTTTATAAAAAAAAATGGAGATATGATCTGATCTGTGATTTGTGTATGTAGCATGTGACTGATGTTTTGACCACTCAACCAGTCCAATATTTATCATCGTATGACGAGTTTTTGCTTAATGTAACTGTGATTCATTTGTTTTTAACAATTTCAATGAAAACAACAGAAACACTCAAACTTATTCAATTGTTTCACATTACAAATGCTTTACTATTTTATCCATTTCATTAAAACGCTTTATTATTATATCCAGTTCATCTGATCATTTCTCATTAATAAAATGGTGTTTTAAGTATGTTTTTATGTCAGTAGCACCATTTTGCTCATTTATATACCTTTTTTTTTCGGAATCTGGGACAAAATGTTTGACAACCGTAAATTCGTAAATCTGTTAACAGGTCTATTTAAACTTTCAGGACCAAAATTGTCTGACACACAAAATAAAACTGCTGTAAAATGTCAGACAATGTAGTTGACATTAAGAAATGACTGTGTAGGCATGATGCAGTTGCAGTTTGGAAATTGACACACTTGTCTGTGTGTATGTAAGTCAATCTCTGTCAGGAGTACTTAAACTTTCAGTTTCCATTGATAGCTAGGACACATTGACCTGAAATGGGGGGGGGGGGGGGGAACTCCATTAGCACAATTTTACACTACATTTGTTTTCTATATTTACTCTCTGCTTAGTCTGGATGTGGTGATTCAAATTTTCCATGGTCCTTTGTAATCCACAACAGAATATATATTGTACAGCAACTAATGTATTCTTCATGATCACTATAGAATATATTCATGTGAGGTCAGTGTTAGGTTAATGTAGCTATTTATAGTGAGGTTTTCAGCAACTTTTGCCTAACCCAAATCAAATTTCAACAGCCAAACTGTGTCCAAAATAAAAATTTATTAATTTTTTCGAAAAAACAAACTTTTATAAGCAGAGATAGGGTACCCAATTTTAGCACTAGTGCTACCTGAATGGAAATAACTTAAGGGACTATGTCTTAGAAGTGTAATCTCATTCAGCAATTGTAATGATATAAGCTTATAGAAATAAGCAATACATAGGCTTATGCAATAAAAACAGTGTGAATAATTTACTACATTACGAGAATTTTGAAAAACAAATAAACACAAACGCTTGTAAAAAAGGAAAACCCAGAAAAGATATCCAACTTGCGAAGAGGGAGAGTAAGAACAAATATCAATTAACAGCACTCTTAGCAACTGTGACGAGGGAGAGTAAGAACAAATATCAATTAACAGCACTCTTAGCAACTGTGACGAGGGAGAGTAAGAACAAATATCAATTAACAGCACTCTTAGCAACTGTGACGAGGGAGAGTAAGAGCAAATATCAATTAACAGCACTCTTAGCAACTGTGACGAGGGAGAGTAAGAACAAATATCAATTAACTGCACTCTTAGCAACTGTGACGAGGGAGAGTAAGAACAAATATCAATTAACAGCACTCTTAGCAACTGTGACGAGGGAGAGTAAGAACAAATATCAATTAACAGCACTCTTAGCACTGTGACGAGGGAGAGTAAGAACAAATATCAATTAACAGCACTCTTAGCAACTGTGACGAGGGAGAGTAAGAACAAATATCAATTAACAGCACTCTTAGCAACTGTGACGAGGGAGAGTAAGAACAAATATCAATTAACAGCACTCTTAGCAACTGTGACGAGGGAGAGTAAGAACAAATATCAATTAACAGCACTCTTAGCAACTGTGACGAGGGAGAGTAAGAACAAATATCAATTAACAGCACTCTTAGCAACTGTGACGAGGGAGAGTAAGAACAAATATCAATTAACAGCACTCTTAGCAACTGTGATGAGGGAGAGTAAGAACAAATATCAATTAACAGCACTCTTAGCACTGTGACGAGGGAGAGTAAGAACAAATATCAATTAACAGCACTCTTAGCAACTGTGACGAGGGAGAGTAAGAACAAATATCAATTAACAGCACTCTTAGCAACTGTGCTTTTCTGTTGTGTGAACATATAAGTGCATACTACTAGTATGGCATTATAAAAAACCCACAAATTTACGTCGATGTGTAAACAGATAAAGGTACAAACACACAAACTAAATTATATGAATATTTCTCAGAATGCATAATTTGTTTCCGAATAATATGCAGCTTTTTTATTCTTTATCATATACCAATATTAATATTTAAATTTTAGATTTTTGTTAATACAGTTGCGCCTGTGGGGCCCTTTTCGTAGACATGGTTATTTGTTTAATACAGTTGCGCCTGTTGGGCCCTTTTCGTAGACATGGTTATTTGTTTAATACAGTTGCGCCTGTGGGGCCCTTTTCGTAGACATGGTTATTTGTTTAATACAGTTGCGCCTGTGGGACCCTTTTCGTAGACATGGTTATTTGTTTAATACAGTTGCGCCTGTGGGGCCCTTTTCGTAGACATGGTTGTTTGTTTAATACAGTTGCGCCTGTGGAGCCCTTTTCGTAGACATGGTTATTTGTTTAATACAGTTGCGCCTGTGGGGCCCTTTTCATAGACATGGTTATTTGTTTAATACAGTTGCGCCTGTGGGGCCCTTTTCGTAGACATGGTTGTTTGTTTAATACAGTTGCGCCTGTGGGGCCCCTTTCGTAGACATGGTTATTTGTTTAATACAGTTGCGCCTGTGGGGCCCTTTTCGTAGACATGGTTATTTGTTTAATACAGTTGCGCCTGTTGGGCCCTTTTCGTAGACATGGTTATTTGTTTAATACAGTTGCGCCTGTGGGGCCCTTTTCGTAGACATGGTTATTTGTTTAATACAGTTGCGCCTGTGGGGCCCTTTTCGTAGACATGGTTATTTGTTTAATACAGTTGCGCCTGTGGGGCCCTTTTCGTAGACATGGTTATTTGTTTAATACAGTTGCGCCTGTGGGGCCCTTTTCGTAGACATGGTTATTTGTTTAATACAGTTGCGCCTGTGGGGCCCTTTTCGTAGACATGGTTATTTGTTTAATACAGTTGCGCCTGTGGGGCCCTTTTCGTAGACATGGTTATTTGTTTAATACAGTTGCGCCTGTGGGGCCCTTTTCGTAGACATGGTTATTTGTTTAATACAGTTGCGCCTGTGGGGCCCTTTTCGTAGACATGGTTATTTGTTTAATACAGTTGCGCCTGTGGGGCCCTTTTCGTAGACATGGTTATTTGTTTAATACAGTTGCGCCTGTGGGGCCTTTTCGTAGACATGGTTATTTGTTTAATACAGTTGCGCCTGTGGGGCCCTTTTGCGTAGACATGGTTATTTGTTTAATACAGTTGCGCCTGTGGGGCCCTTTTCGTAGACATGGTTATTTGTTTAATACAGTTGCGCCTGTGGGGCCCTTTTCGTAGACATGGTTATTTTTGTTAATACAGTTGCGCCTGTGGGGCCCTTTTCGTAGACTTGGTTATTTTTTTAATACAGTTGCGCCTGTTGGGCCCTTTTCGTAGACATGGTTATTTGTTTAATACAGTTGCGCCTGTGGGGCCCTTTTCGTAGACATGGTTATTTGTTTAGTACAGTTGCGCCTGTTGGGCCCTTTTCGTAGACATGGTTATTTGTTTAGTACAGTTGCGCCTGTGGGGCCCTTTTCGTAGACATGGTTATTTGTTTAATACAGTTGCGCCTGTGGGGCCCTTTTCGTAGACATGGTTATTTGTTTAATACAGTTGCGCCTGTGGGGCCCTTTTCGTAGACATGGTTATTTGTTTAATACAGTTGCGCCTGTGGGGCCCTTTTCGTAGACATGGTTATTTGTTTAATACAGTTGCGCCTGTGGGGCCCTTTTCGTAGACATGGTTATTTGTTTAATACAGTGGCGCCTGTGGGGCCCTTTTCGTAGACATGGTTATTTGTTTAATACAGTTGTGCCTGTGGGGCCCTTTTCGTAGACATGGTTATTTGTTTAATACAGTTGCGCCTGTGGGGCCCTTTTGCGTAGACATGGTTATTTGTTTAATACAGTTGCGCCTGTGGGGCCCTTTTCATAGGCATGGTTATTTGTTTAATACAGTTGCGCCTGTGGGGCCCTTTTCGTAGACATGGTTATTTTTGTTAATACAGTTGCGCCTGTGGGGCCCTTTTCGTAGACTTTGTTATTTTTTTAATACAGTTGCGCCTGTGGGGCCCTTTTCGTAGACATGGTTATTTGTTTAATACAGTTGCGCCTGTGGGGCCCTTTTCGTAGACATGGTTATTTGTTTAATACAGTTGCGCCTGTGGGGCCCTTTTCGTAGACTTGGTTATTTTGTTAATACAGTTGCGCCTGTGGGGCCCTTTTCGTAGACATGGTTATTTGTTTAATACAGTTGCGCCTGTGGGGCCCTTTTCGTAGACATGGTTATTTGTTTAATACAGTTGCGCCTGTGGGGCCCTTTTCGTAGACATGGTTATTTGTTTAATACAGTTGCGCCTGTTGGGCCCTTTTCGTAGACATGGTTATTTGTTTAATACAGTTGCGCCTGTGGGGCCCTTTTCGTAGACATGGTTATTTGTTTAATACAGTTGCGCCTGTGGGGCCCTTTTCGTAGACATGGTTATTTGTTTAATACAGTGGCGCCTGTGGGGCCCTTTTCGTAGACATGGTTATTTGTTTAATACAGTTGCGCCTGTGGGGCCCTTTTCGTAGACATGGTTATTTTTTTAATACAATTGCGCCTGTGGGGCCCTTTTCGTAGACATGGTTATTTGTTTAATACAGTTGCGCCTGTGGGGCCCTTTTCGTAGACATGGTTATTTGTTTAATACAGTTGCGCCTGTGGGGCCCTTTTCGTAGACATGGTTATTTGTTTAATACAGTTGCGCCTGTGGGACCCTTTTCGTAGACATGGTTATTTTTTTAACAAATGCTACTAGTATTATAACATGCATAATCCATAATCATACAGTAATGTAGTTCAGTAATAGACTAATTTAGTTCATAAAGTACTTGAGTTTTCAACAATAAGACAGTTACAAATGAAAACAACAACTTGTCCCATCTAAACCCTATTTTGACTTCTGCACTTAACATTTGGAAGTCCCAGATAGTTTAACTGCTGAGCAATGTCTAATCTTGCTAACTACACATACTTTGCAAACCACTATGGCATGGAACATGATTAACTCGGCATTATAAAATCGATACGTGTATTTTTTCTCAGATCAATACTTTTGTTTGTGTCTGTTAAATTGTGTTACATAACATTGCAATAACCCAAGCTACTCTTCCTAAATATAGTGTTGCATGAAAAAACCTTAATGCACTGCACTTTTATTTGGTCTGTTCTGTGAATTTCTTCCTTTAAAAATTAAATGGCTTCTTTTCTCATCTCCATTCTCTTTATTTTGGTATGTTCATGTGTACATTTTTGTATGCTATAGACATTGAATATATCTGTATGAAATAAGAGGGCCATACAGTCCAAGGTCACTCACTTGATAATTTGGTCAGGTTTTGACCCCACGTGACCCAGTTTCAAACTTGTCTGAGATATCATTAAAACAAATGTTCTGAGCAAGTTTCAAGAATATTTGGCAAAAAATGTCACCTCCAGTATTCACAAGCTTTTTCTTCAATTTGCCCTAGTGACCTTGTTTGTGACTCCACATGACCCAGTGTCGAACTAACCCAAGATATCATTAGGACAATCGTTCTGAGCAAGTTTTATGATTATTGGACTATAAATGTAGTCTCTAGAGCGTTCACAAGCTTTTTCTTCAATCTGGCCTGGTGACTAGTTTTTGACCTGACGTGACCTAGTTTGAACTTGTCTGAGATATCTGAGCAAGTTTCAAGAAAATTGGGCAACATATGTCACTTCTAGTGTTCACAAGCTTTTTCTTTAATTTGCCCTAGTGACTTAGTTTGTCGAACTCATTCAAGATATCATTAGGACAAATGTTCTGAGCAAGTTTCATGATTATAGGGCTATAAATGTGACATCTAGAGTGTTCACTAGGTAAATGTTGACGACAATGGACAAAAGGCGATCACATATTATCACCATGACCATGTTGTGCTCAGGTGAGCTAATAAAAAACAAAAACAAACAAGAAACATGGAAATTCCACGAAAACCAAATTTTCTGAACGAAATGCTTAAGTCAGCACAACAATATAATTTTGTAATAATGGTGACCTTGACCCCACTAACCCCATATGCAATCCTACGTGAGGTCTAGATAAGATATCTATGTATGAAGTTTCATTATAATATCTCAGTGTGTTCTCAAGCTATTGAGCAGAAACTGGAGCCAACGGTCTTTTGAGAGGGGAAATTCCAAAACAGATATCGCGGAAAACTACTTCCTTTCTTTGGAGGCTATTAGTCAGTAAATCGAAACCAGAATGGGACCTTCTTCATAACAGCAAAATTTCACACGTGTTTTCTGACATTTTAATTATTTAAGATAATGTATGTAATATGTATTATAATGTGTGTCATGTGATTTATTACAATTACAGTTTGTAAAAAGGTCAATTTATAAAAAAATAATTGTAAACTAATGACACCACTACTTTTGCTATTTACTTGTCTGTAACCAAAATATTTACCGGAGTGTCCTGGAATAAGGCCACCAAATTAATGCGCTACATCGGTTATTTTTGACTTGTTGCGAAAGTGTTTTTTCTTGTTTCCAATTCCCATTCTGAATATTTTGACAACAAATTATTGCAAGTTATTAGCTCACCTGAGCACGAAGTGCTCGGTGAGCTATTGGTATAGGGAACCTCTCCTTCCTGCGTCGTACCTTGTCTGTCGTCCGTGTGCCGCTGGGTTCGTATTCATGGTGGAGACTTCACTTCTTATCCAATCTTAACCAAACTTGCACAGTTTGTGTATGACCATATAATCTTGGATGGGATTGTTATTGGGTCAGAACACACCAGTAACACTAGAGTTATTGCCCCTTGTGCATGCTCAAAAAGTGCAAAAATGCAATTTTTCAACATAAAGACTTTATTTTCCATCCAATCTTAACCAAACTTTCACAGTTTGTGTATAACCATCAGATCTCAGCAAAAATGGGCCAGATCGTGTTTCAAACACCAGAGTTATTGCCCTTTGTTTTATTAAAAATATACAAAAAGGGACATTATTCAGAATAGAGACTTCATTTTCCATCCAATCTTCACCAATCTTGCACAGTTTGTCTATGACCATAAGATTAAAAGTGAAGTCGAATATAAGCAAAATCGGGCCAGAAACACCAGATTTATTGCCCTTTGTTTGTGACTAAAATATACTAAAATGGACATTATTCAGGATAGAGACTTCATTTTTCATCCAATCTTCACCAATCGTGCACAGTTTGTCTATGAAAGTAAGCCTACAGGTGAAGTCGAATATAAGCATGATCAGGCCAGAAAAACCAGAGTTATTGCCCCTTGTATTTGGAAAACTGCATGACCAAGTTATCAATGATTGGCTTGCACACACGATATTTTATTTAACGTTGACCAAACTTAAACAGTTTGCGTATGACCATTAAAATTAATTGATAAAATTTGATTTCCAACAGTTGCAAACCTTGCCTGCAGTTATTTGTACATGCAACATTGATGTCTTCAGAGCCTGCATTAACATCATTTATCATCATTTGATGGATAATAGTCAAAGAAAAAGCAAAACTTGACCTTATAATAAGCACAGCCATCGCAATTATCGCATTGCAACTAGTTCTCCAAAACTGTCTGCAAAAAAAGACATCAAAATCTACTGTTTTTGCATTTTCCAGAATTGTCACAGACTTCATGAAAAATTAGTCGGGTAAGAATATCGAGACAAATTATTTGAGAACCAAAAACACCGCACATCCACTACCCAACTCGTACTATAGTTAGCCCATTGCACTAACCGATGTTTTAAATCAAATTGATCCTATCCCCCTTTGCATATTGTTCATATACCTTAATTTTCAAACCTGTCACAACAGTATGGTCTTCATCGGTACCAGTTCTCAGGTGAGCGCTTTGGACCATCATGGCCCTCTTGTTAGTTTTAAACTGTACTATGGACAATGGAGAGCTTGCATCGTATGATCTATTTTGACTCAGCAGGCTACAAACAAACATGTTTATTTATAGCTCTTTGGCTAAGAAGCACTAACAATCGGTGCGCCTACTACGCTTTATCGTTTTTTCTGGCCCTTGCAGATTGACTTGTTAACTGGCATGTATATAATTTAATTTGCATAAGATAATTAGCTCAAACAAAATATTTTTTTTGTTAGTTACAAATTAGATTTTATGCAATCCCAAGCGAGGTCTCAAGTTATTGATGTGAAACTGTTTTTCTATTTTTAGTAACAGTGACCTTGACCCCACCCCACCCATACGCAATCCTAAGCAAGGTCTCAATATATGGTATCTATGTATTAAGTTTCATTAAACCATCTCAATGCGTTTGTAAGTTATTGAGCGAAAACTGGTTTTCTATTTTTAGTAAGAGTGACCTTGACCCCATCCACTCCATACGCAATCACAAGCGAGGTCTTGATATAAGGTATCTATGTACGAAAGCTCATTTTTAGTAAAAGTGACCTTGACCCCTCTCCCCTTGACGCAATCCAAAGCGAGGTCTCAATATATGGTATCTATGTATTAGGTTTCATAAAATAATCTCAATGCGTTCGTAAGTTATTAAACGGAAACCGTTTTTCTGTTTTATAGAAACCTTGACCATAACCCCACCCACCCCATATGCAATCCTAAGCGAGGTCTGGATATAGGGTATCTATGTATTAAGTTTTCTTCAAATATCTCAATGCGTTCTCAAGTTATTGAGCGAAAACTTTTATATATCTTTAGTCACAGTGACCTTGACCTTGACCGCACCCACCCAATATGCAATCTCAAGCGAGGTCTTGATATAAGGTATCTATGTATTAAGTTTCATTAAAGTATCTCAATGCGTTCTTAAGTTATTAAGTGGAAACCATTTTTTATTTTAAGTAACAGTGACCTTGACCCCACCCACCCCATATGCACTCCCATGCGAGGTCTAGATATAAAGTATCTACATATGAAGTTTCATTAAAATATCTCAATGGCTTCTCAAGCTACTGAGTGGAAACTGTTTGTCTATTTTTAGTAATGGTGACCTTGACCTTGACCCCACCCACCTCATATGCAATCCTAAGCGAGGTCTTGATATAATGTATCTATGTATGAAGATTCGTTGAAATATCTCAATTCGTTCTCAAGTTATTGATGGGAAACTGTTTTTCTATTTTTTGTAACAGTGACCTTCACCCCCCCACCCGATACGCATTCACAAGCAAGGTCTCAATATAAGGTATCTGTGTATTAAGTTTCATTAAAAGATTTCAATGCGTTCTCAAGTTATTGAGCAGAAACCGTTTTCCTATTTTAAGAAACAGTGACCTTGACCTTGACCACACCTACCCCATATGCAATCTCAAGCAATGTCTCGTTATAAGGTATCTATGTATTAAGTTTCTTTAAAATATCTTAATGCGTTCTCAAGTTATTGAGGGAAAGCATTTTTTCTATTCTTAGTAACAGTGACCTTGACCCCACCCACCCCATATGTAATCCCCTTTTTGTCCTAATTGTAAATCTGTACAAAAAGATCATTCATTCTCCATGGCATTACATGGATCAGGAAAGTAAACATGTTCATACATGTAAAAAGTTTGTTTATTGATTCAATTTAATTTTACATGGAAACTTCATCAACATGTTTGTGCACATAATTAAAGTTGAAAGATGTCGTAAAAAGTACACGTTTCCCAAAATTAAAGGTTACTGTACCAGACCGTAATTTTCAAATTCCATGAGCCCAGAATATATGTTACAAACAAGCCAGTAGAAATACAGGGAGGATTTTGACGGCACCCAATTATGTCCAGAGAAAAAGTACAGTGTATTTCCAGCAGGGTCTAATTGAATTTTGTTTCGTTTTTTCTGCCCCTTACTGTAATAATACTAGTACTTGAATTTTGCATGTTGTATACAGCCTTGTACATGAACTGATAGAATTTATTGTTGTACCAATTTAATGCAGGCAACAATGTACAAAACACACACATGTATGTATTCAATAAAAACGTTTAAACATGCCTGTGTACCGTAATTACTCTCTATGCTGGGACACTCTAAATGTTGGGACACTCTAAATGTTGGGACACTCTTTAAATCTGATAAAATAATTATTTTTCGTGACTTAATTTTGGGACAGTTTGAAAATTTGATGTTTTCCTGTTTATAAATTTGGGACATTGTTTTCCAAATTGGCAATTTAGTGTCGATATCCATCAAATCAGCAATTAAAAGTTGCCATCTAACTGTTATCTAATTGCAATTCAATAATTTGCAAACTGTCAAAGTTGTGAATGCTTATGTGGATATTCCATATATCCGTGTCTCATGGCAGCTGACCCCATCAAAGTAGCCCCTAGTCGGTGTGTCATAAATTACGCCATGGGGCAAAGATCTTTATCCACCGTGATTTGCTTGTTTAATATGGATTTAAATACACACCCATTACGCAAAATTGAACCTTCAGAAGAACAGTTTTGTACCTCACTTGGAGATTCTAAATATTGGGACAAATTCAGAACAGTAATTTTTTCTGCTTCGAAAAATTGGGACAGCAAAAGTAATAATTATTGTTAAGTATCCTAACATATAGAGTAATTGCAGTATTCTTGTTACCAAGAACACTGAACCGGGTGATGGAGACCTGTGCCATTTATAACTGCTTGTATATTCTTGTCATTAGGGTGCCGGTACAGATGACTGGACACTGGTCCGGCTGATATTGACCGGTGCTGTTTATAAATACCTGTAAATTCTCATTACCAGGGTGCTGGTACAGATGACCAGACACTGATCCGGGTGATAATGACCCATGCTGTTTATGATTGCCCGTATATTCTCATTACCAGATGCCGGTTCAGATAACCTTACACTGATGCGGGTGATAGTGACCCATGCTGTTTATAATTGCCCGTATATTTTCATTACCAGATGCCGGTTTGGATTACGGGACACTGATGGGGGTGATAGTAACCCATGCTGTCTATAATTCCCCTATATTTTTATTACCAGATGCCGGTTTGGATGACCGGACACTGATCCGGGTGATAGTGACCCATTCTGTTGATAAATGCCTGTATATTCTCATTACCAGATGCCGGTTTAGATGACCGGACACTGATTTGGGTAGTAGTGACCCATGCCCTTTATAACTAGCTTTCTTTCTAGTGCGCTGGTACTGACGACCAAACACTGATCCTGGTGATATTGACCCCTGTCCTTTATAACTCTTTGTATATTCTTACTAGTGCACCAGATTTTTTTTTTAGAAAAGCATTATTACATGTTTATACTTTACTTTGTTATAAAACATTAATTATTTTGCTACAAATGATAACTTAGATTATGCACTAACTTGTTTGATGAAAAATTGCTGGGATTGTTTACGAAAATTCCTCTATCTTTGTCAATTTGTGTTCGATTTTAATCTTTTTTTTTTTTTTTAAATAAAGCTTCTGAGGGGAATTTTAAGGTAGATATAGGGGAAAAATATATACTTTTTAAGGAGGGGAATGGGGCCGAATTTCGGCCCCAAATTGGCCCTAAAAAAAACACTGAGTACAAATGACCGAACACTGATCTGGGTAATTGTGACCCATGACATTTATAACAGCTGTTATATTCTTGTTGCTAGGGCATCCGTACATATGACCGGACACTTATCTGTGTAATAGTGACACGTGCCCCTTATAACAGCTTCTATATTCTTGTTATTAGGGAGCAGGTACGGATGACCGGACACTGATCCGGGTGATTGTGACCCGTGCTGAGGTGGACATGGTTCAGATCAAGCAGGAGTTCCAGAGGATGTACAACCAGTCCCTGGAGCAGTTCATCAGGGTGAGTGTACATGTAGATGCATAATTATCAAAGACCAGCTTACTTAATGCACATTGAGAGTTATTGGTTGTCATTTTACAGCACGCATGTACTTATTACATATGGTACTTTTTAATTTAGTGGTTTGTTGTGTTTGTTTATCCTCGCTTTTCCGCCTTGAATAACTCGAAATCTATCAAATGAACAGAACCACCTTTGATTAACTTTATTATCAGGGACCATATCCGAATTTTTTCCTCAGGAAAATATGAACTTAAACCATATTTATGTGAAAAAATCAAATACAATTTTCCATGTAATTTATATTGATAATAGCAAATAAAAGACACATCTGTGGATTCTTCATCAGATTAAAACCGTTGAAGACAAAATAAACTTTAAATGAACATGTCATAGACTTAAGGAATTTTATCATTTTAAGAAATTTACTTAACTTTTCACTAAGGAGCTTTGTGCATACGGACCCATTTCTCCCAATACCTAATAACAAGGAAGCTGACTTAAAATGACTCGTTAATAAACTCTTAAGTGACCACTACGAACAATATGACTAAATAAACCTCTTCTACTGACTTAATTCAACATGTAATGTTTTGACTATAATCTAGTTCTTCAGCTCATTCTTTAGTAAAACAGAATTTGTGGTACATACCAGTCATCATACCATATTTGTGGTACATACCAGTCATCATACCATATTTGTGGTACATACCAGTCATCATACCATATTTGTGGTACATACCAGTCATCATACCATATTTGTGGTACATACCAGTCATCTTTTCCCAGCAAATTTAAGCAATTTAAGCAGAGCAAACGATTCTTCTAATTTTCATTGAAATAATTTTAGCGTCTCTCTGTATTATGTACCTTTACAGTCCTGTCTGAATTGACACAAAGCTGACAAAAGCCCTAAAACTGTTAATAACTTTGAACAGAATTCAAACACAGTCATTACTTCTTCTATATACACCTCTGATTTTTTTTTTTCGCTTGTGCATGAAATCTCTGGTCCAGCTACCTTTAAGGCTCCATCCTTGGTACTTTCAGGGTGACATTTCGGGCGACTATCGTCGGGCCATGAATGCGATGATTGGGGGCGGGACATGCTAGAAACCACACCTCTAAATGTATGTCCATCAATCAGAAGACATGAAGCATTATGTCTGTTCACTTATAAATGTGTAATTTGCTTCTCACTTCTTAACTGGATACAGTAAATGTTTGGCCAGGACTTCTGTCTTTACTATTATCAGATCTGTTCAACTTCACATCTTGATATTTCATCAAGCTGTATATTTTTTGTTAATTGGACTTATCTTGTCTGTCAGGTGGCACCAGTTACTGTAAATGTATATAAATTTGTCAGTATGAAATTTTATGGTTTCTTTAAAAAACTATTTCTTTGGTACTTGATTTCATAGATTTCAAATTGAAAAAAAAAGAGTGCTGAAGTTAACTTTTGTAAATTAGTTAATTATTATATGCACATGTCTAAGCCTTCCATTACGTAATCACGATTGGCATGGGCCTGCCCGGGTGATAATAAGATGATAATCCACAGTTTGACAGCGTTACTCTGTAAATTATGAAGTCCGTCATTAAGCCCAGATTACGTAATCATGGTCACCAATAGATGTACGTAATTAGAGATGTACAGGCAGTTGTTGAACATGTACCAATTAAACCTGTCAATTAAAATCCTTTGTTTGGCCCCAGCTAGACCGTCAGCTAGCAACAAAATCAATACACATGCAGACAAATCCCGTGACTTTCGTGTAACGCATATTGCTAATTAAACTGGCTGGAAGCGGTTTTTGTCTTCAGTATTGTGCAAGCGATATGCTCTTGACGTAGAATGAGCAACATAAGACATCTACCCATGAAATCACGAAAATTAGTGTCTCATGAACAATAATGATTTAATTGTATTTCAACGATTTAAGTCATAACTTAATCTATTTACATATCATCATAGTGTCATTTTCTGTATTTCTTTCTGCATGTTTTTATTGCATTTACTTTTCTGTTACCATTTATTGGAGGCGGGCTACGAGTAATCAATTTATGCATGAATTAAGTATAACAAATTAAAGACTTAAAGTACTTATACAATCAACACGTTTTTTTTCTGGAATAAAGTATTTCATGTACATTGAATTATTCACAAATTGTGTCTGAAACATTTTTCGCTATGCTTGCACCATTCACAGATATTAACCACAAGCCGTGATTGTTTAAATGGATACCTTCATAATTGGCACATCACTAATTTTTTTTTGTCTAATAATATGAATTAATTTTTTTTTAATATGTTGGATTTTTGGTGATCTTAGTTACTTACAATAGGTATACTTATGGAGAGTATAGTTCCAAGTTAACTGGTTGAGTATTTGAACGAACCCATGTGGTAGTTAACTGGTTGAGTATTTGAACGATCCCATGTGGTAGTTAACTGGTTGAGTATTTGAACGATCCCATGTGGTAGTTAACTGGTTGAGTATTTGAACGATCCCATGTGGTAGTTAACTGGTTGAGTATTTGAACGATCCCATGTGGTAGTTAACTGGTTGAGTATTTGAACGATCCCATGTGGTTTTAACTGGTTGAGTATTTGAACGATCCCATGTGGTAGTTAACTGGTTGAGTATTTGAACGATCCCATGTGGTAGTTAACTGGTTGAGTATTTGAACGATCCCATGTGGTAGTTAACTGGTTGAGTATTTGAACGATCCCATGTGGTAGTTAACTGGTTGAGTATTTGAACGATCCCATGTGGTAGTTAACTGGTTGAGTATTTGAACGATCCCATGTGGTAGTTAACTGGTTGAGTATTTGAACGATCCCATGTGGTATGTGTTTGTGTAAATTTGTCATTGCTGTGTGTTAGCTTTATAATGCGATTAAATAAAACGTGTGTATTGACATCCGCGATTTCATAGGAAAATTCCTCTCAAAGTATTTCTTCCTGTCAGAGTCAGAGTGTCTGGTAGTCAGAGTCACTTAAGCAGTCTGTTAAATTTCTCTAAGGATTTCTTCCTGTCAGAGTCTCTGGTAGTCAGAGTCACTAGCAGTCTGTTAAATTTCTCTAAGGATTTCTCAATGTTCAGCATCAAGGGTTACAATGCCAGCCGTATTACTAGTTTTTTCTTGTGTATAACATCTACAATATACGAAATATCAATAGCTTTTTCTTGTGTATAACATCTACAATATACAATATATCCATACATTCAGTGGGTGCATTAATACGGTCCTTACTTGCACTCATAGTTCCATATTGTATTGTCGTTGTACAGACATGTACTCAACATTGGCCATTTTAGGAGTAATGGTTAAGTAATGCACACTTTTAATGCACTATTTTGTTAATGTTAAAGGTTAATCATAATGCCTACAAATCTTTGGTTGAAAAATTAATGTTGCATTCAATGTAAGCATTAATTTTTCCATGAAGTTCTTTAAATACTTTTTAACAAGGGGTGTGAATCTTTCTGCTTTCAATGGATTTCCATCCTTTAAATGTTAAATGTTATATAGCACACGGCCACCAAATGCTCCTGTGTGCCACCAGCCGGTGGCTTGGAGAAATCTCGCATGAGTGTTTTCGTTTTCAAAACCACAACTGCAATCTGAGCTGTGGGGCATGTATGGGTCTTATATTTTGAGTATAGGTTTTTGTACAAAATGGATTATTTTAGTGACTTTTCTTCGTTATTTGATTCGTTCTCTATCGACCATGGATCAGGAAAAAGGAAGTAAGTGTTTAAAAATGGAACATTTCTGGACCCTACTTCGCATATATGTTGTTAATTCAATTTAAGGTCTAACGACTGTCTCAGATTTTTCATAAAATGCCTTAAAACATGAATAAAAACCCAACATACCTCGCTGTTGTGGTTTTGAAAATGAAAGCAGAAACGCTCATGCAAGATTTCTTTGAGCCACCGGCTGGTGGCACGCAGGAATGTTTGGTGGCCGTGTAGCAGTAGACCAGTACTGTTTACATTTGCTGGTTCTGTTAGGGAAGTGCTGAGATGTAAATTAAGTAAACCATTTGATGGTGGTAAGATCATTTCATCTCCTGAAGTGTCTATGAAATCATACCCCAAAATAAAGTAACATTATGACTAATGACAAAGAATTGAAACAAATGCTTAAACAATGTAGGTGTTTCGTTTATCTGTTTCAGGGAGATACGTCTGGGGATTACAGACGAGCCCTCCTCGCCCTTGTCACCGGATCTTACAACTACTAGATGTATTCAACACTATGCTGTTTTCCTTCATAAAGCAATAACTGTGTCTGTATGTCTAGGCTTGGTAGTGCCATTTACTAGTTTGGTCTTAGAGACTACATGTAGAAGTTTGTGTTTGTCTTAAACCTGTGCACTGAAGCATGAACTGTTCTTATTGCCTGTTACAATTAATGAAACACTTTCATATCTACGTGGGTAAAAGTTTTCAGTATAAATACTAATTATGGGGTTGTTTGTATTTATTTACACAAATGTATTTGTTCAGCCTTATTAAACTTGCCTGACACATTGCATGTACAAAAACTGGGTATGAATATCGAAGGTTTATTATAATGACTTGACCTGCTGTTACACTGGTTTTAATATGAAAAGTGTACATATTAGTAATATGTTTATTGCCAAGCTAAACTATTTTGTTAATGTATGTTTGTAACCCTATAGGCCTTTCCCAAAATTAGGTTACTTTCCTTGCGTAATCACGAGTGATGTCCCCTGTTCACTTCCCCCAACTTTTATTGACTATAAGGGGGAATAAGCGTATTGATATTTACCGAAAAACATACAATATTTTTGATTTTCAATCTTAAAATTGTGTTGATGTCGTAAAAATAAATTTACAAATATCAACAGTCATATACTATATATATCATGTACTTTATTTAATAAATTTAATTAAATTATTATTTTGATTTTTTTACAATATTGTCTACTCTTTAAAGATTGACAAACAAACTGTACACAGTACGTTTAACGGTAATTATGCAAAAAAAACCCATACAAATTGCGATTTCAGTTTCTTAACAACCTATGCCTTCATCCTATATTAAATTTGTAGTATTAAATAAAATAAAAAAATAAGCTGTTTTTAGTAAAATGATTTTGCTAAGTAACTATAATCTAACATTCTTCTGGCGACAAAAATTACGAAAATAAGGTATCACAGAAAGTTTTTGACAGCAACTTCTTATTTGAGTTCCATGCACATTTTTGTTTAACTTAAAGATTTTTTCGTTGCAGATAGTCTTGTCGTGTGCTTAATATTATACGGTGCTTGAACATGCTTCGCTTGAATCTTGAAATATATAATGTAACAAAACAACTATTCTTAATTACTGTTAACACAATATTACAATAACTAACGGTCATGTCACTCCTTATTAAATGTTATAACTGATGTTGTATTAAAGAGATTAAGTAATTTGCTTTTTATTGTGTCATGTGTTTAAACAATATTCATGATAACTTCATATAATCAACGAAACAAATAACATCCGACCCAATGGGTCTATATGTCACCAGGAAATATCGTGATAATTATGTACATAATAGGGTGAGTATCTATAATAAAACAGACATAGATATATATATATTGAAAAAAGTTTACACAATTCAGAGTTCAGTAATTAACTAAGCCAACAGACGAGTCTAATATACGTTTGAATAAATATTTTATAGTTGTTGAGTCTGTTTGATCAAGTATTTAGTTTTCCATCATGTATATAACTCTAACTGAGATTAATTATTCATTTCCGTGGTAAACAAACAACATTTTATTCTTGCCGCAGCTAATTCCCGTATTTAAAAAAAAACAAAACACGATGAGCTCTTAAATGTTCACCACCTTTCAATTCTTCATAATTGAAAATTAAATGCTGTGCTATATTTTTTCACTCTTCAATTTAAACCAATTTATTAATTTGAAAACGTGTTTAATGCTTTTAATTATGTTCTGTTCTGTTCAATAAAGTGGCAAAATTTCATAGAGTGATAGGCAAAACAGCAACGGCGACAACATTTTAAAATGTGAGATAAACTTTAATTTGAGACGCAAACAATGGAGACGAAGTGTGACATGTTAGTTGTCTCTGCATGCAGATTTTATCATCAATGCATTACGCAATTGCACGGTTTAGCGGTATTGTTCTAAGGGCAATTTGATAAGATCCCCGCGGTTGGTGGCTTTGGTATTTTTATGACCCCCTCTTCAGACAAATAACTAAGTATCCATTAACGGAGAACATGTTGTTGTTGTTTCGGGGTTTATAGTCCTTCCGCGCCTGAGGCTGCATTATGTGAGGACTTCAACGGAGAACATGTGTTCATTCGTGGTATTTATGTATGGAAAACAACCGTTTCAGATGAGACAAGAAGACTACATTTTTTCCAGATACCTGTTATACGGACGTGTGGTTTTAGTAATGAGTTTAAAACGATACTACATTTAGTTCTAATAATTCATTTTTGTAACATATATCCTCTTTTTTTTATAATATTTAATCAAAAACATATGGTTTTAAAAATTTCCATTACAAGTTTTGAAAGCCGCTTGGTCTTAGATCTATAATACTTTATATGGCAAGCTAGGGAAAAAGTCGCCGGAAGTCAGGTTTCAAATATGGCGGATATGAATTCGCAATAACGGGAGGTAATTTCCAAGGGAGATCACCTTGTTTTGGGAAAGGCCTATTACATTTCGTTACATGTATGTTTGTAACCCTATTGCCTTTAGTTACATGTATGTTTGTAACCCTTTACATTTAGTTACATGTATGTTTGTAACTCTATTATATTACTGTATATTCAATGTATATTGATGGTGAAAATATCTTGGTAGATAGAAGAAGTCTGTTTATTTAAGGGGTGTTTAAAAACCAACCTAAATTAGTGTAGATTTGTCATTGACATGTACCGTACATTGAAAGTGCGCTGTTTGTTTTAAATGCTAGCTAATTTGTTTGTTAAATATTATTTATAGCATACATACCATACGTCCCGGTCTCGCGGGGATTGTCCCGCTTTCGCGAGGTTTGACCCGGCGTCCCGCTCAGATGCATTTTGTCCCGGTCAATGACAAAAATCGATGTTAGTTTGCAAGAAAAGTTTAATTGGGCCAACAATTTACTTCTTACCGTTAAATCCTTAATTGTTCCCTATGACAACAATGCCCGCTAGCCGCGTGTCGACGAGGAGCAGATATGATAACCCAAACAGTGGTTTATTAATCCTTTGTCACGCTTTTGCGGGATGGTGTTCATATAACCCGCAATCGCTAATTGCTATTGTGTCATCACGTGGAGGGTGTGTACAGTAACTGTATGTCATAGATCAAAACTGACCTATCTGAACGACAATTACGTTATTGATTCGGCTGTTTTGTTTTTCATTGTTAAAGAGGAAATGTCAACTGCATATGTTCCCCTAGGAAAAGATCTAGGATCCAAAAAGGTACAGTGTGCTGCTAAAAAGGAGCAGGGTGGAAAGCCGGAGCAGTTTGATGACATTTTCTATTGATTTGCTAAATTTAGAGTTGTCATGAGTATAATGCTTCTAATTAAGGTTCTTTAGCATAGTCTATTGATATGTCATATAATATTTGCAAAAATATATTTAATTTCAAAAGATTTTTAGCATTTCTGTGTTGACCAGCCCAGAGGGGCAGCAGGGGGGAACCAAAAAGGAGCAGGGTGCAGCACCCTGCTAGTTCACTCTAGATCTTTCCCGAGTTCCCCATACAGATACCTAATTTTGATGTTAGGCGTTATGAAACTTTTAGTCAAAAGTAAAGATCTCACAATTCTACATGCGATACTAAGTTTTTATATGGCAATTAATACACCCACGCTTTCCATGCGGATCACGTGACTTTGTACATGTCATCATAATTGAAGAACAAAAGATTTACACAAAGTGCAAAATGTATATGTGTATTTTAACATTTGATGCATGTTGGCATGACGTGCACGAGGAAAATTTTAATTGACTTTTGTGTTTTACACTCTGGTGGTCTGCTCAATATCGTTGCAAGCGGAGTTTACTGTATATCTTGTTCATTGCTCAGTTGTCACCGAGATACAAAGCAATGTTTTAATTGACTTTTGTGTTTTACAATATATACAATTGTATTTGTTACTTATAATTTTTGTTTGGATTAAGTTACCTAGCTTTTACAGGTTGCCATATTTATTTTGAAAAATGGTATAAATAAGTTCCATTCCTATTGTTTGTACTACTTAATGTCATTCTAAAGAAATGAATATGAATACGTTAATGAATGTTTTTTACATGAATATTGACGGCGAAGATCAACAAATCACTAAAGTAATATTCTTTTAAGTTCAAGAATTTTGAGAATATGTTTTATTCTTGTGTTAACAGCATCATTTCTAATGCATGAATAAGTGATATATTCAATTTTTTTATGTTAAGAATATTCAAATGGCATATTATATTTATTTGTTGTAGCAGAGGAATGAATAAAGAAGGCATTTGACTCAAAATGGTATATTTGAAATGAATATTTGACACAAATAAACATTTTGTTTTGAAGATACAATATCTTATCAAAGAATGGCATTTAAATATTTATATTAGTGATCATCTTTAGTTGTACATGTATTTGTTACCATACATTCTAACATCACATGCACAGTGTTTTCTATAGACAGAGAGCAAAATTTACCGTTGTTAAACTACCAATAAACAACCCGAAAAAATAGTTCCGAAACTGTAAAATATACATTGTAATTAGCGAAATGTTGTCAGGTCATGTTAGAAATAATTTTCACATTATTGTTGTTTATCGGCTAATAAACAACGCCCTCACGGTTTAATTCCTACACATCAGAACTCCAGATCATTGTTTATTAGCCGATAAACAACTCTAAATCAAAAATTATTTATTGTGTAAAATATCCAGAGAATAGGCACAATTTTGTTGATTATTTCTTATTAACATATCTAATACGTACATGTAGTTTCAGTGAACAATAAAGCCATTATTTATGCATTCTTTTAACCTGCACATGTAAGCTGAATGGAGGGTGAATCATAAACCAGTCTTCTTTTAAGATTTTTTATTACTGGAAATCACCGTGCCTTGATTGCAAATTTTTTTTATCTTTAGAAAATTGAAACATGACCAAATTCAAATTAACAGATATCAACAGTGGAGTAGTTTAAATATCTGCAGAAGTTACATATATTTGAACACTTTGTGATATACTAAGTCACTGATGGACTGAAAACTGTCATGTTCACTGCAGTTAGTGCCAAAACAGTCACATTTTGTTTGCATCAAGTGTTTAAGCCATGGATTTGGTACTCATCTTGTGTGGTGTGGGGCTTGATCCTTGCAAAGTGAACATTCTATCTGTAGTTACTATGGACTCTTGGACTGGAAATGGACTGCAGTTAGTGCCAAAACAGTCACATTTTGTTTGCATCAAGTGTTTAAGCCATGGATTTGGTACTCATCTTGTGTGGTGTGGGGCTTGATCCTTGCAAAGTGAACATTCTATCTGTAGTTACTATGGACTCTTGGACTGGAAATGGACTGTAGAATAATCTTGGGGAAAAAAAAGTTCATCCGAACTAGTCATTCTTGTTATCCTGTATAGCAAAACTAGACTGAGCATAGTTTTCAGTCTCAGTAGATGTCATTGTTCCAGACTTCCACAATATTACACACTTAGTTTAAAAGTTTAATTGTGTAAAATAATTGATTTATAACAATATAAAATTATAGTTCACGAAGTGTTTGATGTAAAAACTAATACATGTATCATGCGAGACTAACAATAACTTCAGACTTAATTGATCAGTTTTACTTACATTGCTTAAATCCAGTTTATTTGGGGGATCATTTTCATAGTGGGTTTTGCATTGCATAAACATATTACTATTTTTCTACCTTTGATAATACAATTATAGTTACTCGTATAATGTTGTGACTTTTGTCTATTAATTTACTGTAAATTTTAATGACCTCTTGCTTAGTATTTGGTGCATGTGTTACATTTCTTTTCTTATTATTTATACCAAATAAACATTTTCTAGATGCATTTGTGGTTGTTATCTCTAGTAAAAGTTCAGGAGATTGTTGCATCTGATGCTGAACAGAACACGACATTTATTTCACCCAAGTATGCAGCATATACAAGAAGGGCAATATAACAAAGCAAAATATTTAGTAAATTATTAACTTCCGATAATTTTAATGTTCGACAAAATATAATAAACGATATACGGGGGGTACTTCCAATGATAGGATATATACAAGGATAATAATAATAATAATAATAGAGTTGATGACAAAGATATATGCCAAGTTTCAAGTGATTAACTTCTGTAGTTTTGAAGTAATAACTTTTGTATAAAAACCTGATAATCTATATGAAAAGGATGTATAACTCTGTAAAAAAAACAACAAACAGAGTTATGGGAATCGATGCATTGGATGCAGGAGTTGATGACAAAGGTATTTGTAAGTTTCAAGTAAAGAACTTATCAAGTTTTGAAGATATAAGACTTTTATAGAAAAAACTTTAACCTGAAAATCTATGTTAAAAGGGGACATAACTCTGTGTGTATACAAAACAGATTGATGGGGATTGTTGTACCTGATGCTGGAGTTGGTGGCGTTGGTGGCAAAGGTGTAAGTTATAAGATTCCTGAACAAAGTTTTAACCTAAAAATCTATGTGTAAAGGGGGCACATTTCAGTCAAAATAATGAACTGAGTTATGAGGAATGTGGCACTTGATGCTGGAATTTATGAAGAAGGTACATTCAAGTTTCAAGTAAATAACATCCGTAGTTTTGAAGTTATAGGACTTTTGGAAAAAAACTGACCTAAAAAATCTACAGAAAAAGCACAATTTTTTCGATAACATATTTGTTGGTTGCGGGGATGAATTTATATAATTTTTTGGTTGTGCGGAAGAATAACATATTTGTTGAGTGTTGGGATGAAAATCTATGTAAAAAAGGGGCATAATTCTGTCAAATATAAAACAGAGTTATGAGGAATGTTGCACCTGATGCTGGAGTTGATGACGAAGGTATATTCCAAATTGCAAGTGAATAACCTATTTCGTTTTTTAACTTACAAGACTTGAATATAAACTTTAACCAAGTTCAGACGCCAATGACGGGGCCAGTAGGAAAGCTCATCTGTTCTTCGCATAGTGGAGCTAAAAAGGTGAATTTTTTTTACAATAATTATCACTTCCATAGGCAGTTCTTTGATAATCTAATAATGCAATTTGTGATTAAATGGAAAATACCCTTCACACTCAAAATGAGAAATTCATGTATAATAATGAACAATTACAAGCTAACTTATTATGATATAGTAGAAGTCAAAATAATACAAAGATATAACTTTGATGTAGTAAAAATAATGTTAGGCTTGTCGTGGGAAAACCGGGCTTAATGCATGTGCGCAGAGTCGTCCCGGATTAGCCTGTGCAGTCTGCACAGGCTAATCCAGAACGGCACTTTCCGCATACAGTGGATTTATGGTTAGAAGACACTTCCTTGAAACAGAAAATACCATCAAATGGGAAAGTGCCGTCCTGGATTAGCCTGTGCTACTTTACGCACATGCCCGAGTTTCTCATGACACGCTTCATTTGTATTAATTACGTATAATTATTCATTATGATTTTGAAGATTTAAATGTCATTCAGAAAATGTTAACAGTTTACTTAAGTTCTGTTGGGCTATATGGCCATTCCCCTCATTTGTGTCACTGCACCCAGTTTTGTTAGCTCGACTTTTCGAAGTCTCGCCCTGTCATCAGCGTCTGCGTTAGTTTTTTGGTTAATTTTTTTTTGTTAAGATTTTATCCGAGTCCATCTCTCAAAAACTATAAAGATATCCATTTGAAACTGTAAATAGGCTAAAAAAAATTAATGATTTGTTTCTCAGGAAGCGCCGAAACATTTGTTTATGGCCCGACACAAATTTTTTATTAACTATTTTTTGACGATCGCACCCTGGTTTTAATTGAGCCATCCAGAAATATGTTAATACAAATAAAACTTTGCAGAAAATGGGTATGTAACAGAACAAAATACAAAAACTACGTATTGAAATCTGTGAATTATTAACATTTTGGTAAATTGCTATCGTCTATTTCTGTATGCGATAACTGGTGATGACTCGGGAGTAAACAAGCATGTATATTATAGTATATTCCCTTCGTACCAAGTGGTTTTGAACAATGCCTTTCGTAACTAAGAAACATATTTCGGACAAATAAACACAATAAACGTTCATAAGAACTATTACTAAAATTACGATGTATTGAATTAGACATGGACAGTGGCTTAAATTGAACGAATCCGCATTTTAACATAGCAGAAGGAGAGTAACCCATGGAGATTTCGGTACCAGTTTTCCTGTCTGATTTAATTATATAAATTGGATATACACAAATTGTGAAATACTGTGTAAATTTGGAAAAAGTCAAATTCGATTGGGAACCTTTATAAATATTGTTTATTGGTTGATTTAAACTTTTGTTTCGTAGATGCTTTTGCTTGTGTAATAGCATTCCATATTTTTTGAAAAAATCTGTGTCAGTATAAGTCCTATGGAAACAAACAAAAATGCCAGCTGAAGGCACTTATGTAATTATGAACATTCAAAGTGATTGTCTTTTTATGTCAGCTTGCATAAATGACCATTTGTGATTAAGAAATCTATATTTAGAATGTTATAAAAAGGGATGCTTATGTTGTTATTAAAACTAAAAATTGTCTTTAATCTGTACTTATTTACTTGTTTTAATAAGCCATTACATAGTACCAATAGAAAAGAGTACGAGAAAAAATAAAAATACATCAACAAGAGGGCCCTAGGACGCTCACCTGAGACCTTGTTACCCAATAGGAATTTGCATCCCCGAGGCGTGGCTTATTTTGATCCTACAGGCATAATTTGAACAATCTTGAACAAACCTCTGGGCCTTGCGGTTTCAGGTAAAGATTTTTAAAGTCATTTTGCTAATTAAGTCTATATAAACCATGTGACCCCTTGGGGTGTGGCCAGATTTCACCCCAGGGGCATAATTTGAACAATCTTTGGAGAGGACCACTATGCAATGTTACGTACCAAATACAGGAAAGCTGTGGGCCTTGCCGTTTCAGAGCAGAAGATTTCCAAAGTCATTTTGCTATTTAAGTGTTTATAAACCATGTGACCCCCGGGGCGTGACCAGTTTTTGACCCCAGGGGCATAATTTGAACAATATTTGTAGAGAACCACTATAGGATGTTACATACTAAATACGAAACCTCTGGGCCTTGCAGTTTCCGAGGAGAAATTTTTTAAAGCCATTTTGCTATTTAAGTTTATATAAATCATGTGACCCTCGGGACGTGCCAGTTTTGACCCCGGGGGCATAATTTGAACAATCTTTGTAGAGGACCACTAAACGATGTTACATACCAAATAAGAAACCTCTGGGCTATGCGGTTTCTGAGGAGATTTTAAAAGTTATTTTGCTATTTAAGTCTATATAAAGCATGTGACCCCCGGGCGTGGCCAGTTTTGACCCCAGGGGCATAATTTGAATCATTTTTGTAGAGGACCACTATAGGATGTTACATATCAAATATGAAACCTCTGGGCCTTGTGGTTTCAGAGAAGATTTTTAAAAGTCGTTTTGCTATATATTCTATACAAAGCATGTGACCCCCCCCCAGCCGCGTGGCCCGTTTTGACCCCGGGGACATGATTTGAACAAACTTTGTAAAGGACCACTTAAGGATGTTACATACCAAATATGAAACTTCTGGGCCTTGCTGTTTTAGAGGAGATTTTTTAGTTTTGCTATATATTCTATACAAACCATGTGAGCCCCGGGGCATGGCCAGTTTTAACGCCAAGGGCATCATTTGAACAATCTTTGTAGAGGACCACTATAGGATGTTACTTACCAAATACAAAACATCTGGGCCTTGTGGTTTCAGAGGAGAAGATTTTTAAAGTCATTTCGCTATATATCCTACATAAACCATGTGACCCCCAGGGCGTGGCCCGTTTTGACCCCAGGGGCATAATTTGAACAATCTTTGTAGAGGACCACTATAGGATGTTACATACCAAACATGAAACCTCTGGGCCCTGCGGTTTTATAGAAGATTTTTTAAGTTTACACTTTTAAAATCTATTTTTAGCTCTGGTGACCTACATATGCAGCGGACCTTAACGATTTGAAAATTTTTGAAAGAGGGTCACCCAATGATCATTCCTGTGAAATTTGGTGAAAATCTGCCAAGTGGTTTAGGAGGAGATGTTGTTTGAATGAAAAGTTGACAATGGATGCACGCACTGACACACCGACGGACCCACAGACAACGGCGATCACAAAAAATAAAAGAAAATCGCACTCCCTCCTGATTTTTGGGAAAAAGTGCCTGAGAAACAAATCATTAATTTTTATTAGCCATACTTGCTCACTATCATAAGGGTAATCCATTACAACAATGACGGTAACCCTGTGATTTGTATTTCCAGAGTTATCTGTCCTTGTTTGGACTTACAATTTAGAATATTTTGGTAAATATAAATTTCTCAGTAACTATCAAAGACATTAAATTAAAACTTGAGATACTTTATGGTGCTGACCCCATTCTGCTGACATGAGGAGGTAAAACTTTCAAGGATTTTGTTGAAGTTAGTACAATTTTTCAACTTAACAATTCTCGCTTTAGGTCAAATTTTTAAATACCTATATGAGGTATTGAATTGAAACTCAAAGTACTTGATCACAGTAATGAACTTATTCTGTAGACAAGAGGAGGTAACTCTATCAAGGATTATGTTTTATTAATTGCCCTTTTTTCAACTTAAAATTTGCGCTTTATGTCATATTTCATAAAAACTATAAGAGGTATTGACTTAAAACTCAAAATACTTGATCACAGCTATAATCCAATTCTGTAGACAAGATGGGGAAACTATATCAAGAATTTTGGTGGTGTTTTTGCTCTTTTTTCAACTTAGGATTGTAGTGTTAGGTCAAATTTCTCAATATCTATAAGAGGTATTTACTTAAATACCAACATACTTCATCACAGTGATGAACCCATTCTATAAACAAAAAGCGAGAGTTCTTACAAATACGAGATAGTTGAGTGTCCAGCACCCGTAGGAAATGCTCTTGTTTCACAAGCAAGAAAGTTAAATTACAGCATTTTATTAAAATAATATGTTGTAAAAATGTTTACACAAGTTTGTAATGTATCTATGGACGGAAAATAATGGAAATGCATACTGAAATACATTCACAGCAAGAGACTGTTGACAAACAGTTAATGTATCTAGCAAAAATAATTGCTAGTATATAAACGGGAATGTGTATCAGTTAAATTGTAGTCTAAAATAAATACAACTATATTAATACAAGCATTATAGCCTTCTGAAAAACACACACCAAAAAACGTGGAAAATTAGATGTCTTACAGACATACTGAAAGAATTTCAAACATATAATTGAGGATATAATATTTCTTTTACAGAAAACTACAAAGAAGTGTATTAGTAGGATCTGAACTACAGAATCACGCACTTTAATGAAAACTTTCCTATGCTTTACTACATTCATGTAATCAATGTCATGTCTCATGTACATTTCATTCACATCTATTTTACTACAACAATGAGATTTTCCCATGCCTGCTGGTGTCCTTGGGGACAACTGTTATATAAAAAATAGAACGTTTTTCAAGTGATTATATAAACAAGAGATGTTCGAAAAACATGTATGCCCCCCGACTTGCAGCCAAGTCGTCAATATGTGCAATTGTTAAGAAATTTTTTTAATATTGTATGTGCACATTAACACAGGGGCAGGAAATTAAAGTTGATGCTTTAGAAAGTAAATATAAAGCTGAAAGAAAGATCGAGTATAATTATGGTTTTATTTTTACATTAAAGTTGATGCTTTAGAAAGTAAATATAAAGCTGAAAGAAAGATCGAGTATAATTATGGTTTTATTTTTACAGTCTATTATATAAGGATACCTGTTTTCTGTTTGATTTAAACATCAAATAGGCCAAAATATGTATAGATATCCTGCGGAAACAAAATGGTCTACGGAGAAAACAGTTTTCATGTTACAAGCCCCTGTGACCTTGACCTTTGACCTGTTGACCTCAAAATTGATAGACATATTCTTTTCCTCCCGAGTAACCAGCATACCAACTTGGATGATCGTAGGTAAAAGCGTATTCTACATAACATGCGGAAACAAAATCGTCTACAGAGGAAACAGTTTTCATGTTACAAGCCTCTGTCACCATTACCTTTGACCTGTTGACCTCAAAATTGATAGGCGTCTTCCTTTCCTCCCAAGTAACCAGCATACCAACTTAAATGATCGTAGGTCAAAGTGTTCTCTAGATATCGTGCGGAAACGAAATGGCCTACGGACAGACAGACCGATCGACCATCCGACCGACGGACAGGTGCAAAGCAATATACCCCCACTTCTTCGAAGGGGAGCATAATAAGACCACTGTTACAAAACAAATATATAAATCCCCTGTTAATCAACTGTTGATTTTGCAAATATTTTTATAAATTTACCGTTGATATGCCCCTTTTATACACAAAACTTGAAACTGTATTAAATGGAAACCTTGACTTTTAGGTTAATATCATGTACAACTTAACAGTTGATACATGTACTATCTAGCTGGTTTCCCAAAGAAAAAAACTGACAGTTGTGAAACAGTAGCTCTATGCAAAACCTTTACTACAAATAATAAGTAACATAGACCAGTTCATTGTAATAATTCTATCATTTTCTATCATTACAGACATACATACACTACAAAATAAGTACACAATTAAATACAGTATGGGGCAGAAAAAATGAAACAAATTTGTAATTACGTACAACAAGGCCAGTGGTAAAACTACACACAGAGTGTCACAGTGTCACAGTTTCAATAAAATTTACCTGACATTTTTTGAGCTGATTATTGTTGGAAAAAAGACCACTGAAAATCACAAATTTCAAAAAAATGCATGGACTGACCTTCAATTAGAGTGACATTTACTGATATTTGATGGAAACTATATCAACATGTTTGTGCACAAAATTAAAGTTCAAAGATGTCGTAAAAAGTACATGTTCCCCAAAATTAAAGGTTACAGTACCAGACGGTAATTTTCAAATTCCATTAGCCCAGAAAATATGTTACAAAAACGCCTGCAGAAAATACAGGGAGGATTTTGAAGGCACTCAATTATGTCCAAACAAAAAAGTACAGTGTATCTCCAGCTGGCCCCTTATTGAATTTTGTTTTGTTTTTCCTGCCCCTTACCGTACCAACATCCTTAGACAATAAATGAAGCTCATTTATCCACATTGATAACTTTTGTTAATTTAATGGACTATCAACAAGTTATTTAACTAGCCAAACAATCACTGCAGGTATTCAATTATCAAAATCCTGATTTACATGTATAAATAATTATGTAGCAGTTTTATAGATACATGCTTTCTTCAATTAATACTGCACTACTGTGCAAACAATTGTAAATAGATATCTATTTGTTGAATCCATGCACACACATTTGTTTTCACACATGTTCTTAAAACGTTGTGAAGCACGTGTACAAGTAACACTGATTTAAATTGGGTTAACCAAATATCAAAGAAACAAAAAGATGTACATAAAACTCAAATTAGCAGTTAATACATGCAACATTGAAATGAACAATATCAAAAACATTTATCACAGCATTGCTAGGGCAACACAGCACATTCATGTGTGTACATTCAAACATAGACATTGCAGATCTCATGCTTTATACATTAACATCATTTGTTATAAATATATTAATACATAAAAAAACCCAATATTTATTGAATACTTGTAAATTGAATACCCCTCGCATCATTTATATTTTCATTTATATTTTTGTTTATATTCTGTAGATTTTTTATTTATATTTCATTTGTATTTTCATTCATATTTCATGTATTTCTGGTAAAACATCCAACAGATGGGTAAAACAATTATTTTATATTTATATTTAAAAAAAAATATTAATGAGGCATGTTGTGGGAAAACCGGGCTTAATGCATGTGCGTAAAGTGTCGTCCCTGATCATCATGTGCCGTCCGCACAGGCTAATCCTGAACGACACTTTCCGCCCACAGTGGATTTATGCTTAGAACAGGCTACAGCGAAACAGAAATACCATAAAAACGGAAATTGTCGTCCTGGACTAGCCCGTGCGGACTGCACAGGCTAAACCGGGACGACACTTTACGCACATGCATTAAGCCCGGGTTTCCCACAACATGCCTCTAAAATATTTATTAAAATGCATTATTTTGACATTTGTGTTCCATGATCTACATTCGAAGCATGTATTTGTACAAGCCAAAGTTTCTTCTAAGCGAAGTCCACTTTCTCATAAAGTTACATCCCATATGAATATTTCTGCGTGTGAAGCCGTGAACAAGTACTTCCCATCGGGTGAGAACTTCACTGCTTGCAGTCTGTCATTGTGGCCGATGAAGTCCTGGAAACTTCCTTCATAGTAGTCCAACAGCTTCAGTAGGCGCTCTGTAAGCAAGTCACAAAGATTGCTTCGGATTCTACTTAAATCATTATTACAAATTAAACATGCTACAAGGTACCCCGTTTATTTTGTTTCACTTCGAGCAAAGATTTAGAAATCACACTGTAAGACTGAATATACAAACAACAAATAATTATTTGTTCTGATTTTTAGACTTTTCTGGCATACATGCATCAACAATAATTTCTTAATATGAAAATCATCATAATAAACATCCATGGTGATTCTTTGATAATAACCTATACACTAATACTTGGGAACATACATGCATTTTCGGGTGTAGATGAATTTCAATAGCATTTAATAGTTGTTCACCGCACGGGAAGCTTGACGGACGGACGGACGATGCGCTTATTATATGCCTTTGGAGGCATAAAAATCGGGCTTGAAACATCCGTTGGTTTAGACAGGGGTTTGGTTTTCATAGGTTCGGTTTGGGCAGATTTTTAGTAATTAACAAGGAGTACTCCACATTACCATTGGCTCCGACAGCTATGAGTGGACAGTCCAGTACCAGGTCCAGGCTCTGACACCAGTGAGTAAGGGGCAGTGTCCGCACAACCTGAAACACGGGGACAGCAGACCTTGTACCAGGGCTTTTATTCACCAACCCATTCTTAGACTTCAGAATAAGATTAAGAATATTCTTGAAAATGTTCTATTCTAAGAAAACTGTAAATTTAAGTTTTACATGTACTTGGAATTCATCCCCTCTAATTACTGCATTCTTTATTAGAATGATTTGTTAATGACATAAGGAACATTGGTAAATGCATATTTGCAAAAGGTAACCGTTTATTTACCAAGTCTAAATCTGTTCTTTATTCTTAAGTCTAAGAATGGATTGGTGAATACAGGCCCAGGGCAACTTATTACACATTACCGTATGCTGAGTGTTTTTGTTAAGAATATGTAAAATTATTTTTTTTTGCTAACAATTTGGTCTGTTAATGTTGCTAGTCCAGGACGGTTACATAGTTATTGTGTTTACTAACATATTCTGATTATACAGACAGTATAAGTATTGAACGGTTAAACCATCCATCCAGTACTTTAATGTCCAAGAGAACACTGATGAATGGAAACATGTCATCAAAATAATTTGTAACAGCACTGAAATTATCAGTTTGGCCAAGCAAGCCAGAATTCTTATATTATTACTTCTGAGTAAGGGCTGTTCCAGAAAAAAAGGTGATTGGGGGGGGGGGGCGGAATGCCAGTCCAAAAATGGGGTACCACCAACACAATTAATTTTTTTTCAAGTCATTGATAATCCGTTTTATCCGCTCTATCACCCCACCCACCGAATTTTAATACATTCAGTGGTATTTTTAGGGCCGATTTGGAGCCGAACTTCGGCCCCATTCTCCTATTAAAAAAGTATATATTTTTCCCCTATATTTTCGAAAAAATTCCCCTCAGAATGAAAGCTTTATTTTGAAAAAAAAGAGACCAAAAATCGGACAAAAATTGGCTAAGATAGAGACATTTTCCTAAACAATCAAGTTATCATTTGGAACATAGCATTGATTAATGTTTCATAACAAAGTGGAATATAAACACGTAATAATGCTTTTCTAAAAAAATAATTCCCCTTTTGCTGTAAAAATTCCCCTTCTGAAGGGCCCCGCCACATTTCCCCCAAAGGTGAAAAAAACACTGACATTGGCGTTCCACCCCCTCATTACCTTTTTTCCTGGAACAGCCCTAAGAAACAAAAGCTACAAGCCTGCCTGCACACATGTACTTGCATACTGGTAACTAAGAATCTGTGAAAGCCTAGTTCAGAATTCACCAGTGCAGGGGTTGTGCTAATTTCTACTATAGATATGGTGAATAAAAATACATGTTGAATCACACAAAATGTCTTTATTTAAGAATGAAGAAAAACAATTTCACAGTCAGTCAGAAAAGTTTCCGTACCTTCCGCTGAGCAAGACTGTAGAACTGGATAATCTTCTGCATGCCATACCCGGTGTACACGATGACGTCCGGCTCCTCTGGACTGAACCGTGCAATACTAGGGGGCAGCTTGCTGTACACACTCTGAAGCAATCATTTTACATCGACATGCGTTGCTAACATGACAAGCAAACATGTGTGTTACAAAGCAACAGAATTTATAGAAATAAATGATGCGATTACAAATGTTCTATTGTCTCTTGTTTAAGATTCACTAAAGAAGCTATCAGAAATTTATATAAAACAAGAGGGCCATGATCGCCCAAAGCGCTCACCTGAGACCTGGTACAGATGAAGACGATACTATTGTGACAGGTTTGAAAATTAAGGTATCTGAACAATACGCAGAGGGGGATAGGATCAATTTTGATTTAAAACATCGGTTAGTGTGATGGGCTAACTAGAGTATGAGTTGGGTAGTGGATGTGCGTTTTTTTGCTATTGGTTATTAAATCATTTTTCTCGATACTCTAACCTGACCTTTATTCATTTAGTCATTAATAATTCTGGAAAATGCAGAAACAGTAGATTTTGATGTCTTTTTCGCAAACAGTTTTGGAGAACTAGTTGCAACGCGACAATTGTGATGGCTGTGCTATAAGGTAAAGTTTTGCTTTTTCTTTGATAATTCTCTGTCCAATTATAATAAGTGATGCTAATGCAGGCTCTGAAGACATAAATGTTGCATCTACAAATAACTGCATGCAAGTCTTTGAACTGTTGGAAATCAAATTTTATCAATCAATTTTTATGGTCATGCACAAACTGTGTAAGTTTGGTCAATATTGAATCAAAAATCGTGTGTGCAAGCCAATCATTGATAACTTGTTGATGTCTTTTTCCAAATACAAGGGGCAATATCTCCGGTGTTTCTGGCCTGATCATGCTTATATTCGACTTCACCTGTAGTCTAACATTTATAGACAAACTGCACACAATTGGTGAAGATTGGATGAAAAATGAAGTCTCTATCATGAATAATGTCCATTTTTGCGTATTTTGTTCACAAACAAAGGGCAATAACTCTGGTGTTTCTGGTCCCATCCTGCTCATATTCGACTTCACTTTTAATCTTATGGTCATAGACAAACTGTGCAAGATTGGTGAAGATTGGATAAAAAATGAAGCCTCTATCCTGAATAATGTCCATTTTTGCATATATTTTTCACAAACAAAGGGCAATAACTCTGGTGTTTCTGGTCCGCTCTTGCTTATATTTGACTTCAACTGTAATCTCATGATAATAGACAAACTGTGCAAGATTGGTGAAGACTGGATGAAAATGAAGTATCTATCTTGAATAATGTCCATATTTGTATATTTTTTCACAAACAAAGGGCAATAAAACTGGTGTTTGAAACACGATCTGGCCCATTTTTGGCGTCTGCTGAGATCTGATGGTCATACACAAACTGTGAAACTTTGGTTAAGATTGTATGGAAAATAAAGTAAATACCTTGGAAAAGGGAATTTTTGCACTTTTTTTGCATGAAAAAGGGCAATTCACTCTGGTGTTACTGGTGTGATCTGTCCCAATAACAATCCCATCCGAGATTTTATGGTCATACACAAACTGTGCAAGTTAGGTCAAGATTGAATAATAAATGTAGTCTTTATCGCGATAACGGACCAAATTGTTGACGGCATACGGACGACGGACGATTGACGATGCCGGAGAGGTCCCCAATACCAATAGCTCAGGTGAGCTAAAAAATACAGGTAAATTTTATTAACATTAAATTAGAAGTTATCATGACATTTCCTCAAGTCTTATTTGGCTAATCCAGGGAGTTATTTGGCTAATCCAGCCAATGGAAGTTACACTGAATCCCAATAATTTCAACACAACCATTCTACATTGCCCTGTTTTTCTCCAGAAAAAGAAACTGCGAACACAGATACACAAAGATGATGAACATCTGATGATTTTAAAATTGCATCGAAAAATAAATCAAACTCAATTTAAGCACTTTTCTGTCATTTAAGCACTTTACCAAACAACTTTGTTTCATCTTTTTGCTTTAAGGATGTAGTGTATCATACAAACCGGGTCATCCTTTGGCAGCACATTCCCGTCAGGTCCGAATGCAGGTGCTGGGAAGGTCAGCCAATCAACAAGCTCACAGAAATCCTTCGACCAATCAGCCGACCAGACACTGACACGCCTGTCGGCACTGGTGGCCAACCACAAGAGAGGGGCTGACACGCCCACATCCTGGTCCTGGAGAGAAATGGAATGTAACAAGAAATGTTTGTAAATCATGTGTGCGGGGGGTCTTGCAGCCAAGTTGTCAATATGTGCAATTGTTAAGAGATTTTTTTAATATTGTATGTGCACATTAACACATGGGGAGGAAATTAAAGTTGATGCTTTAGAAAGTAAATATAAAGCTGAAAGAAAGATAGAGTATAATTATGGATTTATTTTTACAGTCTATTATATACGGACACTGTTTTCTGTTTGATTTAAACGTCAAATAGGCCAAAACATCTCTAGATATCCTGCGGAAACAAAATTGTCTACGGAGAAAACAGTTTTCATGTTACAAGCCCCTGTGACCTGAACCTTTGACCTGTTGACCTCAAAATTGATAGGCGACTTCCTTTCCTCCCGAGTAACCAGCATATCAACTTGGATGATCATAGGTCAAAGCGTATTCTACATATCATTCGGAAACGAAATGGTCAACAGAGGAAACAGTTTTCATGTTACAAGCTTCTGTCACCTTGACCTGTTGACCTCAAAATTGATAGGCGTCTTCCATTTCTCCCAAGTAACCAGCATACCAACTTAAATGATTGTAGGTCAAAGCCTTCTCTAGATATCGTGCGGAAAATATTTAATGTTACAAGCCCCTGTGACCTTGACCTTTGACCTGTTGACCTCAAAATCAATAGGCGTCTTCCTTTCCTCCCAAGTAACCAGCATACCAACTAAATTGATCGTAGGTCAAAGCGTTCTCTAGAAATCGTGCGGAAACGAAATGGTCTACAAACAGACCGACCATCCGACCCACCGACGGACAGGTGCAATGCAATATAACCCCACTTCTTCGAATGGGGGCATAATTAGGTATTGATACAATTAGGTATTGATACAGAATGTGATAAATAACCGTAATTAAATGATCTTTTTTCATGAACACATTATCAAAATTTATATCAGTTTGAGGACACTATTTATTTGATTTCAGAAACAATAATCAATGCTTAACCTGAAACACAATCAAACTTATTTTTTGCCAAAGTTCATTATGTTCATACTTTTATTTATGAACAAGTTGAATATGACATCAATTTCTTTGCATTTGAATAATAATTACTTTCCATCAAAAGTCAGTCATATCCAGCAATATCTAAATTTCTTGTAGTCTCCATTACTCATTTTGTCTATGTATCTTTATGTGTTATTTCCATCTCTTGGACCGCCCTTTTTCTCGTATAAAAAACGCAAGTGCCAACTCAAGATGTACTGGCGCAGTGCCTAAATCTGCCACCCAATCCCAATTAGCCTTTTTTTACCGGTGATTTCTATTTTGTTGCTCTCGATCAATCAGATACTTTCCCTTTACAACGCTGAGGAGTTTTCATCTTGATTTGTGCATTAATTAATAATTAATCCAATTATTTTTTACATAACCCCTAATTGCAAGCAAACTGCATGCGGGAAATCTATTTCATACTGCGCATGCGCAATTTTGAGGCCCATCATGGTGTCCATGATAAAATTAAATTATCGCGTTTTAATATTATGTCCATGCGAGCATGTGCAGCATAAAAATAACCATTATTCATTGGTATTACATACAATACAATGCGGAACAAAACTGCATATTAAGAGCGCAAATGTCTCGCTACTCAAAACCCTCATTATTTGTCCCATGGGCACGCAGGGCCTCAGTTTCAGAGCTTTTTTTAGAAATACAAATGAATTTTGAAGAAATTGAAACATTGTATTAACATCAGACAATGAGCTGCTTAATATAGAAAATTAAAGTAGAAAAATAGTCAAATGTGGAATAAGCATGTCACTGTTCCTGATCTACAAAAATGGGAGTTTTGATAATAGAAGTAAATAGAAGTTGCTTTAAAAACAAAATTCTAAAAAATATTATTTTTAAGCAATTTGAACATTTTAAAGAGGGGTGGCGGATTTAGGCACTCCCACACTCATTTTTTACAATCAATCTTCAATCTCAATAAATATTTTTCATTTGCCAAGTATTTGAAATGTAACCAAAACACACCAGCAAATGCACATAAAACCTAACTTGATTAATGTGAATTTTTTTGTCAATCGGTAAACAATTTAAAAAAATAATCGTAAAAATACCCCCCAAATGTGGCGGATTCAGGCACTGCACCAGTATCAAAATACTCTTGATGTAAGAATACCTGCAGTTTGTTGGTGACGTCAATGTTGGTGATGGGGGCGCCCTTGTGGTCGGAGATGACCCGGACTGTGACCCCCGTCGTGGGACTGCTCACCGCAATCAAGCCGTCACTGCCCCCCGACAGGATCATGGTACCTGCAATTGGACATGCTGATATAAAACTAGATTCTGATATTCATCGATAAGATATCATAATACTTAGGATTAGCATCGAGCAAATCTGGAACGTTTTATGTTGTGTTGTTTACATTTTTTATGCTTCAGAGTTTTTAAACAATGTTATTCAAAACATTAAATATTATATAAAACCAAAAACATATGAGCCGCGTCGTGGGCACTTTCCTGTTGTATGGTATTTTCTGTTTCAAGGAAGTCTCTTCTAAACATAAATCCACTGTAGGCGGAAAGTGCCGTCCTGGATTAGCCTGTGCGGACTGCACAGGCTAATCCGGGACGACACTTTACGCACATGCATTAACTCCGGTTTTCCCACGACGCGCCACATATATAATTTCTGAAGATATCTTTTATTTAGGTTTTGACCAGACCAAATCAGGTAGAACCGAAAGGGAGCAAAATGCAACACTGTGTAATTTCAAGGAGGTGGGTGCAGCACCATGCAATTTCACCATGGATCTTTCCCATGATAAATGTCATGTAACCAATTACTCACCATCAGATGAGAAGCTGATGGCAGTGACTGCAGTGGCGTGCGGGTGCATCTTGAGCACCATCTCCACCTTGTTCACGTCAAACATGCGCACGGTGCCGTCACTGTAGCCCGCTACAATGTGGGGTAACGTGTCCTGTCGCTGGTGGGAGACCACCTCAGGCCTGGTGCCGTACCTGTCCATGACCGAAGGGGGCGCAAAACTCAGACATGTGCATGCCTAAAGGGGACAGAAGTATAATAACACGATTATTTCATAATATTCATGTCCATACTAGTCGTAAAATGGTAAGAGTCAGCAGGCATTCGCAAACTCAACTTTGGGAGCAGTGAGTGCAAAGAGAACATCCTTGAAAACTTTCGATTTATCCATGCAGCATTAAACAGTATTGTTCAAGCATATGAAATCTTTTTAACACTAGGCCAAAAAAAGTTAGGTAGGGTAGGGAATGAGGCTGCTTTTTTTAATACTTTGTTTTAAAGACTTATTTCGGTAAAACAAACGCTGAAAATTATCTAAAAACTTACAAATACGGATTTCACAGAAAACAATCATCACCAAAACTTATACGGTCGGGGGGTTTTCGATAGGTAGGGTCGGGTTGCCCGAAACACAAAATTTTTTTTAGGGGGCCTTATACTGTACTTTTCTTTCCTTTTGAACACTACCCACATTACCAACGGCAAAGCATTACAGTACACAGTATCAACACTTGAGTACTGTACATCTGATAACAGAAACTGCCGTTGAGTCTGACCTGATCTTTGACCTGGAACTGCAGGGCCTGTTCCCTGTCCCTGATGGCCCACACCCTGAGACTGCCATCGTCAGCGCACGAGGCCAGCAACGCATTGTTGCACAGTGACAGACCGTTCACCTGAAACAGGCAAAGAGACCTTCCAAGGTTTTTGCCACTTGTTTTGCCACTTAAATTTATAAACTCCTCCCTAGTTATTGTTAAAGGATAAAATTCCATTCATCCATAATCACAAACACTTAACTAGCTGTACCACATGCGTTTTGGGGTAAAATAGGTTTCAGTTAAACATGTGGTATTTGAGTACACCGGTTGGATAAAACACCGGATTAATTAGCATGTGATTGACATTTGTAGAAACATCAATACATGTATTACATTAAAGGTGAAAGGCCAAGCTTCTAACAAATGTTATTTATTCTTTAGAAACATAGTTCTAGCCATAACAATTCAACTTCTCGTATCAGTTTTCATAAATAACGCTTTTATAAGCGAGTATAGCATAAAAGGCAACAGGATTTTGCACATATTTCAAACCGGAAGTGACATATATCCTTCCCAACGCTTTAATTGTTTTATATATAGACTGTACAAATAACTTCAAAACTCGCGTTATTTCATTAACTTACAATCACCTAAGACATAGTTTATATTAAGAAGGATGTGTCAGATAAATGTAGGTTATAAAAACATATTCTAATGTAAGTATTTGGCAACATTTGATAAAAACAGACTACACATAGTCCTCATTTTCTTCGTCTTAGACATCTGCTATAGGGATAGCCAACTTAGTGCCACTCTGTGTTATCAACTTATCAGTAATCTTAACCACTAGATAAATAATTAATATATTTTATCTTTGAGATCAATGGAAATGGATCCTTAGTAGTCTGGGCTTCCTGCTGTCACCATGACCGAGATCATAAACTTCATGGTCCCGACAAACAACGATGACAATATCCTGTGTATTCCTACACAATAAAGTGTCAAAAGTATGATGAAGGTTTGACAAGTTGTGGGCATGGCAAATCCTGATTGCTGATTGGTTGATAGGTTTACGAATCATAATTATACTGGACTTAGACGTTATCTGATTTGTTGCAGTAATTCAGCCTTATGCATTGGCAATTTCAATTCAACTATCTTTATTATCAAACAGTAAGAAATTAAAAAAAAAATTGAATCGTTTTGTTGTATACGTAGTCAAAAGAAAATAAACAGCATTTTTCGTGCAGTGTTTTAATGTTTTTCAAAGCCCTATTACTGAATTATTTCAATACAAATGTTGTAGATAATTCAGATTTATAGCTATATAAGAAGCCCATCTAATAAAATTGTACAAGATTGTAAAGGACGATGTTAATATAATAATATACAGTCTGTTGCTGAAACATTTATTTTATTAAATATGATAATCTAGTATATCCAAAACATGTTTCACTATCCCGATTATACATATACTGAACATATATTGTAAGCTATATTATGATAATATTATATTATATTATACTTATATTATGCAAGTATTTTTTTTTATAGTAGAGTAATGCGTAGAAATAAAACAATACATAAATTGTTGGCATGTATGTGCGTTAGCATATCACTTTTTTTTCCTTCAATGTGCAACATCATGAAGTGGATATGTTTTTGAGTTTAAGTGCATGACAAATTGAAAAAGACACATCAATACTTCACATTCATAAACTTTCACTGCACGAACATATTTCTTCGGTAGATGCTAATAATTATAGTCATTACACTTAGCAAACTGTGAAAGCGTTCTCGCACATTTGTAAGAGAGGTATCCAATTATCAAAACGACATCCTGTTTGTCACATGACATAATAAGGGGTCATATACAAACTGCCATTCATTCAAGGCATGATGACGCATCGACTGTGAAAATTGCCATCTTGAGTATAGTTGAAAGTGAAAAATGCAACAGCTAAATAACAATCAGTTATAAAAAAATATAAATGAGCAAAGAGGATTAACTACCAAACATACGATTGTGATCTGTCTGAAAAGTGATGGGAGTTTTCGACTTTAAATTGTACTTTTTTTATATTATAATTGTATGGAAATATAAAACAATCAAAATAATTATGGATAAGCTAGATTGACGATCAACGCAAAGGTAAGTAATAAAAATTGGCATAATCTACTTATAAATGATGCAGGTGCTAATTGTCATTTACTCGTCCCGCAAGACATTGTTTAAATACGATAAAATTCATTTTAAATAGCTGTTGTGACATGTTGAAAGCAAGCACAACGACTTACAATACCTAAAAACAAAATATTGTCCTAAAAAAAATTGTTCAAATGCCGATTTTTGTTAAAGAAATTTAGTAAGTAATAACGGACACCTATCTTATTAATGGAGCGTTGGGATTTAACTACGTCATCAAGAAAATGGCGGCAGAATTGACCGAGCGGCGTATGGAAATTGCAGATGAACAAAATCCTAGTTTTTAAGCATGAAACTAATAATTTTCAAATTTTACTCAAGCAACATTGAAATCTACTGACTTTTATCTACAAAATATCAAAAGTATGTAAAAACATGGCCGTTCACCTTTAAATGAGGAATAGCTGTTATACTCTGTTTCGAATGCCAAAATGTCTTGTATTTGTTTTGGATTAAAGATGGTATGTTACAAAAACAACTTCTTCTGTAAACATTAAGACATTCACTCTTTTAATTAGAAAGAAACCTAAAGGAAAAACAAAGAAAAAATTCTGAATGTTACAATACAATCACACACAAGTTACCTTACTCATGTGATCTGCTTTCAATTCCAAAAATTTACTTTTAAAATTTCAACAATATAAAATGATCATACATCAGCATACAGTTATATCATGATCTGGCTATATCGCGACCCCAAAATATAACAGATCTGCAGTGTATTTCAGACCACCAAGTATGCTGACAAGAACAATGAGACCCAACCTTGTTCATGTGACTGGACACCAGTCTGATGCTGGTACGCTCTGTCCAGTTGATGTACCACAGGGTGCCTGCTGATGTTCCAACAATGCCCTGAAATACATTTAAACATTTACCACATAATGTTCCAGTAAAATTTGCTCTTGATAAAAACTTACAAGTATCTTTAAGGAGTACTGGTACTCCATAATTTCAACAATAAAGGGGTATTTACCCCAGCATAGGCAACACTATAAATTTTGGTATTCATTTTAATGCTTTAAAGATGTACAATATTGATTCAACAAATGTTATTTAATACTATATGCATTATATGTACTATATTTCCATCAACATATAGTGAGAAAGCCATTTTCAAATTGAATTGCTGCAGTTTCAAAATCAATCAAATTTCTGTCAATAATATTTAATGAATACTAGTACTCCCATTTTTAATTTTTAATGAGTATTTTCCAACTTTTAAATGAGTATAAACCCCAAAACTCCTCTTATCTAGAGCCCTGGTAAATAGTGTGCACAATGGTATTTAAATCAGGAAAGGGAATTAACAAGCACAATGGTATTTAAATCAGGAAAGGGAATTAACAAGCACAATGGTATTTAAATCAGGAAAGGGAATTAACAAGCACAATGGTATTTAAATCAGGAAAGGGAATTAACAAGCACAATGGTATTTAAATCAGGAAAGGGAATTAACAAGCACAATGGTATTTAAATCAGGAAAGGGAATTAACAAGCACAATGGTATTTAAATCAGGAAAGGGAATTAACAAGCACAATGGTATTTAAATCAGGAAAGGGAATTAACAAGCACAATGGTATTTAAATCAGGAAAGGGAATTAACAAGCACAATGGTATTTAAATCAGGAAAGGGAATTAACAAGCACAATGGTATTTAAATCAGGAAAGGGAATTAACAAGCACAATGGTATTTAAATCAGGAAAGGGAATTAACAAGCACAATGGTATTTAAATCAGGAAAGGGAATTAACAAGCACAATGGTATTTAAATCAGGAAAGGGAATTAACAAGCACAATGGTATATAAATCAGGAAGGGAATTAACAATCATAGTACAAGGAAATTACTGTGTAGATCAAAATCTGTAGCCATTTATGCCCATACATGTGTAACATTAAATAATTTAACTCACAATAAGTTGGCTTAAGTTATATTATTGTAAAGCATACAAAATCATCTCTGTTATGTATATTGGAGCTTAGAAACAACTTGCAAATATACCTGCCTTTTTTAAGCATTTTCAATGAACAATTGACAATATACCTGATTTATGAATAATCATTGGCCATTTGACTGCTGGTAGCGCTAACATAATAATATTTAACACAAAACATTTGTAACCCCAATAAATACTTAAGTTTCATCATTGTTATGAACAAAAAGTATTCTTAGTCAACAAACCTGGATTAAATAATGGAAAACAAAAAACTCCACCCATACCATTTCCATGGCATCATCAAATGCGGCGGAGACCACAGCCCCATCCGTGTTCATCTCATCCTCCATGGTAAGGCCCCCGGTGCGGATGTTGTGCTGCTCCCCGGGGAGCCTCATCTCCCCCACCCCCACCACTGACCAAACCCGCAGGTTCCTTCCTACACTGCCCGTGAGCAGGAGGTTCCCGCGGCAAATGATCACACCTTGAAATACGAGCATTTTATGTGGTTATAATGAGGTTGGTGATACAATTGAACACAATATGTCCAGAATAGCATGCATGTTTTAATTCTATTCAAACAATGAATATCAAATTAGTTTCATATCGTTGTCTCATGTCAGATGCACGAAAAAAACAGGTTCAAATTTGATTTACAACTGAGAACTATTTCCATGACAATAATGAAGACTATCAACTTCACAGTACATGTATGTACAACAACAGCATAGTTTAATGTATGTGCATTTTGCAATGAAACATTTTTTTTTGCATAATTGTTGTATTAGTGCCATTAGATATTTAACTTATTCCACCTATCCTGTGAACAGCTCTGGGAAACCAGTATAGCTGTCATTCAGACACAAACAAACTTCTCTGTGCCTACATGTATTATTAGTTACACTGTTAGTAACTGATATACCATACACCCTCACTTACTTACAGTGTAACGAATATATCTCACCGACTACCATTGACTGGTTTCTTTTATTTGATAAACACATACAATGACATCACGAAAATAAACAAAATGACATCATTAGACTGTGTGATTAGACTTGTATGGGGTATTGATATATACTCATGGTGTATGGAAAATACCACATTGTCATGTGACCACTCTTGGCAATCAAATTGCGTCATTTATGTAGGAGGTGAGATATGTAAATGTACCAGCGGATAAAGGATTCTCACCAATTTCGGAGCTGTCTGCTTCCCAGTGCATGAAGCAGCTGTTGTTGTTCGTGTCCCATGCGGCCACCTTGCCGTTATCCGTGCCCGTATACAGAGTGCTGTCCCCTGCATAAACACTGCACGTGAACTCCACACACTCCTTGCGCAGGCCCTGGGAAATGGCAGAAAGGTGTTAATGAAGAAATTCAAATATGTATTTGGTCATGCATGTATCTTGCTTATTTAGCTTGACAGAATTCTAACATGAATTTGGTCATGCATGCATCTTGCTTATTTAGCTTGGAGGAATTCTAACATGAATTTGGTCATGACGTATCTTGCTTATTTAGCTACGAGTAATTCTAACATGAATTTGGTCATGCATGTATCTTGCTTATTTAGCTTGGAGGAATTCTAACATGAATTTGGTCATGCATGTATCTTGCTTGTTTAGCTACGAGGAATTCTAACATGAATTTGGTCATGCATGTATCTTGCTTATTTAGCTGGAAGGAATTTTAACATGAATTTGGTCATGCATGTATCTTGCTGATTTAGCTAAGAGGAATTCTGACATGAATTTGGTCATGCATGTATCTTGCTTATTTACCTTGGAGAAATTCTTATATTAATTTGGTCATGCATGTATCTTGCTTATTTAGCTTGGAGGAATTCTAACATGAATTTGGTCATGCATGTATCTTGCTTAGTTAGCTTGGAGGAATACTTACATGAATTTGGTCATTAATGTATCTTGCTTATTTAGCTACGAGGAATTTTAACATGAATTTGGTCATGCATGTATCTTGCTTATTTAGCTACGAGGAATTCTAACATGAATTTGGCCATGCATGTAAATTGCTTATTTAGCTAGGAGGAATTTTAACATGAATTTGGTCATGCATGTATCTTGCTTATTTAGCTGGGAGGAATTCTAACATGAATGTGGTCATGCAAGTATCTTGCTTATTTAGCTTGGAGGAATTCTAACATGAATTTGGTCATGCATGTATCTTGCTTAGTTAGCTTGGAGGAATACTTACATGAATTTGGTCATTAATGTATCTTGCTTATTTAGCTACGAGGAATTTTAACATGAATTTGGTCATGCATGTATCTTGCTTATTTAGCTACGAGGAATTCTAACATGAATTTGGCCATGCATGTAAATTGCTTATTTAGCTAGGAGGAATTTTAACATGAATTTGGTCATGCATGTATCTTGCTTATTTAGCTGGGAGGAATTCTAACATGAATGTGGTCATGCAAGTATCTTGCTTATTTAGCTTGGAGGAATTCTGACATGAATTTGGTCATGCATGTATCTTGCTTATTTAGCTTGAAGGAATTCTAAGATGAATTTGGTCATGCATGTATCTTGCTTATTTAGCTTGGAGGAATTCTAACGTAAATTTGGTCATGCATGTATCTTACTTAATTATCTTGGAGGAATTCTAAATGAATTTGGTCATGCATGTATCTTGCTTACTTAGCTTGGAGGAATTCTAACATGAATTTGGTCATGCATGTGTCTTGCTTATTTAGCTTGGAGGAATTCTAACATGAATTTGGTCATGCATGTATCTTGCTTATTTAGCTAAGTCAAAATAATAATATACATGCCAAGTAAAAATTGCATGTTTCTTGGTTATTAAAGCTTGGTCAAAACAATAATATAGATTACAATAAATCATTACTGTATCATGTTTAAATGAACATGTTTATACATGTAAATGTGTAAAAGAATGACAGTATTGCCATTTAAAGGAACTACTGTATGGTTTCATTCTATATAATGCATATTTCATAGTGTGAAATTATATGATACTAGAGACGCAGTGGTTTACTGAGGTGATGGGGAGATCTATCTCAAAGAATCCAAGTACATGAAAACAAGTACAAGAAACAGCATCAAAAGTGTCTTAAAAAGCCTCAGACTTTCTACACAATCAAGTTCAAATACAGGGAAACAGGTTAAAATTAAATTAAAAACCAGGTTATTGGACAATGTAACCCATCCACGTACAGTAGATTTCTTGTAAAGCAGGTCATCTGGGACCTCCCCCTCATGAACATTGAGGCCGATGTTGGACGTGGTCTCGTCCAGGAGCCAGAATAGTACCGTACCGTTCTGACCGACAGACGAGAACTCGTTCACTGTGTAGGGGTCCCACCGTAGGTCGTGTATGGGGCTCGCAGCTTTGGATGTGGTCAGGATGCAGTAACTCTGGGTGCTCCATACCACAATGGTGCAGTCTCTGTAGTCCCCTGGTGGAAGAAAAGAAAAAGTAACATTATAGATGCACCAGTAAGTTATAAGTTGGTCATTAAATTAAAAAAATAAATATTCCTAGAGTATGGTCATGTTAATTAAAAACTAATTTGCTCAGTGATTTAGTAGTAGTTTATATAATAAAATTGTGTTCACTCTATATACTGCACAGTAAAGTAATACTGCTAACTGCAAACAATAGGTGATAATTAAAAAGTGAATCTCTCATATAAACAATTAAACATTTTATGACACGGGCTTCTTCTTAAAGAATGTAAACTGTCTTTTCAAGTACAACAAGAGGACCATGATGGCCCAAAGTGCTCACATGAGAACTGGTACAGATGAAGACCATACTGTTGTGACAGGTTTGAAAATTAAGGTATCTGAACAATACACAGTGGGGGTAGGTTCAATTTAGATTTAAAACATCGGCAAGTGCAATGGGCTAACCAAAGTATGAGTTGGGTAGTGGATGTGCGTTTCTTTGCTAATGGTTCTCGAATCATTTTTCTCGATATTCTTACTTGACCCTTTTTCATTAATTCATTGACAATTCTGGAAAATGCAGAAACAGTAGATTTTGATATCTTTTTCGCAAACAGTTTTGGAGAATGCGATAATTGCAATGGCTGTGCTATAAGGCAAAGTTTTGCTTTTTCTTTGATAATTTTCTTTCCAATGATGATAAATGATGTTTATGCAGGCTCTGAAGACCTCAAAGTTGCATATACAAATAACTGCATGTTAGTCTTGCAACTGTTGGAAATCAAATTTTATCAATCAAATTTTATGGTCATGTGCAAACTGTGTAAGTTTGGTCAACATTGAATCAAAAATCGTGTGTGCAAGCCAATCATTGATAACTTGTTTTCCAAACACAAGGGGCAATAACTCTGGTGTTTCTGGCCCATCATGCTTATATTCGACTTCACCTGTAGTCTTACGTTCATAGACAAACTGTACATGATTGGTGAAGATTGGATGAAAAATGAAGTCTCTATCCTGAATAATGTCCATTTTTGCATATTTTTTTCACAAACAAAGGGCAATAACTCTGGTGTTTCTGGTCCAATCTTGCTTATATTCGACTTCACCTTTAATCTTATGGTAATAGACAAACGATTGGATGAAAAATGTCTCTCTCTATCCTGAATAATGTCCATTTTTGTATATATTTAATAAACAAAGGGCAATAACTCTGGTGTTTGAAATACGATCTGGCCCATTTTTAACGTCTGCTGAGATCTGATGGTCATACACAAACTGTGAAAGTTTGGTTAAGATTGGATGGAAAATAAAGTCTGTCAGTTGGAAAAGGACACTTTTGCACATTTTTTGCATGAAAAAGGGGCAATAACTCTGGTGTTACTGGTGTGATCTGACCCAATAACAATCCCATCCGAGATTTTATGGTCTTACACGAACTGTGCAAGTTAGGTCAAGAATGAATACAAAATGTAGTCTTTATCGCGATAACAGTCCAAATTGTTGACAGCACCTTGACGATAGACGACGGACGCCGCCTAAGAGGTCCCCTATACCAATAGCACACCGAGCACTTCGTGCTCAGGTGAGCTAAAAATATGGTTCATCAGCTGTATCACTGATGAAACTTTTTATTGGAGGAAACTAAGCTACCCTTACTAAATCCCATCGTATATACACAGATTCAGAAAATTTAAGGACTAGATTCAGAAAATTAGGGACTAAATTCAGAAAATTTAAGGACTAGATTCAGAAAATTTAAGAACTAGATTCAGAACATTTAAGGACTAGATACAGAGAATATAGGGACTATTTGTATACCAAATTCAGCATTCAACAGGAGAAAAGAGACTATCACAACATGCACATGGTTCTTGCACACTCCTAAACAGGTGTGTGATTTCAAAAATACTTGGGGGGAAGAAAGAATTTTTCCCCCACAAAAGGTTCAGCAAATTTCTGCAGAATTTGACAGAATGAACACACTTAAGCACTACTAATCTAAAACATCATCATGCGTGCACAGCTCTGTTACTCTCTTAACCCCACCCACCGACGGAGACAAGGAACTTGTCATCTCTGGAGTAGGCAAGACACACGATGTCGTATTCGTGATGTGTCAGCACCTTCTTGCATACGAGGCTGTGTAGGTCCCAGATGCATATCTGACTGCCAGACATGTCAAAACTGCCACTCGCTGACGCAAGTACCTGGAATAGTTACCATATAGGGGTAGATTTGGTATATGGGCAAGTCTCAATGTTTAAATTACTTTCATATAGTATTAATAATGTCATTGATGCAAGAATTCTTCCTTTGAATGAATACCAGAACAATTTGCTTAGACAAATATACCTTGATGACACTAGCTTTCTGCAAATAACGTATTTTAAAAATAATCTGCATAAAAATTACAACAATCTTTTTTAGAAACTGTAAATCTACATGCATGTACATGTATTTTTCAATTTACATACATGTATTTTTACGGACAAAAGACTTAACATTTGACATCTAAACATAGGAAGTGAAAAGAAGTTAAGCTACGATTGTCAAAATTTATAAAAACAATTCCAAAAATAATTAATGTGGCAGTGTGACAATGGCAAACAGACAGGTGTTTTGTCTTACCTGACAGTCATTCTGCAGGGCAACTGTGGATATTTCCTCCACGTGGCCGGCCAGGTGCTTCTGGGAGTTGGTGTTCAAATCCTCGAGAATGATCGTGTTGCCACTTGTGTACACAAACAGACCTACAACAGAGGCTTGCAGCTATATTCAGAGTTGGTCACAGCATTTCAAGCCTTGGAACGGACTATACATACACAACAAAAACGAAAAATACATGTACCTTGGGACTGTTTTGCATTCAAAAACACAGACCTTATACATGTACATGTATCATGCTGCAAATATTGCAAGACCTACAAAGAAGTTTTTCGGCTATCAAAAATTGTTTATTACCTTAAAATGTAGGCATTTTTGAGCTCACACCTAAATGGCAAATGAAGCAATAATGTTATTCTTAGTACAGTTTCCTTTCTTAGTTATACATGTACATAGTCAATGGAAGCATTAGCTGCAGGGCCCATATCCACACAGCTCCTTAGTAAATGCTCCTTATGCATGGCCAAATTCATGTTAGAATTCCTCGTAGCTAAATAAGCAAGATACATGCATGACCAAATTAATGTTAAAATTCCTCGTAGCTAAATAAGCAAGATACATGCATGGCCAAATTCATGTTAGAATTCCTCGTAGCTAACTAAGCAAGATACATGCATGGCCAAATTCATGTTAGAATTCCTCGTAGCTAAATAAGCAAGATACATGCATGACCAAATTCATGTTAGAATTCCTCGTAGCTAAATAAGCAAGATACGTGCATGGCCAAATTGATGTTAGAATTCCTCGTAGCTAAATAAGCAAGATACATGCATGGCCAAATTCATGTTAGAATTCCTCGTAGCTAAATAAGCAAGATACATGCATGACCAAATTCATGTTAGAATTCCCCGTAGCTAAATAAGCAAGATACATGCATGGCCAAATTCATGTTAGAATTCCTCGTAGCTAAATAAGCAAGATACATGCATGGCCAAATTCATGTTAGAATTCCTCGTAGCTAAATAAGCAAGATAAATGCATGACCAAATTCATGTTAGAATTCCTCGTAGCTAAACAAGCAAGATACATTAATGACCAAATTCATGTAAGAATTCCTCCAAGCTAACTAAGCAAGATACATGCATGACCAAATTCATGTAAGAATTCCTCCAAGCTAACTAAGCAAGATACATGCATGACCAAATTCATGTTAGAATTTGTCCAAGCTAAATAAGCAAGATACATGCATGACCAAATTCATGTTAGAATTTCTCCAAGCTAAATAAGCAAGATACATTAATGACCAAATTCATGTTTAAACTCCTCCCAGCAAAATAAGCAAGATACATGCATGACCAAATTCATGTTAGAATTCCTCCAAGCTAAATAAGCAATATACATAATAATGTTATTCTTAGTACAGTTTCCTTTCTTAGTTATACATGTACATAGTCAACTGAAGCATTAGCTGCAGGGCCCATATCCACAAAGCTCCTTAGTAAAAATCTAAGTAAATGTCTTAAAATCGTAAAATTCCTTAAGTCTGTTGTTGGTTCATTTAAAGGTTAATTTGTCATAAATGGTTTTAATATGATAAACAATCAACAATTGCTTCTTCACTTCAAAGAGAAATTATTGATTTTCATGATAACATTTTTATTTTGAATTTTCACTTAAATATGACTTAAGATAAGATTTTTCCTAAGGAGCTTTGTGGATAAGGCCCCTGATTATGCTTGATAATAGCGCACTATATTATGGGATGTGGTAATACATAGCCTCTAAGTGGTACCTGTATCTGGGTGCCATTATATTATGGGATGTGGTAATACATAGCCTCTAAGTGGTACCTGTATCTGGGTGCCATTATATTATGGGATGTGGTAATACATAGCCTCTATGTGGTACCTGTATCTGGGTGCCATTATATTATGGGATGTGGTAATACATAGCCTCTATGTGGTACCTGTATCTGGGTGCCATTATATTATGGGATGTGGTAATACATAGCCTCTATGTGGTACCTGTATCTGGGTGCCATTATATTATGGGATGTGGTAATACATAGCCTCTATGTGGTACCTGTATCTGGGTGCCATTATATTATGGGATGTGGTAATACGTAGCCTCTAAGTGGTACCTGTATCTTGGTGCCATTATATTATGGGATGTGGTAATACATAGCCTCTATGTTGTACCTGTATCTGGGTGCCATTATATTATGGGATGTGGTAATACATAGCCTCTATGTGGTACCTGTATCTGGGTGCCATTATATTATGGGATGTGGTAATACATAGCCTCTATGTGGTACCTGTATCTGGGTGCCATTATATTATGGGATGTGGTAATACATAGCCTCTAAGTGGTACCTGTATCTGGGTGCCATTATATTATGGGATGTGGTAATACATAGCCTCTATGTTGTACCTGTATCTGGGTGCCATTATATTATGGGATGTGGTAATACGTAGCCTCTAAGTGGTACCTGTATCTGGGTGCCATTATATTATGGGATGTGGTAATACATAGCCTCTATGTTGTACCTGTATCTGGGTGCCATTACATTATGGGATGTGGTAATACATAGCCTCTATGTTGTACCTGTATCTGGGTGCCATTATATTATGGGATGTGGTAATACATAGCCTCTATGTGGTACCTGTATCTGGGTGCCATTATATTATGGGATGTGGTAATACATAGCCTCTATGTGGTACCTGTATCTGGGTGCCATTATATTATGGGATGTGGTAATACATAGCCTCTAAGTGGTACCTGTATCTGGGTGCCATTATATTATGGGATGTGGTAATACATAGCCTCTATGTTGTACCTGTATCTGGGTGCCATTATATTATGGGATGTGGTAATACATAGCCTCTATGTGGTACCTGTATCTGGGTGCCATTATATTATGGGATGTGGTAATACATAGCCTCTATGTGGTACCTGTATCTGGGTGCCATTATATTATGGGATGTGGTAATACATAGCCTCTATGTGGTACCTGTATCTGGGTGCCATTATATTATGGGATGTGGTAATACATAGCCTCTAAGTGGTACCTGTATCTGGGTGCCATTATATTATGGGATGTGGTAATACATAGCCTCTATGTGGTACCTGTATCTGGGTGCCATTATATTATGGGATGTGGTAATACATAGCCTCTATGTGGTACCTGTATCTGGGTGCCATTATATTATGGGATGTGGTAATACATAGCCTCTATGTGGTACCTGTATCTGGGTGCCATTATAGTATGGGATGTGGTAATACATAGCCTCTATGTGGTACCTGTATCTGGGTGCCATTATATTATGGGATGTGGTAATACATAGCCTCTATGTTGTACCTGTATCTGGGTGCCATTATATTATGGGATGTGGTAATACATAGCCTGTATGTGGTACCTGTATCTGGGTGCCATTATATTATGGGATGTGGTAATACATAGCCTCTATGTGGTACCTGTATCTGGGTGCCATTATATTATGGGATGTTGTAATACGTAGCCTCTAAGTGGTACCTGTATCTGGGTGCCATTATATTATGGGATGTGGTAATACATAGCCTCTATGTGGTACCTGTATCTGGGTGCCAGACCATGTTGTTTCTGGCGTTACCGTTGTAGCCAATCACAGACCTCAGTTTCACTCCGGCCTGGTTTGGGGGAGCTGTGTAGCGGCGCTGCAAAAAATAAGAAGCCAAACATGATACACTCTGGTACATTTCATGTGATTTTATTCATGGATGTATTATTTAGTAACTGCAAAAATAAGCTCCTGTTTTATGAACAAACATTCGTAGGTGATCAATATTTCAATGCAAATTAAATTCCTGAGATTGTTTCAGTCTATCATTTACAGTAGGGAGTTACATGTATCTAGGAACAGAAAAGGTACAGGTTTCTGCTCAAATGAAGCAGGACCTATATGCCAGAAAATTCCCTGGCTTTAGCAAATTATATGATTACTCCAGATTTTTATGCTTCCAATTAAGTTTGAAATCATTGCCAGTTGGTCTGTCATTGAAAGTTTTAAAACAATATAATTCATTTCAAAAATATACTATAAATATCCTGAGAAATCACTAATTTTCGTGGAGGTATAATTTTCGCGCTTTTTGCGCTCCCGCCATTATGCGACTTTATGACCACCGCGAACATTTCCTGATTGCGCAATCTAGTAACGCCTCAGGAGTTTACACGTTAGTTCAGATATACGTAAGTAATGGTTCATAAATAGACACAGGTATATGTCATTTAATGACTACAACCGTAACTTTCCTGGTTGAAGTATTAACATTAATTTTATATGGACGTTCTGCCCAGTCTGGTGTTTCATCCAATAATCAACATGTTCTTTTTTAAAAACACAACTTACTTTTTTTTTAAATCAGCTTTGCGCGAATTTAAGACTGCGCGAATTTGTCCTCGATCGCAAGAGCACGAAATTTGTAGCCCGCAAAATTAAGTGTTTCCACAGTAAAGATGGGCAACAGAGAAAAGCAAACATAAACAGTTTGGATCACTATTCAAATTGCCAAATTACAACTCGTTAACTCCACAGACCTGTGCCATGCCGTGTTTCTTTTCCCTCTGTACGAAGTGCTTGTGTGCCGCAGGCCTGACTATCTCATGCTCCGAATGCCTCTTGCGGGGTGTCATGCCCACGGGTGCGGCCCGCTTGCACGGGACGCGTGCGGGGGTGGTATGCTTGGTGAAATGCTGGCCATACTGACCATTGCTAATGGGCACACTTTCCTCATCCTGAAAATATGCACATTATTTTCTTAGTACATGTTAAACTTACACATATTGACATTTTCCATGTTTATTAACAATAATCATACACTTCAACATGCGCGAATGAGTGGAGAATACCAGTGAATGATAACCCGATCATTTCACTCTGGGTCCAGTGAAATGATAACGTTTGATCATTTCACTCTTGGTTATATTGAACTACTTCTAACTTTGTTTTTATGTTTATTTTTTTTTAAAGTATGTGAATACCCTAATTGTCAGTGTAAACATCGGCCTTTTTAAACAACAGAAAAAACATAATAATATTTAATACAAATATAATTAAGCGACAAGGACGCAGTAAGAGTGGCACTACTTTCCCACCACAACAGTGATCGATAATTTTTTAATCATATGACGTCATAAACAAAACTGGTGATGCTGCAGCATATCTCGCGCATTTTTTAAAATTTATCATTCAAAAGCATATAATACAAAAGACAAGTTGTTTAAAACAGTGTAAGATCGTATTTTATTTCATTTATGGTCATAGACACTCGATATTTTCACTCGTGGCTGTGCCACTTGAGAAAATATTGTTTCTATGACCACTCATTATATAAAATTCTATCTTACACTGCATTAAACAAATATCCTGTATATTTCTAACATACCAAACAGATCATTAGTATTAAATGAAGCAAAACTACAGCTCTGACAGTGGTCGAACACTAACACACACTCTGCAATCAATATAGAGAAATCCACATACAGGTTCATCTTGGTCTTGTGTGTAGGAGCCGTTCAGGGCAGAATGGGGCCGGCGTTTCCCCAGGGACCCAGGGGCTGCAGCAAGCACAGACTCCTTCTCAGAGGCAATAGACTCATCATCATCTGCAACCAGAAATACTGTTAGTAAGACTCAATCAAAGAGTTCAATGAAACAACATTCTTTCACTTGCCTTTTGAATATAAGAAAATTATAGGTTCCAATATATCGATACAATACACTTCGTGAGGATTTTTGCCTAAATCACTATTCAACTGTGGACATTTTTATTATTGGGTGAAAAATTACCGAGATTTTAACACGAAAGCTACCAAAACATTGTGGTGTCACATAAACACATTTCTACATTGTTGGTTATATAATAGACTCAATCATCTATGAAACATATTTTATCTGCTATATCTGAATTAAAGTATGACAACTTGTCAAGACATTTGCAAAACACTTCACTTCAAACAAAATTAAAGAACATACTAAGGATGGCAACGAATATTCAAATAATGAAAACTATTCTAATAGGCCTTTCCCAAAACTAGGTTACTTCCCTTGCGTTATCACGAGTGATGTCCCCTGTTCACTTCCGGCAACTTTTATTGATTATAAGGCGGGATAAGCGTATTCATATTTACCGGAAAACATGTAATATATTTGATTTTCAATCTTAAAAGTGTGTTGATGTCGTAAAAATAAATTTACAAATATCAGCATAGGTATAAAAGACTTAATTTCTGAATATAAATTAATAATATTTATTTTTGTGTAAACGATCGTTGTGTGTTTTGTATGGTTTCCCTAGATACGTTCTCGGTATACTTCGGATTTATTCGTTATGTGAAATGCTTTGCCCAGGATGGTTATTAAACATGACCTGTACGTCATTGCCGCCTCGTGTTATTTTGTTACCATAAATACATTACGGAATTCCTCGGCCTCGTGCATCATTCGGAATACTTTGCATAGGATTGTTATAAACTGCGATCAACGTAATTTCCGCCTTTTACGAAAACCAGAGCTAGCTGATACAGCACAAAACTATACTTTAAATAAATCGTCAAACATCTTCAAGTATGCCTCGCGGAAGGAAACAGAAACAGCCTGAAACATCAAAAGAACATCTGGAGGATGAATCCAGAATATTGCAGCCCATCCCAGGATGCGGCATTATCGGTTTTGAACAAATTTTACGGGCCGCTAACATTGTCCCTACCAGTTTTAATCGGAATAACAATGAAGGGTGCGGTGTAAGTGGGGAATCTTTGCAAGCTTCCAGTCACTCATTTGACCAATTGTATTCTGTTAATAGCAATTTGAATTCAATCTATGGAAAAGTGGACTGTTGCCTTCTTGATATATGCATCAATCTACCTAACGACGCGGCCTGATAAAGTACATGTATACAAGATATTGCATTACATGATTTTCATGGCGTGAATATAACGAGCAGTTTAGACTCCGTCAGGCTTTACAACCGCAGTCTTGGGCTTCGATAAACAATGGCCTTTGGTGGAGGTGCGTGCAGGTTAGGGGCCCTGAGCGGCAGGCAACACCTGAAGTAAATTACTCGTGTCACCATTACACGCGCACACTTCTGCGGTACCTCAAATAGATCCTAAAGCTGGTTCTAATCCTTGTAACAAAGACTTGAATAACCTTGCACCTTTCCCGATTAATATTGAAAAATTACGTGCATATTTAGCAATTTACAAACCCTGAATGGGGTTTTTCAATGCATTACAGTGGCCCACGATTAAATTGTGTAAGAACTTAAAATCGGCTTTAGCAAATCCAGATATTATTCAGGATAAAATAAATAAAGAGATCAAAGCTGGAAGAATGGCCGGTCCTTTCTTAGAAAAACCTTTCCCGAATTTTACTGTATCCCCCATAGGCTTGGTTCCCCCCAAAAACACCAAGAGAATTTAGAATGATTCACCACTTATTATTTCCAGGAGAATCTGTGAATGACTTTATTGACAAAAAATACTGTTCTGTGCAGTACACTACTTTCGATGAAGCGGTTCATATGAATCAGGATTTAGGTCAAAATTGCAAACTCTTCGAAATGGAACTAAAAAAAATGTGTTACGTCTTTTGCCCGTGCGGCCTGAGGATTTTGAAATTCTTGGGATAAATTTTAATGAAAGGTATTATGTACAAAAAGCGTTACCTTTTGGCGCGTTAGTCAGCTGTAAAACATTTGAAAAATTTTCGACGTTTTTGGAATTTTGTGTCAAGTGTAAAATGGCGTCCGTGAGGTTAATACACATTTAGACGATTTTTTGGGTGGCGATAAATCAAAGCAAGTTTGCTATAAACTTATGGATTTATTTATTTAATGTGCCATTAGCAGATGAAAAAAAAAGAAAGGCCCGAGTGAAATAATTGTATTTTTAGGTCTGGAATTGGATTCTGCAAACCTATTAGTGCGTATTCCTACATAAAAATAGTAGAGTTAGAGGACAAAATCCAATGTCTAGTACATAAAAAGAAAACTATTTTGAAAGAAATGCAGTCACTTATAGGATCCCTTAACTTCTGTTGCAGGGCAATCCCAGTCGGGCGGCCATTTTGTAGGAGATTAATTAACACTACTTGTGGCAAAACAAAGGCTTTTCATCGCATACAAGTAACATGCGCTGTCAAGCAAGACTTGAAATGTGGTTAACGTTTTTGCGAAATTACAAGTCAGTTTTTCACGATCAATATTGGATATCTAATGAGGATACTCAGTTGTTTACAGATAGCGCGGGTGGTACTGAGCTTGGGTTTGGAATTTATTTTCAAGGTCATTGGTGTCACGCACGTTCGCCTGAAAAATGGCGGCGCCAGGGTGTTACTAAAGACAGTACCGTTCTAGAATTATTTCCAATCGTTGTCGCATTGTTCGTTTGGGGAGCAGACTTAAAAAATAAAAAGATAAGGCTTCACTGCGACAATGAGGCAGTTGTTCATATTTTTAATAAGTCGACATCGAAGTCCGATATGGTCATGAATTTAATTTAATTCGATTTAATTCAAGCTTTAACTTTAAAGTGCTTGGAAATAAATGTCATTGTTGGCGCTACGCACGTGCCAGGGTCTCATAACGTATTGTGCAATGCGTTATCTCGGTTTCAGATTACAAAATTAAGAGAGTTGGCCCCGGAAGCAGACCCAATTCCAACGTCGTTTCCTGATTATCTTTGGAACATTTTCAGAATAGAGCACATGAGTTAATGTTTAGTAGTATGTCGGTTAGCTCGTGGCGGTCTTACAGCACAGCTTGTAATGTTTTCCAAAATTTTAGGAAAGCGTATAATCTCTCCAGCAGTTGGCCAGCTGAACAGCAACATATAGTACTATTTGTAGCCTATTGTTTTGAAAAAGGGCTATCGCCAAAATCGATCAAAAGCTATATCTCAGGGTTGAGCTTTTTCCACAAAGTAAGTGGTTGGTACAATATAAGTAACATTTTTATAATAAAAAAAATGCTGGAGGGTTGTTATCGTACTCAAAAACTGTAGACACAAGGGCGCCAATCACAATAAAAGTGTTATCGGTGATTGTATCACAATTAGCAAAAGTGTGCTAAAGTGGATGTTGAGAATGTCCTATTCAATGCCATGTTTGTTCTGGCATATTTCGGTCTGTTTCAGGTTCGTGAATTAGTAGTAACTAACACAAGTAGTAATTAGCTACAATTTAATGATTTAATTGTGTCCGGTGATAAGCGGGCCATAATAGTTATCTTAAGAAAATATATAACAAATCAGCGCTGTATTCCTGTAACGATCCGGACCCCACAGGAAACGGAAGCTACGATGTGTCCCGTAAGATCCTTTTTGAACTACTTTGCTGTGAGACCGAAAATCTTAGGACTGTTTGGGGGTCGACAGCAAGAGACATGAAATCGAGTCGGTACCGATTAATCGCGATACGCCCGGGTTCTTTAGGCGCGATGGTGTTCATCTTTCGGATGTAGGTCTAGAAATGTATTTTAACTGTTTACACGACGTCATATTGAAGTTTTTGTGAAAGCGAGTCCAGAATTTGTGGGGGGTAATTTTGCTAAATTTATTGTGGCGGAAAATTCTGTTTGCCGGGGGTTGAAGGGGCATGCGTACTTGTTTAATAACATAGATTTCTTTAATTAATGTTAACTGGCAATGTTTCAAGACATTTGCTCGAAAGGACATGGGCAACATCCGTTGTAACGCAAGATTTTTCGGGCAATAACCAGTAATTAAATATCACACTTTTCAATATAGTCCCAATACCGTATGGCCAGTGGATGCGTTAAATGTCCGGGTTAAAATGTAAAATCACTCGTTTTACGTCATTCAGCTGAGTTGTAAGTTTACACACTGTTGGAATTTAAAAAGAGCAATCAGAATACAATATTGAGTGTTTCTGTGTTTATGGATGGATTAGGATAATAAGATTTATATCAAAAAGTGTATACACGGAATATATGGCTTGAATGGAACCGGTGAGATTAATTCCATTTCAATTTCTATAAGTCGAGTGTATTCCGATACCTGGCTGGATAGTTGTGTGTAGAGAACAGAGTTGCGAACATAAGGATTTGGATCTAGTAATTTGGATGCAGTCTTCAATTAGTTTACTTTTGAAGGAATTTACATAAAGGGTTATTTCTTTGATGAATAAACCGTTTCTTGGTTGATTGATCAAAGAAAGTCTATCCACAAAGAATTACCCACTTGCACCAACCGTTTTAAAAGGAATAGAAGGATGATGTTGTTTGCACCTTTAAGGCTTTATCGATTATGCCATGTGCGGATTAACAACTCATTATTGAAGCTAGAACCTCTGTAAAACTAGTCTACAAGATGTTTTTATCAATGAAAAGTTCGGGTGAGTAGAGGTGTACTTCATTTTTAATTTAATGCTGTGTCATTCTGGAAAAACTGAGTCACACGAGTTGTGTGTATGTTTTGAAAGATAATAGCAATGGTATATAATAAACCTCTCGGCGAATATAACGAGCAGTTTAGACTCCTTTGGTGGAGGTGCGTGCAGGTTAGGGGCCCTGAGCGGCAGGCAACACCTGAAGTAAATTACTCGTGTCACCATTACACGCGCACACTTCTGCGGTACCTCAAATAGATCCTAAAGCTGGTTCTAATCCTTGTAACAAAGACTTGAATAACCTTGCACCTTTCCCGATTAATATTGAAAAATTACGTGCATATTTAGCAATTTACAAACCCTGAATGGGGTTTTTCAATGCATTACAGTGGCCCACGATTAAATTGTGTAAGAACTTAAAATCGGCTTTAGCAAATCCAGACATTATTCAGGATAAAATAAATAAAGAGATCAAAGCTGGAAGAATGGCCGGTCCTTTCTTAGAAAAACCTTTCCCGAATTTTACTGTATCCCCCATAGGCTTGGTTCCCCCCAAAAACACCAAGAGAATTTAGAATGATTCACCACTTATTATTTCCAGGAGAATCTGTGAATGACTTTATTGACAAAAAATACTGTTCTGTGCAGTACACTACTTTCGATGAAGCGGTTCATATGAATCAGGATTTAGGTCAAAATTGCAAACTCTTCGAAATGGAACTAAAAAAAATGTGTTACGTCTTTTGCCCGTGCGGCCTGAGGATTTTGAAATACTTGGGATATATTTTAACAAAAGGTATTATGTACAAAAAGCGTTACCTTTTGGCGCGTTAGTCAGCTGTAAAACATTTGAAAAATTTTCGACGTTTTTGGAATTTTGTGTCAAGTGTAAAATGGCGTCCGGCAGGTTATACACATTTAGACGATTTTTTGGGTGGCGATAAATCAAAGCAAGTTTGCTATAAACTTATGGATTTATTTATTTAATGTGCCATTAGCAGATGAAAAAAAAAGAAAGGCCCGAGTGAAATAATTGTATTTTTAGGTCTGGAATTGGATTCTGCAAACCTAGTAGTGCGTATTCCTACATAAAAATAGTAGAGTTAGAGGACAAAATCCAATGTCTAGTACATAAAAAGAAAACTATTTTGAAAGAAATGCAGTCACTTATAGGATCCCTTAACTTCTGTTGCAGGGCAATCCCAGTCGGGCGGCCATTTTGTAGGAGATTAATTAACACTACTTGTGGCAAAACAAAGGCTTTTCATCGCATACAAGTAACATGTGCTTTCAAGCAAGACTTGAAATGTGGTTAACGTTTTTGCGAAATTACAAGTCAGTTTTTCACGATCAATATTGGATATCTAATGAGGATACTCAGTTGTTTACAGATAGCGCGGGTGGTACTGAGCTTGGGTTTGGAATTTATTTTCAAGGTCATTGGTGTCACGCACGTTCGCCTGAAAAATGGCGGCGCCAGGGTGTTACTAAAGACAGTACCGTTCTAGAATTATTTCCAATCGTTGTCGCATTGTTCGTTTGGGGAGCAGACTTAAAAAATAAAAAGATAAGGTTTCACTGCGACAATGAGGCAGTTGTTCATATTTTAAATAAGTCGACATCGAAGTCCGATATGGTCATGAATTTAATTTAATTCGATTTAATTCAAGCTTTAACTTTAAAGTGCTTGGAAATAAATGTCATTGTTCGCGCTACGCACGTGCCAGGGTCTCATAACGTATTGTGCAATGCGTTATCTCGGTTTCAGATTACAAAATTAAGAGAGTTGGCCCCGGAAGCAGACCCAATTCCAACGTCGTTTCCTGATTATCTTTGGAACATTTTCAGAATAGAGCACATGAGTTAATGTTTAGTAGTATGTCGGTTAGGCCGTGGCGGTCTTACAGCACAGCTTGTAATGTTTTCCAAAATTTTAGGAAAGCGTATAATCTCTCCAGCAGTTGGCCAGCTGAACAGCAACATACAGTACTATTTGTAGCCTATTGTTTTGAAAAAGGGCTATCGCCAAAATCGATCAAAAGCTATATCTCAGGGTTGAGCTTTTTCCACAAAGTAAGTGGTTGGTACAATATAAGTAACATTTTTATAATAAAAAAAATGCTGGAGGGTTGTTATCGTACTCAAAAACTGTAGACACAAGGGCGCCAATCACTATAAAAGTGTTATCGGTGATTGTATCACAATTAGCAAAAGTGTGCTAAAGAGGATGTTGAGAATGTCCTATTGAAAGCCATGTTTGTTCTGGCATATTTCGGTCTGTTTCAGGTTCGTGAATTAGTAGTAACTAACACAAGTAGTAATTAGCTACAATTTAATGATTTAATTGTGTCCGGTGATAAGCGGGCCATAATAGTTATCTTAAGAAAATATAAAACAAATCAGCGCTGTATTCCTGTAACGATCCGGACCCCACAGGAAACGGAAGCTACGATGTGTCCCGTAAGATCCGTTTTGAACTACTTTGCTGTGAGACCGAAAATCTTAGGACTGTGCTTTTGGGGGTCGACAGCAAGAGACATGAAATCGAGTCGGTACCGATTAATCGCGATACGCCCGGGTTCTTTAGGCGCGATGGTGTTCATCTTTCGGATGTAGGTCTAGAAATGTATTTTAACTGTTTACACGACGTCATATTGAAGTTTTTGTGAAAGCGAGTCCAGAATTTGTGGGGGGTAATTTTGCTAAATTTATTGTGGCGGAAAATTCTGTTTGCCGGGGGTTGAAGGGGCATGCGTACTTGTTTAATAACATAGATTTCTTTAATTAATGTTAACTGGCAATGTTTCAAGACATTTGCTCGAAAGGACATGGGCAACATCCGTTGTAACGCAAGATTTTTCGGGCAATAACCAGTAATTAAATATCACACTTTTCAATATAGTCCCAATACCGTATGGCCAGTGGATGCGTTAAATGTCCGGGTTAAAATGTAAAATCACTCGTTTTACGTCATTCAGCTGAGTTGTAAGTTTACACACTGTTGGAATTTAAAAAGAGCAATCAGAATACAATATTGAGTGTTTCTGTGTTTATGGATGGATTAGGATAATAAGATTTATATCAAAAAGTGTATACACGGAATATATGGCTTGAATGGAACCGGTGAGATTAATTCCATTTCAATTTCTATAAGTCGAGTGTATTCCGATACCTGGCTGGATAGTTGTGGGTAGAGAACAGAGTTGCGAACATAAGGATTTGGATCTAGTAATTTGGATGCAGTCTTCAATTAGTTTACTTTTGAAAGGAATTTACATAAAGGGTTATTTCTTTGATGAATAAACCGTTTCTTGGTTGATTGATCAAAGAAAGTCTATCCACAAAGAATTACCCACTTGCACCAACCGTTTTAAAAGGAATAGAAGGATGATGTTGTTTGCACCTTTAAGGCTTTATCGATTATGCCATGTGCGGATTAACAACTCATTATTGAAGCTAGAACCTCTGTAAAACTAGTCTACAAGATGTTTTTATCAATGAAAAGTTCGGGTGAGTAGAGGTGTACTTCATTTTTAATTTAATGCTGTGTCATTCTGGAAAAACTGAGTCACACGAGTTGTGTGTATGTTTTGAAAGATAATAGCAATGGTATATAATAAACCTCTCGGCGAAGATAAATCCTTCATACACTTTTGGAAAGTTAAAATTGCCAGCCAGTTTGGTCTTTTGTTGTTGAACAGTTTGGTCGAAACACGGAATTGCATTTAAATAAAACCTTCTATCTACTGTAGTGTGTAGCATTTGGCATGTTGATCAAAATTTGAATCAAAGCATAAGGCGATATTTTATCTTGTTACACTGCGTTTTGCATTGAATTGTTTAGGACTATTTCGAGTGGCGGAAACATCATGAATAGATACTATATTACAACATAAGGTTAGATTCAGTAAATTTAATGCGTTTTTTAGTACTGTTTCAAATAATTAAACGTTAATATTGTGTTTGTTAAACATAAAATAAATAAATAAATAAACAAAATTATTGTAGGATAAATAGAATATTAGGTTAGTGTCTTTGTGTACTTGAACTTATCGGACTCGTCTCCGAAGGCTTACACTGCTCGGCGAGCCTCGCCGTGTAAACCTTTCTTCAACTTGTCTGATAAATTCAAGTACACAAAGACACTAACCTAATATTCTCTATGTCTCTGCATGCAGATCTTAATCATCAATTAATAATCAATTGCACGGATTAGCGGTATTGTTCTAAGGGCAATTTGATAAGATCCCCGCGGATTGTGGCTTTGGTATTTTTATGACCCCTCTTCCGACACATAACTAAGTATCCATTCCATTGAGAGAACATGTGTTCATTCATGGTATTTATGTATGGAAAACAACCATTTAAGATGAGGCAAGGAGACTACGTTGTTTCCAGATAACTGTCATACAGACATGTGGCCTTAGTAATGAGTTTATTTAAAAAACGAAACTACATTTAGTTCTAATAATTCATTTTTGTAACATATATCCTCTATGATTTTTTTTTAATAATATTTAATCAAAAACACATGGTTTTAAAAATTTCCATTACAAGTTTTGAAAGCCGCTTGGTCTTAGATCTATAATACTTTATATGGCAAGCTAGGGAAAAAGTCGCCGGAAGTCGGGTTTCAAATTTGCGGATGTGAATTCGCAACAACAGGAGGTGATTTCCAAGGGAGATCACCTAGCTTAGGGAAAGGCCTATACTTTTTAGGTATTTGAATACTTACCTTTTTATTAATTACATTTGAATAAGCATATTAAATACAATATTTGTCAATGTCAGTCCCTAAAGATATAGCGTTTTCCTGTCGCCTTAGCTTCTCTTGTACGCAGGATATGTGTAAAAATCTACCTATCACCCTATTGTTATGAATATGACAGGTTGTTGTTATTGCTAGTCCCATTATATCGACCACAGTCTCTTATCAGTTCACAAGTTCACTTATATGGGAAGTAGGGGATTAAAACATGTTCGAGGTTTTAATTGGTGTTCTTGCGTACATGTACACATGTGCTCTGAAACAACATGTCACCTTCCTAGTTATTTCGTGGAAACAGCAGCGAAGTTGTCTGGAAATATTTGCATGTGCTAAATAAAAGGTTTGAAGTCTTTCCCATTATATAAAATTGCAAAATCGCAATATAGTTCTAATATGTACATTAAAGTCCGTGTATTTGCCGCAATTTTTCTCATCATGCGTTGGTGATGGCTATAAACCACACAATCAAGTCATTTTAGCAATACATTTCCATCAGTTTACCAGTACTGCCTCTGATGATCGAATATTCAAATACTTCATCAATCGAATACTCAAATACTTCATCAATCGAATATTCAAATACTTCATCAATCGAATATTCAAATACTTCATCAATCGAATATTCAAATATCATTTGTGGGATTCGTTGCCATCCCTAGTACATACACATATTTTGACATGATTTTTTCCTCAATTTCTCCAAATGCATTTATACAAAGAAGTGAAATTTAAAAAAAAACACTTATGGGCAGGAACTCAAAAGTTTCGTTAAAACTCATCATTTCAAACATACCAGTATTCAGCAAATTTAAGCAGTATTTAAAAATAAAATTTGCCATTCACAGGGGCACACTCAGCTGACAGGAAGACGAATAATACCCCTTGATAAACATGTACCTTCATATGGGTCCCTCTGTATTGAGCTAAGGTCACCAATTCTGCCGGGAGATTCCAAACTGGTAGGTCTCGGGGAAGTTCTTCGGGGGTTGTCCAGGAACGAGTGACTTGGACTCTCCCGCCCCGGACTGTGCCGACCGGTCTTGCTGCTCCGGAAGGACACGCTCGTAGGCTTACCCGTGTTACCCGTCAGAAAGTCCTTCTCACGGTATTCTCTGCCTCTGGAAGATCAGATAGGGGTGGGGTAATTGTTTGTTGTTATCAGGTTAAGAATGGCATTTCTATGAAAGAGTTGTTGTTACCAAGTTAACAAAGATTTCTTATTTCCGGAAATGAATTGCTTGTGGAAAAGTGTTTTCAAATTATTTTTTACACAAGTACCGGAAGGTCATGTCATTCACAGGATTGAACAAATCATATCAAATCATATGTCAGATTATGCTATGGTTTCTCAACCAAAATTGCAAATAAATAGTATTTCGAGAGGATTGTTGGAATTGGTAATATCTGGCCTTCTAATAAATGGGATAAATGCGTCAACAGGAACGGGTCCCATCAACCTAAGAAAGGGAAAACAATAAAACTGCTATGACATGGTGGCTACTTACTCTGACGGTGAGGGAGGCCTGTAGGCCAGGAAATCCCAGAGATAGAGCGCCTCCCCTACACTGAGGAGGTTCTTGCTGTCCGGAGTGAATATCAGTCGAGATACGTTCTCGGAGTGGCCAATAAATAACTTCAAGGAGTAAGAAAATTTTCTTATTCTATTCATTTTCATACATTTGATTTCCTATATTAAAGGCACAACTTGAGAACTGATTTGAAGCATACAGACTACTTGTTTCACATTTAGACAACTGGTAGTCTTATACTTAGCAAAATCAGTAGACACTCCAGTGTGGTACATTTGTACAACAATTTACACAAAGGAACATACAACACTGATCTCATTAATCTAGCTAATTAATAACTATAATTAAAATATATAGTTATACAACCTAGTGTCCACAGCAATTGTATAAGATCTTTTTATTAATATAATCAGACCATGTGGCAAATGTACAGAAATTATTTTCTTAAGAATTAGTTCTCAATTTAGTGATTGCATACACAGTGTTTTGAATCTATGGCCATATAATCTAAAGTGATCATGGCATTATGCAAATGAGGCGTGTTGTGTGAAAACCGGGCTTAATGTATATGAGTAGTGTCATTCCAGATTAACCTGTTCACTGACTAATCCAGGACGGCACTTTTCCCTTTTATAGTATTTTCAGTTTCAAGGAAATCCAGTTTCCATAAATCCACTGTATGCGGAAAGTGTCATCCCGGATTAGCCTGTGCAGATTGCACAGGTTAATCCCGGACGACACTTCACACTGTTTTCACACAACACGCCTCATTTAAATTTAAGAACTCCATTCCCTCTTCTAACCTGGAAGTTGATATCCAACTTCATGCTGTAGTCCCAAATCTTGATTGCCTTGTCTCCACCTGTTGCCAGGTAACGACCATTCTCAGACAGGGCTAGGGACAAGCAGCTGTTCTTGTGGATGTGCTCGATCTGAAATCAATTGAAGATTACCACTTACATGTACTAGAATAGCTTGCATAATCTTCACAGATCTGCAAATGAGACAATGGCAAAAAGGCAAAAAATAATGATATCCTGTTGAAATATTACCGTAGTTGCTACTTCTAACTTTTATAATTTCTAGAACTCCCGTTTTCCTAGTGGCTGCAAATTTAACGTGTTGCTAGTAAATAACTGTTTTATTATATTGACAGAGATGATGAAATTGAAAATGTTTTTCATTCGATGTACACCTTTTAAAAATTATTTGTATACATGTTTATTTTGTTGGCTGTGAAATATCTCACAATGCACTTGAAACAGCATTGTCAAGGCGTAACAAACCAAGATAATTCCTTCATCTGCGGAAATAGTTCATGGACCAATTGTAAACGTTTTGTTTATAGAACATGTAATAATGCAAGATACTGTAAATTTTACTAAAGAAAGTCTTCAGCAAGGCTGACCCCTGATTTTACAATGTTAGTTTCAATAGTGATTGATGAACACTCAAGCTAAAATATGATAAATTTAATTCAAGAAATATTCATTATTTTAATTCCAATTATTCAATTTAAACAAGATAAAAATGACAACAGATGATTGGGATACAAATGTGGCTTCTAGAGTGTTCACAAGCTTTTTAAATTTTTCAACTTATCCATATAATGAAAACTGAACAACCTCCCCTCCCCTGGCGGCCATGTTTTTCAACGGGCCAGAACCATTTTCTTAGTCAGCCAAAATATCATATGAACAAATGTTCTGAGCAAGTTTTATGTTGATTGGGAAAAAAATGTAACTTCCAGAATATTCACAAGCTTTTTCGATAGCCCAATTAGGAAAACTTTTTCTATAGCCATATAAGTAAAACTGCCCCCCCCCCACCCCCCTGGCGGCCATGTTTTACAACGGACCGGAACCAATGTCGAACTTGGCCGAGATATCATATGAACAAAGGATCTGAGCAGGTTTCATGTTGATGGGACAAAAAATGTGACTTCTAGAGTGTTCACAAGCTTTTCCTATAGCCATATAAGGAAAACTTCCCGACCCCCTGGCCGCCATGTTTTTCAAGGACCAGAACCATCTTCGCACTCAGCTGAGATATCATAAGAACAAAGGTTCTGAGCAAGTTTCATGTTGATTGGGCAAAAAATGTGACTTCTAGAGTGTTTACAAGCTTTTCCTATAGCCATATAAGGAAAACTGCCCCCCCCCCGACATGGCGGCCATGTTTTTCAACGGACCTAACCATTTTCTAACTCGGCCGAGATATCATACGAACAAAGGTTCTGAGCAAGTTTCATGATGATAGGGCAAAAAATGTGACTTGTAGAGTGTTCACAAGCTTTTCCTATAGCCATATAAGGACAACTGCCCCGCCCCCTGGCGGCCATGTTTTTTAAAGGAGTGGAACCATTTTCTAACTCTGGCGAGATATCATAAGAACAAAGCTTCTGATGAAGTTTTATGTTGATTGGGCACAAAATGTAACTTCTAGAGTGTTCACAAGCTTTTTCTATAGCAATACAAGGAAAACTGCCCCGCCCCCTGGCGGCCATGTTTTTCAACAGACCGGAACTATTTTCAAACTCGGCCGAGATATCATTAGAATAAATGTTCTGAGCAAGTTTCATATTGATTAGGCAAAACATGTGACTTCTAGAGTGTTCACAAGCTTTTTCTTCAATTTGACCTAGTGACCTAGTTTTTGACCCCACATGACCCTGTTTCGAACTCGGCTGAGATATCATTGGGACAAATGTTCTGACCAAGTTTCATGAAGATTGGCCAATTAATGTTCCCTCTAGATGTTCACAAGGTAAATGTTGACGACGCACGATGGAAGACGGACAAAAGGCAATCACAAAAGCTCACCATGAGCACGTTGTGCTCAGGTGAGCTAAAAATATTACTTCTAGGGTGTTCACAAGCTTTTTATTCAATATGACCTACCACCTAGTTTTTGACCCAACAAATATCATAAGAACAAATGTTCTGAGCAAGTTTCATGTTGACTGGACAAAAAATGTGACTTTTGGAGCATTCACAAGCTTTTTCTATAGCCATATAAGAAAAACTGCCCCACCCCCTTGCGACCATATTTTTTCAACGGAGCGGAACCATTATCAAATTCAGTCTAGATATCGCAAGAACAAATGTTCTGACCAAGTTTCATCTTCATTTGGCTAAAAATGTGACTTCTTTAGTGTTCACAAGCTTTTTCTTCAATTTGACCTAGTGACCTAGTTTTTCACCCCACATGACCCAGTTTCCAACTCGTCCGAGATATCACTGGGACTAATGTTCTGTGCAAGTTTCATAAAGATTGGGCAATAAATGTGGCCTCTAGAGTGTTCACAAGCTTTTTTTAAGTTTTCAATATATCCATATAAGGAAAACTGCCTCTCCCTGTGGCGGCCATGTTGTTCAACGGAGAGGAACCATTTTCAAACTCGGTCGAGATATCATAAGAACAAATGTTCTGAGCAGGTTTCATGTTGATGGGGCCGAAAATGTGACTTGTAGAATGTTCAAAAGCTTTTTCTATAGCCATATAAGGAAAACTGGCCCGCCCCCTGGAGGCCATGTTTTTCAACTGAGCAGAACCATTTGCGAACTCGACCAATATATCATTAGAACAAACGTTCTGAGCAAATGTCATGTTGATCGGGCAAACAATTTGACTTCCACAGTGTTCACAAGCTTTTTCTTTAATTTGACCTAGTTTTTGACCTCACATGACCCAGTTTCATCAATGTCCAAGATATCATTGGGACAAATGTTCCGGGCAAGTTTCATGAAGATTGGGCAATAAATGTGACCTCTAGAGTATTCACAAGGTACATGTAAATGTTGACGACGGAAGACGGACAAAAGGTGATCACAAAAGCTCACCATGAGCACGTTGTGCTCAGGTGAGCTAAAAAAAAAAAAAAAAAAGACAAAACTACAGCCAACTAGCGTTACCTCAGAGAGAATCCTGCCAGTGCGAGCCTCGAACTTGAGCAGTTTGTTGTGTCCGGTGACCACAAGGAGATGGTCCACCTTCTGAGGGGCGTAGTATACCCTGCTGGCAGTGTCCACTTTCGACTTGCCCGACTGACCAACACTGGACACATCGATACGCATTGTCTGAGAAAGGTTCAGAGTCATTTTGTTACAATGTATACAAGTATTCTTTATTACTTACCAGTATAAAGGATGAAATTTTTTCTGTTTAACATCAATAACTATTTCAAAGCTTTCTTCAAATTCTTAGTTAAGCAACAAGCAGCATGTAAATGATTGAACTTACATATAGTAATCCACAGAAATAAAATTTTGTTTACTAAAAAAAATACAACAAAAACATAGTTTTAATTAAAATCCAGTAGTCAAAACCAACACTAATTTTTATGTAGGTGCATATGTGAATAACTTGAAAAACAAACGAGGCTTGCCGTGGGAAAACCAGGTTTAATGCATGTGCGTAAAGTGCCGTCCCGGATTAGCCTTTGCAGTCCGCACAGGCTAATTCATCATGGCACTTTGGGTGTTTATGGTATTTTCTGTTTCAAGGAAGTCTTTTCTAAACATAAATCCACTGTAAGCGGGAAGTGCCGTCCTAGATTAGCCTGTGCAGACTGCACAGGCTGATCCGGGACAACACTTTACGCACATGCATTACTGGTAAGCCTAGTTTTCCCACGACACCCCTCAAACTAATTTTCTCTATTTGATAAGTTCCTACAGTTGTGAATGATGCTACTTACTTCATCTAGGGTCTTAGAATCCACAAAAGTCACTGTATACTCTGTAGGCCCAATGAAAGCCACCCTACGGCCGTCTGGACTGACTGCCAAAGCATCTGGACAGTACTTCTCTCCCCTGGCCGTCGTGTTACCAAGAAGACGGAGGAGGGGATAGTTTTCGGACGTTGCATCGTACATGGCTAGCGACCCCAGGGAGCAAGAGCTGTACAAGTAGTCTCCGTTTGGGTTGAACGACAGGCCAGTCACCTTGCCTCGATGTTGCCTAGCAAAATACACGTACAATGGTTAGTGGTTTTATTATCAATCATGTTCACAATGATCCCAGAAAAATCAATACAGAAAGGGTTCAGCTTGAAACTATTTTTCTGATATATAAATGCCAATCAGATACAACAGTTTCACACTAAACCTTTAACGCGTCTATTTTTCAATGGTATTTAATTATTTATGTGATTGTGTGTGTGTGTGTGTGTGTGTGTGTGTGTGTGTGCGTTTGTGTAAGGTGTCAATCGGGGACATCCATACCAATACACACCTTCCAACCGGGGACACACACACAAACGGGGACGTCCCCGTTTATTTTAATAGTCAAAATTGGCTTTTAAGTGCTAAATTAGCATACCCTGTTGATAATTTGCCAAAATTAGGCATGTCCCCGTTTAATGACCATTGTACGGTGCAAATCTCACACTCCAATTTTTAGCGGCTCATAAACGCCACTCACTGGCCAATACACTTCAGTCCCCGTTTATCACTAGTTTATTCACATGATGTCGAATGACTCCCATGTGTTAATATTAATAACTGGGTTTGGGAGATTTTTTGTAAAGATTGTTAAACTTTGCAAGTCGTATGCTGAAAAATACAATAAGACTAATGATTTGGAACGAAATTTCGGAAGACTGCTGTCTAAAATATAGTTAAAAATAAATATAATAATAACAATATTAGACTATGAGATTCGACATGCTTAAAAACAAAGGCACTCTGTATAAGACCACAGGTGTTACTAACACATTATAGTGAAAATTTCCTAAACAAAAGCAATAAACAGATTTATTCGTACAGTCTCTTTATACTCAATCAGCGAATTTACTATAGCGATTTCGTATTAATAAAATCTCGCAAAAACCGAGGGAGATTTGTTGTAAAGTTTTTATTTTAAGAAGCGTTAAATTTAAAGAAGAGTTAAATTTGAGCGCCAAGTTTGCGAAAAAAATTATAATGAGATGACGTTGATTGCCCTAAATGTAATAGAACCACGCTATTTGGTTAAGTAATTTCTCGGATCACAAATTGTTCTGTACCTACAAATGAGACTTCTAAGACGTCCCTGCTAAACATCTTTATAAAATGCTCACACAGTTCAAATATAAATTAAAATGCATAAAAAGTTAATAAAAATAGATTCATCATTTGTTGAAGTTCTCGGATCGAGGATTTTCGGGACGGTACTGTAAATTGATGAGCGCGTCTAACACAGCTTAAATTTACCGCGCTATTTTTAGAATGATATGGTGTGCTGTACTTGCTAGATTTTATGAACAGAACAGAACAGAACAGAACAGACAGTTTATTTAGACTTATACATATGTACATCGTCTTAAATACATACAAATTTGAAATAAAGTAATGTCACGTATCAATATATTACAATGAATACGATTTAATTATACAAAAACCAAAGTTACGAAAAAAAAAATAAATCTAATTTTCATGGAACATACACATTTTAAATAAAGTAATGTCACTTGTCAATATATTACAATGAATACAATTTAATTGTACAATAACCAATGTTATGAAAAAAAATTCTAAACAAAAAAGTACAATTTTAAAGGCAGTAAAGATAAACTTTCATTTCCAAAATATTATCGGAAAATAAATTAAAAACAAAATAATTATTAAAATAAATATAGCTATGATTTAAAAGTCAGTAGAAATAACTACATTGCATTATTGTTTATTAATTTACTGTGGTATTTATTATAGTATTTCGTATAGTTAAAGCTTCCTTTACATATTTACATAAATTAACAATCTCAGATTTACACGTTGATGTCAATAAACTGTGGAACTTAACAACAGATGGCCTGATATAGTAAAAACATTTAATATATTTTTCTCGGGGTGTACGATAACAAGGACATATACAAGTGAAATGGAATTCATCCTCTGTATCTATTTGGTTACAACATAGGCAATAACGTTCGTTACGAGGGATATTGTTACGGGAGTATCTGCCTGTCTGAATTCTCAATGGATGGGCAGACGCCCGTAGTCTTACAAAGTAAAAACGTAGGCTCTTGGGTAATAAATCTAAGTAGTCTTCATATTCGAGAGATGTTTTAAACATTCTATACATGCCTAAAACAGAACTATTATTCATATTACCAAACCATTCTTGTTTAAATGTGTCAATAATTCTACATTTGAATTCACATACAAAAGCATGAGTGTTAGTAACATTTGGATTTTCAAATACATAGGAATATCCGTATTCATTTAACAATTTTTTAACATCCGCAACCCAATTGTTGTATCCTTTGTTGCAATCATCCACTGCTTGTTTATACACAGTTTGTATAATAATATTTTTACTGTTAATAATTTTAAACCAATACTTAATGCACCATCACGACAGTCGGACATAGCGCACAATAATATTTTACACAATTAAAAAAATAACACAACAATAAGCTCCTTATTGTATTATATAAACGAATATAACTCTCCAATAATGTCATTAGTAAAATTGTAAAATTGCTCATAATATGTTAAGTAATAGAGTATGTGTTGAAACTATGTTTAGAACTGCAATATATTGATCGTGTATGTAAATGATTAAGTAATTTTAATTCTCAAACGTATGCAACATTTATTGGTATAGAATAAATCATTGTGGTAAGTTTGTATTTCCTAAAATTAGCAACTTTGCCCTTTCATACTGACATACAATTTTCTCGCCTTATTATTATTGTCAGACATCTAGGTCAAAAGGGATGTTAGACAGTTTCCCCAACAAATGAAAAATGCGTGGTCGCTATCATTGATTTTTTTCATACTTACATCAGTTTAATTTCAATTGTTTTATAATCTGCTGGTGATTCGCATCTCCGAAAGCAACAAACCATACCTATTAAATTAACGCTGTGTATGTTGTAGTTTTATTTTCAACGTGAATATAAACAAAACAAAGTCTTATTTGTTACAATATTACTCTATAACGTATTTGTTACAATAGTTAACATACAGGTTGGCGTCAAAATTCATTGTAGGAGCAGTGTGTGGGGAAGGTCAGTTTAAACGTAACTATCGTTTTACATTTAAGGAATCCTGTTTGCAACAGATAGAAATTAGGCGATACATTATTTATGTACTGGTACCCTAACTTTCGTCAAATATTAATGGTATATTTTAATTAATAAATTATATCTATGCAAGCATCTATGCTTTTCACATCAAACGAGTGGACAATCAAAAAGGCAATCTTGCCTTTTCAGAAGCACACGTTTGATTCTATAAATCAATACTGTTTCCAGGCTACTTGTACACAATTGGCTAATGGTGTGCTAAACGAAAACTAAATTTAAATAATGGACATGTTTAACTTTGAAAATGATCGAGTCTGTCTGTCGGTCTATCCCATATGCATGTCTTTACCTGCTCTACCAAAGATAATTACCACAATACATTATATTTGTGATTGTAAATTGTTAAAACCTGGTAATCCTCTATAATGCGTTCTTCTGAAAGCAAAACAACATCAACATCTATTGTATAGTAGATCGATAGATAAGGGATTATGAAAACCACACACTACCAAAATCAGTTCCAAGCTAACGAAGTGTACACGTTCAGAAGCAAATACTTACTTACAAACAGGGTCTTATAAATTAACTTATGTTTTATAAATATCAGTGCCCATTGCACACTCCAGTCATACATAACAGGAATCAGATGGGGTACAGGATTTTATGCTAGAGGAGGTGGAAACATTAAGTAACTGTCAGTAACTCTTATATGATAGGATACATGTTTCGGCACAATGCAATATCTTCGAATCGCGTGCATGTAAAAAATTTAAATAGTTTACAAAATAGTAATTTAACGTGCACTTAAATAAAAATGGTTGGAAGATATGTAGCGAATACACACTCTTCAGCTATAAGGCTTCAAAAAGCGAACTTTTATGACAACTTAGATGGCACGCATCGTTACTAAAATCATGTCACAGATACCACAAGTGGCAAACTATAAGTCATAATCATTAGGGCCAGCTCTCACCATTATCAGATCTCACTCTCATAATCATTAGGCCCCGCTCTCACCATCATCAGGCCCCGCTCTCGTCAATATCAGGCCCCTATCTCACCATCATCTGGCCCCGCTTTCACCATCATCAGGCATCGCTCTCGTCATCATCAGACCTCGCTCTTTCCTCATCCAGATCCCGCTCTCGCTATCATCAGGCCCCACTCTCACCATCATCAGGCCACGCTCTCACCATCATCGGGCCCCTATCTCGCCATCATCAGGCCACGCTCTTATTATCATCAGGCCTTGCTCTCACCATCATCAGGCCTCGCTCTCACCATCATCAGGCCCCTATCTCGCCATCATCAGGCCCTGCTCTTATTATCATCAGGCCCCGCTCTCCCCATCATCAGGCCACGCTCTCACCATCAACTTTCCCCGCTTTCACCATCAACTTTCCCCGCTTTCACCATCATCAGGCCACGCTCTCACCATCATCAGGCCACGCTCTCACCATAATCAGGCCATGCTCTCATCATCATCAGGCCCCACTCTCACCATCATCAGGCCTCGCTCCCACCATCATCATGCCCCGCACTCACCATCATCATGCCCCGCACTCACCATCATCAGGCCACGCTCTTACCGTCATCAGGCCATGTCCTCCCCATCATCAGGCCACGCTCTCCACATCATCAGGCCACGCTCTCACCATCAACTTTCCCCGCTTTCACCATCATCAGGCCACGCTCTCACCATCATCAGGCCACGCTCTGACCATCATCAGGCCACGCTCTCATCATCATCAGGCCTCGCTCCCACCATCATCATGCCCCGCACTCACCATCATCAGGCCTAGCTCTCACCATCATCAGGCCTAGCTCTCACCATCATCAGGCCCCGCTCTCACCATCATCAGGCCCCGCTCTCACCATCATCAGGTCCCGCTCTCACCATCATCAGGCCCCGCTCTCACCATCATCAGGCCACGCTCTCACCATCATCAGGCAAAGCTCTCCCCATAATCAGGCCCCGCTCTCGTCATCATCAGGCCCCGCTCTTACCATCATCAGGCCCCTATCTCACCATCATCAGGTCCCTATCTCGCCATATCAGGCATCGCTCTCACCATCATCAGGCCCCTATCTCGCCATCATCAGGACCCGCTCTTATTAACATCAGGCCTCGCTCTCACCATCATCAGGCCCGCTCTCGCCGTCGCCATCACAATGCTGACACTATTATTACACATTATTGAGCAGGCTTTTGTCTGGGAGGGATTTTGTCCGGAATCCATCACCATGAGCCACTCCACCCTGGCTTCTTCGATCTGTTCGGTCAGGTCGCTCTGACCTACTTTCCTTTTTTGGCCGTGAATGGGTTTTTTTTTTACGTCTGGCACTGCCAGTGGACTTTGTAGACTCCGACCCTGAGCTTATATTCGGAGATGACCTTGGGTGTCCTGAATGCTCTCTCCCGCCCACGACCCCTACACTTTGGCATAACGCCGAGAAAGCGCCCTTAATTAAAATAAAATGACGTCTTCGCACCTTTAAGCGTAGACAATAATGAACATTTCTGGGATAAAAAACCAGCGTTGATATGAAAGATTGTTAGAAAATATAGCATGTGAGTCTAATAGTCTATTCTTGTTAGTAAGATTAAATTTCCGTAGTTAGTAAAATATATGTATAAATGTGCGTATAAAGTAAAATTCTTGTATTTGGTTCTTTTCCGGTATAAATGTCCTTAGTTAGTAACAGTTTTGTATGCTTTTCTAGGTAGGTTGATTGCTGATTGTGGTAGCAGGTTGTGATGGGGATAACGGTGATTAATGTTATGGTGGTTCTGTCGTACAAGGATATGGGAAAGAAAGCAGCCCCGAGTACCGGTACTTGACAAAGTATTTGCTGGTAGCCGGAATTCAAACTTCACGCTTGCGTTAACGTCTCCAGATGCAAGCCTTGTCCCTGGGTCGATGGCGTTTCTGTAGTTTATATCCGTTTTGGTGTTTTTGGCGGAGCCTGGTCAGTAGCTCCATAAACATTTTTGGTGGGACCTAAGGAAGTTCAGGAGCAATGCAGGGTCAAAGATTACTGTCTCATTTCAGTGTTGAGGCGGTTAAATGGTTTCAACTGAATTTCAGCAACGGTCTAACTTAGCATCTTCTTTGCCTTTGCTTTCCCCTTGTATCAAACGTACAATTAGGTGATGATCATTTTTACTCCTGCTGCTGCTAATGGACAAAATTCATGTGTAACACCAGTAAGTAACAGATTTTGTCCAAACGTATTCATTTAAAACCTGATAATTTGACAAGACACCGAATACCGTACACTGAATTGTTTTTTTTTATATAATAAAACGCATGGTCGCCGAAGGAACGGGCTAAGAACGCGGGGGAAAACGTCATGGTCGTAGAAAGAACCCCGAAGAAACGCCATAAACGTTAAAAGGATGCCTGGGAAATTACACATGTCACAGACGTATGTAAGGTTTTCGACAGATCGTAATAGGAACCCTATAGAAGTACTAAGAACGCAGAAGTTGGTCGCAAAGTTTCCGCGCGTCTATAGACCAATTCTCTGCGTTTCCGCGGTGACTCTAGTACGTCCGTACTACGTCCTTCAGACGTTCTTCGCGTTCCCATCGCGTTGCTTCTGTGTCTATGGCGTCCTTAGGGCAATCCTACGGCGATCTAGCCAGGACGCCGTAAGAACGCCGAACCTCCTTGTTTACTTTCAACATGAAAAAAGTAGTTGCCTTGAGGTCGCCACCTTAGGCGTTATTGGCGTTTCGACGCCGTCGTTATGCGTTCTAAACACGATCCCACGGCGTCCATGGCGATCCTACCGCGTCCTGGGTCGCCGTAAGAACGCCAGTCCGGTGTGACGGGAGTATAAGTAACTACGGCAACCCATCCAAGATTAGAATCACATACATGTATGTATGGGCATACATCTCGGCATAAAAAAACATACTTGTATTAAAATAAGGAGGTTTACCACGTGCGGCATAAAATCATAAAATCATGATTAACACTCCAGAACATTAAATCCGGCATAGAAGAACAAGAAAAAGTAGTAAAAGCAGTAGTAGAAGTAGCAGTAACAGCAGCAGCAACAGGAGTAGCGATACTCATAACAGAATATGTAAAAGTATCAGGAGAAGTGGAAGAAGGAGCTTATTACACAAATTGATGTTTAGTGAACATTTACCAATTATAATTAAACGAACATATATGGTCATTAGTTCTGCACATCGAGTCCCCAATTAGACGTTGTAGAAATAAGGAAACTAAACACATGATATTTCAGGTTTATTTTGAAAAGGAAATTGCAATCGTGGTGATAAACATAAACATGATAATTGTAGCAGTGGT